>JAMXBD010000460.1:600000-955322 GCA_024138025.1 Combretum micranthum
TTTTGCTCAGTTGGGTTCCTTAGGATTTGATTTGTACTAAAGTTTTTATCAGTGACCGAGAACTGGCAGTTAAGAATGTCTGCAAAACTTCTATATTCCTTGTCAGATGAAAATGCAGGTGTGCATAAACAAATAGGATGTATGCATGGAATCTTTCAGCTTTTTGATCGGCGCCATTTTGTATCCGATCGACGCATCAATGGCAATAGCCTCAAAAGCCTCCCTCCAGGTGATTATTCTTATGATCTTCATATATCAGATTCATTCATTTTCATTCATTTATTTTCTTTCTATTCTGCATATTCATGTGATATGATATCTATGATACTTTTGGTGTAATGGTTTGAAGTTCCGATAAACTATAAAGCTAAGTATGTTTAGGGAGAAGTATTATAGGATAGATGACCTTCTGGAAAGCAGTTGCACCAAGAAGTGAGACAAATCATGCTTAAACAGATGCTACTTTGGTATTTGAAGTTTGGGTCATTAGAATATCCCTTGATTTTTCTGGTTGTGTCTTAGTTTCTTCTCGATCAGGAGAAAAAACGACCATTCTTGTATAAACCAAAAGAAGTAAACTCCTAGGAAATGCTGAAACAGAGAATTATTTTGGGTAAATGCTGTACTAGTTCTGCGATTATTTAGAAAAGTTTCACTGCACGCACGAAGATACAAATTTAGAGTAGTTGAAATCGCTTCTCTATATGGAATTTCAACTTGGAAGACCAAATGGAATTCCTGCCATCATGAAAAACGTGAATTGCTTCCATGTATTGACTGAATGTGTGTGTGTGTATTATGTCGTTCTGCTAATTATTTTCCCGTGTTTCCATCGATGCAGGCGAAAGTAGAAAACTGGATGCGGAAGCAAGTAAAGCATTGCAGAAATCTGCGGTAAGAAGTCTGAGAACCTTAACATTTACTTAGTGGAGCTAGAACCCCTTAATTCAAGACAATCTAATGAAAGAATCTGCCAATGCAGATGAGAAACCTGAAGGCCATCAAAGAACAACATAGAACATCCACTGATTCATCCAGAAGTTCTTTGTCTTCTTCATGCAATTCATCCAATTTTTCATCCCTAGATGATAGTAGATCAGCAAGGATGGAATCATCCTCACTCAACCGTAGTATCAATCTGGAAACCAAAACCAAGGAGACACCGATTGACCAATTGAGTGGCAGCTCCCATTCGGGTTGGCAACCCCTTGAATTTCATGATGTCATCAAACAGTCCATCTACAGAGAAGTTCGAGCGGTGCCAGTCCGCTCTGCTACCAAAGATGAACCGGTTTCTTTGACATACATTGATTCTCCAAGGCCACTTACCACATCAAACTCCATTAAAACTAGGCTGTCCAGCATCGAATTGTTGGGAGTTCCCCCCAATTTTTGCAAGTCTCCAGCTCCATCTGAACGGGTACATCCTTCTAGAAACTTTCCTTTGAAAGATACACCCCGTTTCTCTTATGATGGACGCGAGTCTAGAGAATCCTTCAAATCCAATATGAAGTTGAAGGAGTTACCCAGACATTCATTAGACAGCAAACGAGGTTCCATGACAGGAGCCTCTCAAGCAAACTTGCAACATATTCGAGGGAATCATCAAAGAGAGAAGAGGAACATGAACCAAATACCAGGCTCAGCCCAAGAACCACGAAGTAATAAGCAGCAATCCAGTGTTGTTGCAAAGTTAATGGGCCTGGAAGCTCTTCCAGATTCAGCGGCTTACAACAACAGCTCACAGCCTCATAGCCGGACCAACTCACTGGAGGCATTTGATCCCTTTACAAGTTCATCAAGAACGCAAGAATACAGGCCAAGGATGGGTCATAACTTTTCACAAATTCCTGAAAAACCTGTCATCTCTACTCAGGTGACAAAGGCTGACCCCATTATGAAGACCATTCGTAACTCGAAGTTCCCAGTAGAACTAGCCCCATGGAAGAGAACAGAAGGACGCCAAACTTCCGGGATTTCGACAAACCAGTCTAAAGAAGCTGAAACAAAGGCACCAAACTCCACCATGTCTGTATATGGTGAGATTGAAAAAAGATTGGCACAACTTGAGTTCAAAAAATCAGGAAAGGATCTGAGAGCTCTTAAGCAGATACTTGAAGCAATGCAAAAATCAAAAGCGACTACAACCTCCAACAAAGAAATCCAGGCCTCAACCACTGTATCTAGAATAAGAGACCATGATTGTCCTGACCAGAGGAAAAAATCAGCAAATCCTGGAGGCAAGCAACCTGAAAGCCCAACTTCTCTTGCTACCACAAGGCCCGGTTCTCCCAAAAATTTGAGATCTTCAATAGTCATAATGAAACCAGCAAGCTATATAGATGAAGAAAGCGGCATCATCTCAGCTAATAACCCACCACCAGCTCTTCCTAGGCTGCAAATAGGCCACTCTGCATCCAGTAGCAAAAAGACTCCCAGCCAGCAGCAAATTGAGGATCTTACTCCAACTCCAAGAAGACTCTCCAGTAGAGCCCTTCCTATGGACAAGAACATCATACGCAAAAATGCAGTTTCTCAATCAGCCAAGGTGCAAAAACAAACTGTTGAAAACACCAACATTGTTAGGAGCTCAGGAGCTGTGAGCCCAAGACTCCAAGAGAAGAAACTGAGATCATCAGACACTCATGGGAGAACAAATCAAACAGGCAGACAAACAAAAGAATCAAGGTCTCCACGCAGGGCACACACCTCAAAGTATCAAAATTTGGTTCCTGCTTTTGACCAAAGGAGTGAGGCTAGTGTTGACACAGAGGATTTGAGTGAGGCAAGTAATGTTACTTCCCTCCAATCTGAGAGTAGCTTTAGCATTGCCACTCAGGATGAAACTGAAGTCACAAGCACATTTAAACCTCCAGAGATCAGAGGCAGTTATAGACCGTCAGGAAAAGTAAGCGCTCGTTGAAACTGTTTAATAAAAAAGGTGTCATTTTATCATTTTAAGGCTTAACTCGTCACCATTCATCATCTTCAGAAATTCAATTCAAAGGCAAAGGAAGAGAAGCCGAGTGGGAAACGAGTCACAGTTGCAACAGAGCAACCAAGTCCGATCTCTGTTCTCGATGCAGCATTCTCTGGAGATGAACTACCCTCACCTGTAAAAATGATTTCAAATGCCTTCAGAGGTAAATTTCATCAGCATTTATTGATCTGGCAAAAGGCTTGTTAGTCCTTTTCTGCGTTTCTTTCTGAGATTAGATTTGAAGAAGTTTTAGAGGTTTTAAACACGTAATTGTAGAAGAATTTGACATAGATGCCTGTTTCTACAAGGCAATGGAGAAGGGTCAGGGGATAATTTCAATTTCATATATTCATTGAATTCTCACTTGTGATTTGTTGGACTTTCTGCAGATGATGAAACTCTGCTTTCTGATGAAGCAGAATGGAATCAATCAGAGTTCAATCGCTTGTCATTGGAAGCGGAACTCAAATTCAATGTAGAACCTGATGTTACTAAATCAGTTGGTATTCCATTGGTTCGGCAGAGGGTTGTGAACACCAACTCCAGCAAGCAGGAAAATACCGGTCATATAGCTGCTTTTGCAAGTGAAGGCACCAATATGGACCACGTTTACATATCAGAGATCCTGTTGGCTTCAAGATTGCTCATAGATTTTGACATCAGGTCGAGTACCATTCAACTCTTCCCACAGGACAAGGTGCTTACTGATAACTTGTTTCTTCACCTGGAAAAGATCAAGGAAAAGAACAAGTTCTCCACCAGCAATACAATTTGTAACCACACTTCTGAGAGAAAGCTCACATTTGATGTAGTTAATGAACTTTTAGTCCAAAAGATGCTGTTAGATAATTCTAGATACTGGTCATCTGGAAATATACTGGAAGCAAGAAACAGAAGAAACCAACAACTGCTGCAAGGTCTGTGCTCTGAGTTTGATCAGCTACAAGCTAATTACTCAAAATGCACATTTGATGGCGATGAAGACAGCATAGGCAATATTATAACTAAAGATTTGATGACTGAGCCATTAAGTTGGAGAGATGGCTACAATGACATCTCAGGACTTGTGCTCGATGTTGAACGCTTAATCTTCAAAGACATGATCAATGAGGTGGTGAGAATTTGTGCACACAGTCAGCGAGCCAGGCCTAGAACTTACCGCAGGCAGCTTTTCACTAAATAAATTTTAACTAAGACATCCAAAATCTTCGTGTTTCAGTCTGATAGAGAGGGGATTAGGTTTCTGGTGAAGTTGTAATAACGAACGGTAGGTCTTGATTCTTGCAATCCAGCAAGTCTCTAACAGATGCTTTCAGATAGGCAAGCATACTACACTTATGTATATATCAAAGTAACAAGTCCTTCCTCTTTCAAAATAAATATTATATCTATGTTTACTCATGCCCTTCTGCAGATCTGTATTTTTGTGCTTCTGAATGCTTATTTTTGTTAACTCTATATATCAGCATACTCTATGCATCACCATTCAAGAACAATTAAAATACTCCCAAGGAAACTAAATGCAAACAGAGGATGGGAGATATGAAGTGCTGCATTGAGAAGGATCACAAATATTTATATTCTGAACAAGATTAGTATCATGCAGACTTCAATTACTCATACAAAAGCTAATCCTTCAGAAACATGTTTGAGCTCAACTACCCGAAATCTAACTCAAACTAAACTTCCTCATGAGGCACATTATCGATGAAATTTGCTGCCAGTCATCAGGAATGCTCTGAGATCAACTAATTAAACAAAACAGAAAGCTAGACAATTTTCTTTGAAATATATTGTTTCAGCTTGTGTAACATTTTGCTTTACTGCTGAGATCCTGTCTGTTAAAAGTCTAATGAAAAACTGTATCAAACTTCAACACAAAGCAGCAGCCTCTTTCACTTTCCTTGTGCATCATTCTCCATGCAGGTTGTCTCATTTCCTCAATTCAAAGCATCCATCAGCTCTTGCATTTTTTTCAGCATAGTTTCCTCCATTACCACCATTCTATGAATCACCCTGTCCATGCTGTCCTTCAATGAACGAACAACCTCTTCAATAGCATCTACTCTCCTCTCCAGTGTCTAAAAAATGGACAAAAGAGTCACTAGATGGCCAAAGTAAGGCAAACATCAGATATTATTGACAATTAAGGGTTGCTAGACAGAGATAACATTACTCTATCAGGTCCCATGGCATGATTCGCCTCTTCAAGAGTGGCAACATGTGTGGATTCCTTAGCAGGTTTTGGTGTTGCCTGCAGAAGTTCAGCCAATTCAAGTAACAACTTTAAACAACACGCATGGCTAGTGACCATACACAAGAGATACAAGGAAGGGATATCTACAAGTGAAATTCCAAATCTTACATCATCCAGCACCAAAACCCTTTTATGGATTAGGCGCTGAAACAACTTGCTAATTCTGCTATCATTCCAATCTCGCCACCTTGGAAATGTACGGGATCGCAAAGGTAGTATATTCTCCCCTTCCTTGACCCTGTCAACATAGAAAAGCTGCACTAACAGGAGAAAATGTGAATGGATGGCCTTACCAATAATGCGCTGTGGCTAAAGAAATAATTCGGCAAGGAAGCGAATGGACATACCATAAGGAACAGCACGCACCCACTAAGATATTGTTGCCCACATAACTTGAATTTCCTCACACCATCACACAATTTCTCCAAAACTAATTTACTCCAATTAAGCTTCCGTATATCCTCCACATTTATAAGTGCATACAGATATTCCCGTGGAACCTTAATGCTTGAGTTCGGGCACAAAAGAGTGCCCATGATGAAAAGGACCAACATAACTTTGAACACATTAGTGTCTGGAGAAGTGTCCTCGACCAACCTCATCTCTAAATCAGGAAGTTTTATAACACCCCCATCTGCAATATATCGAAACAGCTCCTCCACCTTGCTGGGATCCCCATCAAATGTAAGATCTGCCCCATCTGAGTTCAATCCCATCACTTGGTGCACATCATCTTCAGATATCACAACTTTCAATTCGCGAACAGACAGAGTCTGTGTGTCAGGGTCAAAATTGTCCACTAAATACCGGCAAAAATCTCGTCGGATGAAGGAACATCCTAGTTGAGTCAAAGAACCAAATCCCAAGTCTGTAAGAACTTTTATCTTATCCTCATTGAATTTCCTAATCAGACGAATAACTTGGCCAGGTGTGCATCTTGTTTTTATCAAGACCTGCATAATAAAATGTAACATAGGTGGGATGAAGCAAACGTTAAACACATGTTCATGCCATACCCACCTCTCTTCCACAAGTACTTGATGTCTTCCCCAAACTGAGATTCCTGCATTGCTCTTCCTCCGTCTTTGACCCCGTGTAGTACTTTTCCTTCTCTTCCGGTGGGAGCTCCCTCCATTTTTCACTTAGCTCTTCTCTAACCTTCATTATGGAAAAACACAAATCTTAATGAAAGGAACTTAAACTCATGAGGTCTCACACTACCAATGATGCAAAACATACACTTAAAACACATCACTTCACTTACACGTACAAAACTGTGATTGCCGGTCAATTTTCGGGTTTTGCATTCCTCAGCACTGGTAAGAAACAAGAAATCACCAAGTCAGAACAACTGATACATCTATTACAGTAAGCCACCTAAGATTCAAAGGTCTTACTAAAAAGAAATATATCCATTAAGCCGTCTTCTTCTACGTCTTACTTCCTTTGCTTCAACTCCATGAACCTCCTTGGACCTGATCAAAGAAGGTTGGCATAGATCAAAACAATGAAGATACAACTTGCCAATAGAGTAAACTAAAGTATTTACTTGTCTCCACTCACTCAGGCATATCTGCTTGGCTCATAGGGAGTTCACTCCCATCCATCTGCACAAAACGTTTCGCATGAATAAAAACATCTTGTTCGATCTTCAACCAACATGCCAATGTCTTTATAGCCTAATGGTATCTTCTTTGATCTTTTAAGTAACAGGTTGAGAGATATAGTTTCAAATACGCCTTCCTTTTGTAACAAAAAGAAAAGAAGGAAAAATCTTCGGCCAGCATGCCATATATTTCACAATATTGACAAAAAATCGCGGGGAAAACAAAAAAGGTTCAACGTTAACCCCATCAACGCTACCTTTGACAATTTTATCTCTCTTGTTACCAGCATAATCCTTCTTGCTAATTTTCACTAATTGTCTTAAGCCTACTTCACTTGCTCCAAAAAAAAAAAAAAATAATAATAATAATCACTAATCCTTAGTGATTGCACACAACAAATCACATTGGAAAATTTCCCTTTTACTTAACTTCCCAAAATATGTATATTAAAAACAAAATCAGGTGAACACATGCATTAACAGGGGGAAAAAAAAAAAAGAGATATGGCACGTGAAATACGGCATGCAACACGGTAGCAAAACCAAATAAGAATTTGACACTTGCTCACCATGACAAGATAACTATCATGGGTTACTACAAGCATTTAACCGTCAAATTTTTATATATTCTTGCCCCATCAAATATCACGACTCAAATTCAATTCATGCAAGTATTACTTTTAGTTAAGCTCACAAATTAATTAAACCAATTTGGTATCACACATTATCTCTTATAGTTTGTGTGACAAATCATTGAATATTTTCGGTCACCTACTTATCTTATATTATACCTATCACGTTGCATGCCACATCGGTATCACTCTTAGTGAAGTACCCAAATTAGTAAAACCAATGTGGTATTCAACGTGATTTTATAGTCTATCCGACATATCATACTCAATAAAGATCATACGATAATAAAACCAATTTGACCCATTTTCCAGCATCACTATTCCTCGTTATCATCAAATATTTCATCACTCACCTAACTACCTCGTACTAAAAAGCCATTTTCCTAGTACTATAAAATTCACAGCATTTCACAACAACAAAACGACAATATAAGTTGTAGCACAAAATTGACTGAAACCGTGTCTGGGAGAGAGAGAAAAAAACCTGCGAAATCCACTAAGCAGCGTGCCTAAACAAATCAGCCACGATGGTTTTCCTGGTGGTGAGTGTTGGAATTGGATTGGTATAAGGGGTTTCTCCTTAGTTTATTGCCTTTCTTTTAAGTTTCATTGCCACCGGAGTTTAATGCATTCCTCGGTTACAACTATGACGGGTCTGTTACAATTCTACGGTGGAGTTAAAGAGTTGACTAAAACAAGTTACCATGTCATGATATCTACATTAACAAACATCTACAATTATATTAGACAACGCCATGTGTAATGAATGGGGCTATTAATAGCAGGTTTAATTGGCGAAATAGAAAACGATTGTAAAATTATATTTCTACGGGGATGTAATAAATTTACTTTGTTTGACTGTAATCAAAATGACCTTACTAGTATATTTAGGAATAAAAAGGAAAAGAATAGACCAATACTTCCACTGTAATCTAGGCTTAATTGTTGGGCTATATTAATATTTAGAAAATAAAAAAAAAATGAAAATAGCTGTTTTTTTTTTCTTTTTTGTGGTTCATTTGAAGTAATTTTGATTTCAAATTCCCTAATAATGGCAATTTTGTGAAATATTCATTTTACTAACCGATCATGGAAATATGCTAATGTTAAAGACAAATTATTAAAAAGTCGAAAGTCAAGATTGCAGCAACTAAGAGCATTTATATTAACTAGGTTAAGGGATAATGACAATTGAATATTTAACTTTTAATTTTTGACAATTTAGTGTTTTATTTTTAGATTTTGGTAAAAAGTTAGTGCTTTTATTTTCAAAGGGGTAAATTACATAAGAATGTCACAATATTTGAGGGTAAGTTCATTTATATCACAACGTTTCGATTAGTTAAAAGAAATCACAACGTTTAAGAAGTGAGTCAATTAAAGTCACCATTGACACGTGTTAATAGAATAAATATTTAAAATTAAAATTCAGAAGATTCAGTACGTTGTGACACGTATCAATAGGAATCAATTGACTCATTTCTCTAAATGTTGTGACCTTTTTTTAATTAGTTGAAACATTGTGACCTCAAATGAACTTACTCTTTAAATACCTCTTTTTAACTACTCAAAACATTATGACATCAAATGAACTTACCTTCAACGTTGATCTTCTGATGTATTTTACCCATTTTCAAAGTATATGCATTCGGTGTCTACATGAATTAAAATAATATTTCACAGATACTTATTTTAATGATAGCATAATGGTAAACACATGGTACAAAAATGTTAAAATCTCAATATGCGGTACCAAATTGCTAGAGATTGCTAAAAAACTAAGAGTATGGACTCTTGAACTGCCATTATCTTGACATCAAAACAAATGTATGGCAAATATTATCTATTGGAGACATGAAATCGCACATACATAAAAGGTATAAGTACTACCTTGCCAAAATCTAAAAACAAAACAATAAATTATAAAAAATTAACATGCGAGTGCTTAACTTGCCATTTTGCCACTAGGTTTAAATTTGGATTCTTATAGTAAAACAATATACAAAAAGCTCGACAAAAAGCTTAATTGGTCCTTCTATCTAATGGTAAATAAACTGTTTAGTGTGCATTTGCATTCTTTTTGAAACTAATCCTAAAAAACACATTTGTCAACTATAGAATTAACTTTTAAATATATGTTTGTTATTGCAAAATTGGAAATATAGTATTAAAAAATTTTGCAATTTGTTTTGCATGAAAAAATTCTAAATTTTAATTTAATGGGATATTTAGATGTTGATTATACAATCTACAAAATTTATTAGAATAGCTATCTTAGATACCTGTCCTGTGCTGATCCAAAATTTAAATCTCAATTTGTGATTGATAACTAAATAATTATTAATTGCTTATAAAACTTGATTTTTTATGATTAACCTAAGGAGAAGGATAAATACTAATCCTTACCAATTCCTGAGGGACAACGATATTCATATTAATCAATATATTATAGTATCGATAGATGCACTTGCCTTTGTGATCATAGTTTGAAATTAAGTCTATGATTTTTAACTTGTTATTGCTTACGATAATAGTAATCAAGTTTTTGGCACCATTAACGGGAATTGACATCATTAGGAAAGAAAATATCTTATTTATTCCGTCATTCTTCTCTTCTTACTTATTTCTTCCTCTCTATTGAACTAACTTAATAAGCTCCATAGTTTTCTTTTTTGTGTATGACTAGGAACAGTCTCGAGAAATTAGTAGTATATGAATCAGAGATTGAAAGGCTTTGTAGAGAAAACAAGAGGAGATGAGCTCAAGAACTTGCTATACAACAACTAAAACTTGAGAAAGTACTGAAGAAAACATAACGGATGGAAACAACTACAACAAGAAGGAAGACACCAAGACCATGTTAGTGTATGCAACACCAACATTAGATGGCACCTAATCTAGCATAGTTTGACCTACCATCCCAACTCACAATTTTGAGATCAAATCGAATATCATCCAAATGATTCAGCAATGAGTCCAGTGAAGTTGTTATTGAATTGAAATCATTTCCATCATTACATGAAGAGAAAAAAGTGGCTGAACTCTTTTCCAAGAGATTCATTTACTACATGGGAATGGGTGGTTGAAAAATTTCTTGATAAATATTTCCAATTTGCCAAAACCACTATACTTCACTATGATATTTCTTCTTCTTATATCCATTTGGATTTCCAAACCTTGTATGACAAGTGGGGATGGTATAAAGAACTTTTAAGAAAATTATCAGATCTTGGACTTGTGTAGATGCAAGTGCAAACTTTCTATAATGGCTTAAACTATTCCACTAGATAGATGATCGATGTGACCGCTAGTGGCACACTTAAGGCTTGATTGGTTTGTTGTTTTCGGGTTGTTTTGGCATCTTTTTTTTTCATTTTTAAAATATTGTTTGTCAATAATAAATACAAATGAAAAAAAAAACATTTTTACTCATAAATATATCATATACAAATAAGATATAGTTTCAAATAAGATACATATGAAAATAAGATAATCCAAATAGATTATTAATAAAAAAAAAAAAAAAGCTAGAAGAATATTTGAAATAATTTGAAGACATAACAACTAACAACTATCAATGGTCTAATCTAAGGAATAAATAAAAAGTAGTATGTATTTATGATGTAGAAATAGAAACGAAAATGACTACTCAAATTGAGTCCTAAAATAAAATTATTCATGGGTTAGCGGTTTCCTAACAACCAAAATTTGTAGACCTTGTTGTTAGTTTGTAGGAATAGAACATATGGAGCAGGTGGATACCCTTAACAACCTTGTCAAGTAGTAGAACAACTCCTATAACAATACATATAATTTGGGGTGAAGAACTCATATAATCTTCTCATGAATCAATCAAAATGCTCCAACAAACAATTGATCACTTGGATTCAAGAATCCTTAACCCAAAGAAAAAAAAATCCAAAATTTGAAGAGTTGGTGATTAAGTTTATTTAAGCTTTAAAATTGCATCACTAAGCCACTAAAGTAAATCTAAGGAACTAAGAAGCAACTTTAAAAAATGACAAGGCTACTCTTCACAATTTGGAAACACAAGTAGGTCAGATTGTTAAGTTACTCATAGAAATGATACAAGGATCGCATCTTGGAAACATTGAATTAAACCTCAAAGCACACGTGAATGTAGTGTTCCTTGGGAGTAGTGAAGATTCGCAATCTGAACCAAATGGGAAAGAGAAAGTTGTGTAGAAAGTTATTGAGAAGGAGAAGTGTGAGAAGAAGATTGAAGATGATAAAAATGATCCACAAATGTCAAAGGTGAAACCACCTATACCACCAATTCCCTATCTTGTAGATCTAATAGAATTCGCCATGACAAACATTTCAATAAGTTCCTTGAGCTATTTAAACAATTGCATATTAACTTATCCTTGGTTAAAGCTTCATCATAGATGCCAAAATATGTCAAATATATAAAATATTTATCTTCTAACAAAAAGAAATTGGTAGAGATTTCCATTATGTCACTTAACAAAGAGTGTTTTGCAATTATATCAAACAAGTTACCAAAGAAGCTCAAGACCCATGTAGTTTCACTCTACCTTGCTCAATTGGTAATTTGTATGTTGAAGATGCTTTAGTTGATCTAAGGATAGGTATTAATTAATGCCATATAACTTCTTTTAGAAATTGGGGTTGGGGGAGTTTAAACCAATATGGTTGAGCTTACAACTAGTTTATAGGTCCATTAAATCCGCTAGAGGAAATATTGAAGACATGTGTTGGTGTTAAGGTAGAGACATTTATTTTTCTAGTGGATGAGATATTGATGTCCCTTTGATTCTTGGAAGGCTATTCTTGGCCACTTCTAGGGTCATCATTGATGTGAGTGAGAGTAAATTGATTTCGAGAGTTAAAACCTATGTAATGGATGGGAAACTATTGAATAGTGAGTCGTGTGAAAGAATCGCTTGCTAAAGAACCTTTGAGTCGGTTTTAGTTTGAAGAGAGATGAAGAGCATGTGAAGATCTTGGCATGATTAGAGAAGGTAGCTTAACTTGAGACTAATGAAGATATGCAAAGAAGAAAGATGATCAAGGACATGGATAGATGCAAGTAAGCTACATTGAAACCTAAATAAGATGATCTTAAAAGGCTTGATTTGATCCACCATCATCGAAAAAAATGAGAGAGAACAATATACTGCAAAAAAAAAAAAAAAAAAAAGTTTATGAAAATCATATTGAAAAGAATGAGAGAGTGTGCATGTCACCAAAAAGAATGCAAAAATATACTAGCATAAGTATCATTATGGCTTAATGCGTGATTACCATTCACAACAACAACATAATGTAATAACCATGTGATGTTACTCAAGAATGCATATGGGTTTATACTAATATAATGATATTATTCGACTACTTATATCATAAATGCTACAAGTTTGGTTAATAGTTAAATAAAATAATTAATATGAGATTGTTTAAGAAAATGCAAAATTTTCAATTAAGAAAGAGCATGGATATGTATTTATATATATTATTATAAATAATTTCTTTCTAGGAAACTTCTAGAGTTCTATTAATATGACTATCCAATCAATCATCTAACCAATAAAAAAAATATATGGTTGATATAGTAAGTATATTAATGATGTGATCACAGTTGGATATAGAACTTAGTTGTTAAATAATTGATGCAACCTCCCTCTATAGGTTGGATTAAAATTAACTATAATGGCTCATTCAATAGAAGTACTAATTGAACTACTACGTGAGGTATTCTAAGAAATTCTAATGGTGATTGGGTTAGTGGTTTTTGTTGTAATATTGGCTGAGGAACTTTAGTTACAATAGAACTCTAGGGAGTGTATAAGGATTTGGAATTATGCTGGGACTTGGGCCTCTAAAATGTTTGCCTTGAAGTTGATAGCAAAGTAGTCAGTGATATTATTAATAGACAAGAATAACCTGCTAGCTTTTCTGCAAGGCTGGTTCAAGATATACATAAATTGTTGAAAGGGAATTGATCTGTCTCCATCTGTCACACCTACAACAAGGGTAATCGCTATTCGGATGGCCTTGTTGGAATCACATATCAGTTTCCCCAAGGCTATCACTTTCTCCAAGAGCCTCCTAACAAGACTAGATGTATCAATGTCAAGATCTAAAGGGTGCGTCTTTCTTGAGAAGAGTCAACAGATGAATTTTTGTTTCTGTTTCTTGGGATTTATTCCCTATGTCCATGTAAAAAAAAAAAAAATGATGATACCATAAAACTTTCTTTTCTTTTGACTAACTTATCTTTTATATGATAATCCTCTAAAAGAGTTTAGCACTTCACAAGCTTTAATTTTAATTTTTTTGCTAAACCTTTTGACATGTGGATAGATATTTATGATTCAACTGCAAAATTAATTCTATATGCTATTGAGGTATTGCTTTCCTATTTTTGTTATAGATATTTCATGATGGAGTCATATTCCTAAATATGTTTCTTTTTCTAATTTTGGATCTAAATATTTTATGATTGAATCATGCTTTTCAAGTGTCCTATTTTTATTTGGTATGTTATTTTTGGTTATTTTCCAAACGTATTAGGTCTTGATAGGATTTATATATAGGTTGAGTCTTGTCATTAAGGAATAATGGAATTTTGCATGTTATTTTCTTCATAAGACTTGTGAAGTTTTATGTTTTGAATATTGAGTGATAATTCTCTTTATTTGTTGTGTTCTTAATAATCATGTTATAGATGTGGAAAAAGATTTAAATTAAACCCTTGATTCATATAAGAATCATATTAGCTTTATAATCTGCGGTCTTTATCAAATTATAATTGGAATCACAACTTAGTTTATTTTTAATATTCATGGTATATGTTCCATATTCTAATTTTATATTTACCTTAATAAATCTAAAACTCAAAATACCGATTTTCACATTAAATTTGTAACTCCCATCAAACACGCATTTTTGATATCAAGTTAAGAAGAGACACACATTAATTTAGTGTCAAAGCTAAGGATATCACATTAGTTGGAATTAGTGCAAATATTTCATGCTTCGTGGTAAGTTTAGTAATTTTTCTCATTTTGACATATGAGATTTGAGGTTTTTTAAAAGATGTCGCTTAGCAATGGTAAAAGTAATAAAGTGGTAAAAAAAAGTTAATTAGATGTAAGAACATGAAAAACTATTTTAGAAAAGCTTAATGCACAAGATAGGAAGAGAGGTGAATGTGTTAACAAACGTAAGGGAAGTGATATTATTCCACCTTCCATTGGGAGTAGCAATCTTGAGGAGTTTTTGGATTGGTTACCATGAATCAACAAGGTGTTTGACTAATTTGAGTGGGATGAGCAAACCAAGTGCATAAGGATTCTCTGGCTTTTACAAGATGTGCTAATCTATGTTGGGATAAATTACAAAAAAGAAATCTTGGTGTTAATAAAGAGATTAATGAGACGTAAGAACCATGAAATAACTATTTTAGAAAAGCTTGATGGACAAGATAGGAAGAGAGATGAATGTGTTAAAAAACGTAAGGGAAGTGATATTATTCTACCTTCCATTGGGAATAGCAATCTTGGGGAGTTTTTGGATTGGCTGCCATGAATCAAAAAGGTGTTTGACTACTTTGAGTGGGATAAGCAAACCAAGTGCATAAAGATTCTCTAGCTTTTACAAGCTGTGCTAATCTATGTTGGGATAAATTACAAAAGAGAAACATAGGGCTGATTAGGTTAAATGCAAACGTTGGTGTTGATAAAGAGATTAACGGGATGTAAGTTCGTACTAGATTATTACCAATAGGAGAAACAGACAAACGATGAAGGTAATAAAGGTAGAACCAAAGAAAAGCGTTTGTAAAAGTTGGAGAAGAAATCTGTCTGAGGAGACTAAAAAGGCAATCATGTTAAATGAAGTAAAGGTTTTTATTATTGAAGAACACAATAATAAGAGAACGAGAGGCAAAAATTTATTTGCCTAACGAGATATCTTCGTTTGTCAATTCTTTTGTATTAATCATTGTAATTGATGTAATTTTTTTAATGAATGAAATTCATCTTTAAAATGAAAAAAAACAACTAAGCCATTAAGTTTTATGTGTTAATGATGATTGTAGAACTTAGAAGGCAACTAGCCAAATAGGCGGTGATAATACTTTAATGGAAAATGAAGGAAAGATGATTTCCATGTGATGTCTCTTGTAACCTTCTTTTATTGTTCAAACTAAATTCACTTCTATCTATACCTACTTATAATCTTGTGATAACATTTAATATTTGTAGACTATGAATATAATTGTTACGCCCCAAGGGTACCTAGTAGTAATCATATATTATGATACGGTCTGATGACCCAGACAGTATTGCATACATATATTATTACTAGATCTACCTTGGAAAATGACATAGGTTTAACAAAACATGACCTTTTCGGTTGCTTGATAATAATGATGAATACGAATAAAAATATATTACCATAAATAAATCTTTCTAACTATTATCTGAATAATAAAATATTATAGACCACAACATATAACTGAAGTTCCCAAATTTTAGAAACAATATTCTAATATCATCTAATACATATAACTAGGCAATACTATATAACCTATCTGAGAATTCCTCCAACTTTAGAACCTTACCGATGCTAAGCTCCTAGAAGCAATAAACCAAGGTCGAAGAGTAACCTGTAAGGATTATAGGAGTGTGAGCATAAACCACAGGCTTAGTGAATAACCAGAACATATCACACAACAAGCAAGTTATTATCAAGCATATGTAATGTCACGCCCCAAAGGGTACCATAAACGTGGCAGTCCGCCATATACGGTATTAAAACTTAAGAATGACTTCCCGAAGTCATGCGAAAGTTTTAACACCATATGTAAGGCGTCTATCACAACAAAGGAGACACCGTTGGGATGTATAGTTCGAGATAGTAAATACAGCATACAAGAATTTTAGATAACCATCTCATTTCAACATTATAAGAATATAATTCTTACATTATCTTAGGAGCTTTTCCCCTATAAATCTCCAAATAATCATAATATTGTCTTAGTCTTTCACACAAGGAAATAATACTAACACCAACAGATATTAAAGGATATTTAACCTAAGATCTTCAAAGGATTTCTAGAAGCTTTCCAAATCATAACCTCACTCGAGTATATGAAGTCTTCGGGCATAAAAAATATAGTCATGTTACAACAAAGGTCTATCGGAGTATAAGCATAACTAGCTCAGTGAGAATATTCCTAAATAAATGTACTTATATAAATAATTTCAAACAAGTCATTAAACAAGCATATGAATGCATCAAGCAAGTGATCAAGCAATACATATGATCTACCGGAAATCATATGTTTGAATGGATTTATCCCTCCATTCAAGGTTAGGTGTTTTAGGTTCTTTAAAATCCATCTTAAAATCCAACTCATGTAGTTTATTTTAGCTCCTACTCGCCTATCATAAAATAGTTCTTTCAGGCTCCTAATCACTCATCTTGCAGATTTATGGTTACTGCAAACCCGGCTACTATACTTTTATCCCATCGAGTACAGTAGCTCATGAGATGAAACTAACTACGTGATATGCATAAATCAATTAATTTAATCATAATATATAATTAGAGTAAATTAAAGGTGATCACAAAATTTACACACTCAACATAATAATAGTAAAACACAAGTTAATTAACAACGATTTATGTCTCGATATGCTTAGCATTTTTTCAATCAATATTATCATACATAATTCATTTTTCATCTTTTCCTACTTCTAGTGCCTCTAGCTACAAGCACAACCAAGTACGTAAAAGGTAGGAAATAAACTCACTCGGCCATGAGGATATATCTTTCTTACGGATGAGTCGATCGGTAAGTCACTAATCAAAATAATCCTGGTATGAATACTCCTCCTAGGGATCACCTACTCAAGAGAATACTCATAATGTATTTCTTATTGATTCTATGGTACTTATCAAAACTATGTATAAGATGTTAAAATTCGTATAGAAGGTAATTCTAACTTCAAATGGTCATAACTTGGTCATTTTAACTCAGAATTGCAAATAATATACCATTTTCTACCTACTCGAAAAGATATCCATTTCTAAGGTTATTTTTGTATAAAAAGTCATTTGGGTTGGAAAATACTACGGTACAGAATAGTTACGAATTTATAGTTTACAAATAAGATTTTTCCAAACTTTTCTTTACTAAAAAATCTTTAAGAAAAATATATGGATATTTATATAGTGGAAAAAAAATCCTTGAACATATATAGGCACTCTTATTGTATGCATGATTTTTGTAGTGTTGTCTCAATATTGATATTTCATAAACAATTTGTCTTTGATGGTTTAAAAGATAAAACTTTTGAGAATTTCTCCTTTTTGAATTGTTAGAAGAAAACTTTGAAAATTCTTGAGTTGTTATAAGTGAATGTTTTTCTTATTATAATTTCGTTCCCTATCTTTTCAAAAGTAATTTAATTTCCAAAAATTTGGTTCTTCAAGTTATCTACCAATTTTATTTCTAGTGATTGAAAAATAAGCTTTTCAAAGTATTCCTTAAGTTTTTGGTGTGGTCAAATATTTGAAGTTGTGTTAAATATATGTTTTCCTCTCACTTTTATAATCTTTTTCTTCTTCAGAAAATAAGTTTACCTTTAAAACTTTACTTTCTTGGCAAATTTTATTTTTCTAAGTTGGTTTCTAAAATAATGAGTTGATTTTACCTAGATTTGAAAAACTTGTTTTATTCTTAATATTTGTCAAGTGGTAGAATAATTTCTTTAGACAAGTTTATAAGAAAAGCTTTCTTAATAAAGAATTATTAACATTAGAACTTAGAAAAAATTTCATTTTAATTTTGAAAAGAGAATAACAATATAAAATTTAAGTTTTGAAGAAACTTTTTAGCATGTGATTTTCAAAGTCTATAATGAATCTATTTAAGTCTTATAAAAGATATGGTTGAGTTAAAATCTTAAGTTCAAGGCTAAAAATTTTATCTTCATGGAGTATTTAGTTTTGATTTAAGAAAGAAATGAGTTCCTTTTATTATTTTGAAGAAATCTACATTACTATTTCTTCTAGAATTTTATGATTAACTTATCCTTTTGAAAAGAGTTTATAAAAAAGAAAACTTAGATCTTTTTGTTGAAAATTCATTTTGTTAAGAATCTAGTTTACTTTTCTTTATTAAAGAAAGAACCCATTTTTTTATTTTATTTAAGACAACAATATTCTAATCATGCATGAATATGATTATGTAGCAATGTAAAAGTAAAGATAATACATAATAAGATAGAAAGAAATACTTGTAAGTAAATAAACATAATAAAATAGTCAAGCATTGGGAACCTTAGCTTCATCAAGGTATCCCGGTCATGTATTGGGAGCCTTAGCTTCATAAGGCAAGGGGACTAAGAATAGACTAGTCTCAAAAGAAAAGAAAAAAAAGAAAATTATTTTGACTTCATATGGACAAGTCTAAGACTAGAAAGACTAGTCTTAATAGATTGCATAAAACAAGTAAATAAATAAATTACAAGACATGAAAATAAATAAATAACAAATGGGCTTATATGCTCTAAATAAATATATATACATAATTCTATATAGAAGTTAGATTAGAGCAAAAATAATAATAACAATAATAACAACAACATAATAACATAATGTAAAATAGGAACATGAACAAAAATAAAACATGAATATATTGTTGCTGCTTTAACTCATATGAGTCTAAGAAACATACACTAAGCTCATGCTAAGTTGTATGAATATGATAAAGAATATGGGTAGGATTTTTACCTAAGGTTTAACAGAAGATTTGAAAAGAGATGAATGGGTAGTGTTTTTGTTATTTTTCTTGAAGAGTAGGAATTGGTAGAGAGTGTTTTGAGAGAGAATTTTAGTAGAGTTTTGTTATGTAAAATGGATGTGTGAAAGAATGAAGGAGGAAGGGGGTATTTATAGAATTTTTAGAGTGAATTTTTGATGTAATAAAGTAAATTGAAAAAGAAAAATAAATGAGAGGAAGAGAGAGAAGGTAGCGCCAGTTTGGTGTGTAGGGGGAGGAGTTGATTTGTTTTGTAATTTTTGTAAGAAAAGAATAATATGTAAAGTTGATGTGAATAAAGTTGTATTGAAATGTAAAAAGTAAGAAAATAGGTATGTAGTAGTAAGAAATAGGTGTAAGAAAAAGTAGAGATAGTGAAATAGTAATGAATAGTAGGAATAGTACTATGAATAGTAGACTAGACATATAAAATACCTGTAATAATAAAAATACACGTAAATGAGTTATATCTGTTATTTTTAGTTACCGAAAAATTCTAAAATTGATTTTTGAATCCTTGTTTAATTAGTCTTTTGGTGTTATTGGAATATTTTTATTATTCGAGCTCCAGGACACGCTTTTCGAGAACTGATCCTGTTTGAGTCCGAAGGACACTCGAAATTCACGATATGATATTTTTATGTTACCTATATTATTACGAACTATTATAAGCCATTAACTTAATTTATTTTCTAGAGTTTGAGAACGCAGGATTGTCAATTGAAATTATTTGATTGTTGATCTTTGTTGACTTTTGAAACTTGGTTTGACTAGGGTTAGATGTAATCCAACTTTACCCTTGAAATTGAGGGGTTTATATCAGGAATCGGATAGGTGGTCCTTCTCATGTTCGGTTTTCGAATAGAACAATTATTGAACTCTATTTTTGTTTTTGAAGATTCTCTTATGAAATCCCATGATCGAAATTGCTTAACGTTCGGTTTCAACTTGGGTCAACTTTAGGGTTTCGATTCGGTATTCAAAACCATTCTCGAAAAATTTCGGGTTTTATATGTAATGTAGCATTCAAGTACATAAACTATTACAAGTTTGGACAATCGGAATCCAAAAGATGGAGATTTACACCCTCCCATCAGGGTTGAAGGAAAACAAATCTATGAATCATCTACCTAGGAGAAATTAATGCACACGAAAGTCACAATTCTCATTGTAGTTATCTCTTTATGTTACTTTTTTTTAACCACTTATTTCCTATTTTAAGCCTTAAAAACTTCACTAAGTGTTAAACATTTCACAGAAAATACCGTAGGCAGCGTCCTTCATTACCAGTTGGTTCCCATGGAACCGATAGAACAAAGGTTTTGAGTAGAACTAATAGCCTCTTGCCTAGAAAAACCAAGTATTACAGATAACTGAAATTCTAACACGTAGTAAGCTATCACATAATTATAATGCAATATATACAATTAATGTAATGCATGTTTATTTTATTTTATGGTACCAATAGTTTTTAGTCAATTTAAAAGTGCTCAAGCTTCATATAGACAATCAACATGCTATCCATACAGCAGATTCACAAGCATTCCATTATCATTTATTTAGTAATGTTTAGCAACCGAGTAATTCAATAGCAAGTAATGCCCTTAACCCATATACAACACGAATTCATTATTATTATCTTTGTTTATAATGTAGCTAAACTACAAACACAAACAATGTAATAAGTCTGAGTTACTCACCTGTTCATATTGTTTAGTCGTAGTAATCGACTGGAAAGTCTTCAATGATGTCAAAATTACCTATTTAAGATGAAAATATTATCAATAATACTTATAAATAGATATTGAATTCCTATGGTGCCTAAGTGTCCTATGTTGATATTCGATATGATTCATATGTTTATATTGGTTTCCTACAGTGTTGATTCTATAGAGAAAGGTATTTATCATTTAATATTTAGTTTTTTTCGAATTTCTTTTGATTTGAATTAACATTCATTCTTATATCTAAATTAAGCTTAATTAAAATTTTCTATTAGTTTTTTATTCAAGTCTACATTGTTTAATGTTTTTGTTAGTAGTAGTCTTTTATTTATTTTACTTTGCTGTCAACCTTATCTACTCTCTTTAATTAGAATTTGTATTTTTTAGAGGATCTTATTTCATTATAACATTTTATCCATTTTTAGCCCATTCACATCTTGTGAAATTATTAACATGTGTTAACTTCTAAAAAAATTGTTCATATTATTTTTCTTGTAATGTAAAACTCCTAATCATGCTTTTAAGGCTTGTTTTATCAAGTTTTATGTTCATATTAGGTCCTAGGGGCATTAAACATAAATTTAAACTAGTTTAGTTGAAATTTGAGCATGGTTTTAGCTACTTCATTTCTAGATCCGAATTTACTAAACTTGGTTTATAAAATTCCTAAGTTGAGTTTCTTAGCCATCAACATCTAAGAATTTCTAATACAACAATAATTCATCTAGTTGAATTCATCAATGGAATAACCACTTATCCCAAACACATAACATTCTCTCATACTACTCATTTCAATCTAAGATTACATAAATGTAATACAAGAAATTAATGTTAGGTTAGAAGTTACCTTGGTTTGATGTGGAAAAGGATTCCTAACTCCCTTCTTTGGCAAGAACCAAACCTATATTAAAGGTTGGATAGAGAGTTTCTAGCTATATTAGAAATTAACTACTTTAACTAAGTTTTCTTACCTTGTTGAGCTTGGGTTTCAGCTTGGTTTCTAACAAAACAAAGGCTATTTGGCTTGGCTTTTGATATTGTTTGAATGAGGGAATTGGTGTTTTTAATGTGTTTGATATTTGAATAAAATATAGGAAGCAAAACAGGGTTATATTTGTTTTAGAACTCCTCGATGGTTGAGCAAGTGAAGGAATAACAAAGGAAAAGAGGGTTGTTCGCAACTCTATTTGTAGCTCACTTTTCAAATTGTGTTTGTGGGGATTTGAGTTGGTTTTGTAGCCAACTTAAGCCTATATATGTATTAAGGTTAGGCTAGGAGTAGAGCACAAGAGAGAATGTTTTGGACTTGATAAAAACAAGTTTCTAGCTGGTGAATTCTCAGGTAGAAATTCCATACGATTTTTTGGCTGATTTTTGATGATTTTGTACAAGATTTGTGGCTGTTTTAGGGGCATTAATTGTATTTGTTTGCTAGTTAATTAATGTCATTTATATGTGTAAATTTGGAGTTCAAGTGTATAAAAATCGAGCTGAAATTCGTGCTAAAACATAGGCAAGAAATTTTGTTATGAGCTGCAGTTTTTTCATACTTTTTGTATTGATTTCTTTGTCAAATTTTTAACTAATTGTTGGTGCTTGAAGTGTCCATTTAGAGGCCTCCTATTAGTGCTTATTTGGTAAAAAAAATCAACTCAACTAAGCCTATAATTTTTATCCAAAATAGAGCTGAAATGTATCTGTGGGGGGCTACTTCACGGAAATTCAAGCAAAAATGCAGCTAATACACACTTTGATTTGAGCTAGAATTCCTTGCATTTATTGTTGTCCAAATGTGGAGCTTTTAGATTGGTTGGAGTGTCATTTTCAATGTTGAATTTTTGTGTTCAAATTGATCAATTTGCTGGTAAATCACACGTTGCACTGAGAATCCACTTGCAGCGTGATTCAATCTACACCTGTTTCTTTTTTTTTTTTTTAAATTTGTTTAATTATTTGATTCATATAATTAACTAAAATATTTTAACAAATATCAATTTATACGCGTATGTTTATAACAGTTATGTAAGAGTTTTTATCTAAAAAAATTTATCTAAGTTTTACAAAATTTTAGATTATTTATATATTCAAATTTTTAGTTTAAAATTTACACAATTAATTATTTTTAGTATTTTAACTTATGTGATTAAATTTTTCAAGTCTAATATGTCAAATTAGAAACTAAGTCTTAATGAATTCAGAATTTCCTAATAAATAATAGTGGTTTTGAAATTTTTATTTGAGATCTAGACTTATAATTATTGATCTGTATTAGTATCTACTACGTATTTATAATCCCAGTAGTTTATCTTTGAGTTATTGTTTTATCCTAATAAGTTCTATTAATAGGCTATAAATTATCGGGTTTGAAATTTAGGACTACTTCTAATTATATCTTGAGTTATCAGCTCAAGATACAAAATCTAGTTTTTGGTATTTATCAAGGTCAAAAAAATTTTTATTCAGGCTTTTAAAACTAGGAATGGGTTTATTACAACTCATAGATCTATTTTAGATTTTTATCGGATTTTAAGTTTACTATCTAATTCACATTTTTTATTTTATATCATATAGTAGTGTGAAAAAAAATCTTGAGATTTACAATAACATATGTTAAAAAGCATCCCGAAAACGTTTTGTGGTCGACACGTCCTAAGATTGTACATCCAAAAGCATTCTACTTTGCTGCTTCATATTCTCATAATTATGCTTTTGACTCCGATTGAGCACAATTAATAAAAGAAGCGGATTATCCTGAGAATTTACATCTGTCGCTATGAATTTGACATCGCATATATGCACCATATATTTATTCGATTTAATAGGAATAGCTATTAATTTTTTTCTTATTTTACATAAAATTATTATTATGATATTTAAGTAAAAAAGAATGATAATTTATAATGAATTCTTATTATATAAAATAATAAATAATAATTTATATCTTTACATATATAAATTATTATTTAATGTTTTATTTTTAATTTTTATCATATTTTTCCTTTGAATAATTACATCTTATAATTATTTATTTTATTTTTTATACCAAGTAAATATTATGATAGGTATGCAATAATCATTATAAGTTTATAACTCTATTAAATTGAATTGGAATTTAATTGGCTTGTGCGAAGTGAACCTGCTGATAATGTGAAAATAATACCACCCGATGATATGACAATATATAATTAAGACATAAGAAAATCACGTGAGCAAGATTAAGAGAATTCAAATAGTGACAAAATAGAAACTTAATGGATAAGATAACCACTCCATTTTATCTATTGAAAAAGTTGTGGTGCATACAATGATACACGCCATGGTCACATCGGTACCATGTAAATGAGGGACCCTTACAGGATCTTTAAAAAAAAAAAAAATGTGGTTTTGGTGGGACCAGACCACAGGACTTTTTTCCCCTCATAGAGAGCCGCACGCATCAATTTAAACTTGATTTAATTAGTGATTTATTTCAACCTTACTTATTGGCCTGATATTCGATTTGATATGATATTATTCGAACTTGGCTTGATTGTCCTGGCGTCGGGGTCGGGGTCGGGGTCGGGGTCGGGGTCGGGGTCGAGCAGCGAAGCTTGAATTCAAATTAATTGAATAATTTATTAAGTTGTAATAGTAGAGTTTATAATGTTTTTTTTTTCTATTATTATACTATAGAAAATTGGAATTTATAGACATAATTTAATATTTTTTTATTTAAATATAAATTTTTATCACAAAAACTTGTTTTTAGGAAATATAATTTTTTACCAACATTTTCATATGATTTTTATCTCTAAAGATCAATTTTTTAATAGTATTAGCTTACAAAATTAATCAATGTCAAGACAAACTCAATCACTATTTAAGTTTAAATCGAGTGTTAGTATTAAAATTATTTCAATTAAAAGAATATATTCAATTTTGTTGAAAAAACTGTACTCAAATTAGTATAATTGAGTGAAATTTAAATTCATTAAGTGTTATTTTGGGTAAAGTTTTAAAGCAGACTCGAATTTTGAAAATTTAATTAAGTTAAATTGAAGTTCCAGCTTGACAATATATTATTTTCCATTAAATATGTTTGCCACCCCTAAATATTTGAGGATGGAAGCAAAATTTTCTAATATTCTCCGTGATAAGGCTCTTTGAGAGTTGGCCAATAATTCAAAAGCGAATTTAACTTATTTAAGAGACGTAGGCTACTCTCCGACTTTCTCTTCTTTGAATAATATCCAAAAATACGCATCATTTTCATTTACCAAAATATGTGTATGGATGTCCAGAGTACACATAAAGCATATGTCGATTCAAGGAATGAAATTCTTACAAAATATGATTATTCATACTATTAGTGATAGGACCACTAATGATAACGTAACATCAAAGTGAATAAATATCAAACTAAACTCAAATAAGTTAAGCAAGTAAATTTAGCTTGTTTATTTCTTTAGACATAATAAATTTGGATGTAACACATATTTATTATAGGTTGTAAATGAGTTGAGTCAACGATGTGAATAAAAAAACTGAAAATTTGAACTCGGTTAACTTTTAATTTTAAGGCGTGAACTCGGCTCGAATTAATACTCGATGTGCTCAAGCTTGACTTGTTTAGGCTCAATTATTCTTATAAAATTTAATTAAATTAAAAAAAATAAGTTGGGATTTGTAAATATAATAAGGTTTTTAGTTGACATGTTGTTAAAATATAATAAATGCGGACTATTGAATTTAAAGGAAAAACAAAGAGCAAGGAATGAAAATAGGCTTTAAAATTTATTGTGATACCCCTCAAATATAGATAGTGGAACTCTAATTACAGAGGCTTGGAGTTTGTCAAAACTCCAAAGTTAAGTATGTTTTAGGCAGAGTAATTCCAAGATGGGTAACCCCCTAGAAAGCGCTGGCACCAAAAGAACAAAACTATGCAACGCATGGCAAAGCGGACAATACCTCAGTGGGTGGAATTCTGTGTCGTTACACAATACCTCTTGTGTTCTGGTTGTGCCTAAGGGTGCACTTGGGGGGGGGGGGGGGGGAGTGTATCTGGCATCATGATCCCTACTCCGGGTAGCCTGAGAGCCTAGGCACGCCCCCTCCACTGTAATGGAGCCTGGGATGATAGGTCGGGACAAATGTTATCAAAACAGCGGTTCTAGATCTGTGTAACAAAATTGACAAGGACGTCAATTTTATAAGTGGGGGAGCATGTGATACCCTCAAATATAGATCGTGAAACTCTAATCATAGAGACACTTTTTCTATGTAATGGCTTGGAGTTTGTCAGAACTCCAAAGTTAAGAATGCTATGGGCAGAGTAATTCCATGATGGGTAACCCATTGGGAAGCGTTGGCACCAAAAGGATAAAACCGTGCGACGTGTGGCTAAAGCGAACAATATCTCTGTGGATAAAGTTTCAAGTTGTTACACAGTGTCTCTGGTATCCTGGTTGTGCATGAGGGTATGTTGGGAGAGCCAGTGTACTTGGTATCACAATCCCTACCCATGATGGCTTGAGAGCCTAGGGACGCCCCCTCTGCTGCGGTGAAGCCTAGGATAATAGGTTGTAACATTTTTTTCATAAAAAAAATATAAAAAACTCGAATAAACTTGTAGCCACTTGAATAGTATATTCTGAAACTTGAGCTCAATAGCTATTTGAGTAACTTGAACTTGAGCTCGACTCAATTGTAGCTAAGTCGAATTCGAGCTATCATTAGGTTGAACTCAAGTAGCTTGTGAGTAGGCTCAAGTCACTTATAGTCCTAGTTTATAGATCATATAAAAAGAAAAAAAAAACTAAAATATAAATCAAATAATTTTAATTATGTAAATACTAATTCAAAATTGTATCTACTTTTACAAAGGTATCACATGTAAAATATGCAATTTAAAAACTGTAGTCCATTGCAAAAATCACATGTTCACATACGACTAACTATAAATAGAAAGTAAAATTATGTATTTAACATACGATTTACTATAAATATCAAGATTCGGTATTTTTATGAAAATTTGTAGGAAAGACGTGCAATGTGTTATGGAAATTTTGCATATGTAAGTATTTTCATGTTATTTATATTTAATTAATGTAATTAAATTATTGGTAGATTGGTAAATAGACAAATTACTCTAATAAATTGTAACATCCCAAATTTTCACCTAGATTAGAAATTGGGTTTAGATAGATTTGAATAACTAAAATGAATTATAGGATTTAATTAGACAAGTTGATATAATTTAATTAGCTATTAATTGAGATTTGAGTTTCAAATTCCCTAAACATGTCATCAAAGTGTTTAGAGAATTCCTAAATCATTGATTCTTAGCCTAAACACTAATTCCTAAATCTCAGTAAAATTTGAGTTCATTTGCTTATCTTAAAATATCAGTTCTTAAACCCGAACTCAAATTAAATATCTTTTATCCAAAATAAATTTCTAAATTAAGTTGTTACTTTGAGTTCTTAATTTCTAACCTATTGGTTTTGAAATCATCTCCTAAATATTTTTAGAACTAAAGATATTAATCTGAAAGTTCTAAATTAGATACCCTTATTTTAAAATATCCTAATTTTAAGCCTTAAACCTCCCTTTTTATTTGATTTTCCTCACCTGCTCTCTCTCTCTTCCTTTCACTTTTCTTTCCTTCTATTTTATTCCCAACCGATGGTTCTCTTCCTCTCTTCCTTTCTTCTTCATTTTTCCTTCTTTTCTTCAAATTCTTCAACAAATCTCAAGATTAAAGCCAACTAGAGGATGAATCAAGACTAGGAGATGAACTAGATGGAGGAAACCGAGCTAGAGGATGAAGTTTCAACTTGTGTTCTTTTCTAAAAGCTAAGTATAGTTTACTATTTATTTTCTTATTCATAATTTCGAATTTAAATGTTGTATAGATGATGTATATGAGTTGAGAAGTGTTGTTTAAGTTTGTATTTGTAAAGCTTATGGTTGTTGAAGTTGAGTTGTTGAGAAATAAGATGAATAGTGAAATTAGGGTTTGAAGTTGTTTATGATGATTATAATGATGTTTGATGGATTGAAGGGGAGTTTGTGTTTATTAGATTGTAGTAAGATCAAATAACAAGTTTTAAGAAGCTTGAAATGAATTTGGAGAAGTTTGAAACATTTTGGAACAAATGGTTTTCGCAAAATGAAAACAGGGGAAAATTTGACAGCAGCGTAATGCATGTACGCTGGCATTCAACGCTGCCGGTGTTGAATCCAACGCTGCCGGTGTACGTGCAAAATTTGGCGGTGTTAAAGAGTCCAATGGTGACCAGATCGCTCGACTCTTAACGCTGGCAAATTTTTAATTTACACCGCCGGTGTTGAAAGCCGGCGTTCGTTTTGCAACTTTTTCCAATTTCGCAGTCCTTTCGTATTTTAGCCATAACGTTTTCATCTGATCTCCAATTGAGGTGATTAAAGTTGCGTTGGAAAGATAAGAAAGAGATATACAACTTTCATGTTTTGAGTTTTTGCAAATTCGAAACGTATCAGTGCTTAAATTTTAATTCTTTTCAACTGATACATTTATCAGCTAAGCTAAAAACTTGTTATAGATTGTTTTATGTGTATTTACTTGAACAAATGGATCTTTTTGACCTAAAATGAAATAGATAAATAATATTTGATGTGTAATGATGATTTAGTGATATAATTAAACATGACTTAGATAGATTTATAGACTTAATGAATAATTGAGTTAAATATGCGAGTTTTACATAAAATGAATCTAGTTACTTAATCTAAGTTCAACTTGACTAAATGAACTTGAATAGGATAAAATGAATTAGATTGAGTTAGTTTAATTACTTTGGCTTAGTAATTAGATTAAATGATTAATTCTAATGAGATTGACTTAATGAACTCAATTAAACTAAAATGAACTAGATTTCTTAAGCTTAATCCACTTGGCTTGGCTTGATTAAATGGCTAAGGTTAATCAATTTGACTTGGTAAATGACTTAAATGACTAATTCTAATCAATTTGATTAAGGTTAAGCTACAATTGGTTAATAGCTATTAATTAGTTTAGATGAATGAATTTGGATGATCTTTGAACAATATGGTGAATATGTTGTTTCAAATGTGTTTTTGAAAAATGAATGTTTTTATATATGAATTCTTTGTTAATGCTTTTGTAATAAAACACTATAAATAGAGAGAAAAGAAATTCTTTGACAGACAAAGGAAAACTGTCCATATTTTGGCGGGGCGATCTTCGCAGCCATAGTGGGGTTCCACATTAGTGTCTGATCAAATAGGATTTAATAAAATGAGTTAGAGATTAATGAATAATTAATATAAGATCTTGTATGAGTTTGTTGAAGTGGATGTTGGTTTAGGTTCTTATAAGAGTTGTTTCTTGAACCAGTGGTAGATATGAGATATATCTTCTGAGATAGCTTCTACTCTACCTTCTGAGACTCTGTTTGGATTTCATATTCAAGGTACGCAGTAAATTGCGTGTTAAATGTTAGGATAGGCATCCTAAACTGATTAAGACTTAAACTCGGCTTAATAATTGATAAGTGTTGGTTGTGCTTTAAGTCGTTGAATCCGGTTCGAGGAGCAACAACTTATCATGATGCAATGACAATGTTAGAATAAACGCGTAGGCCACTTGTCATAATGCAATGATATGGCTCGGCGGGTTGTCATGATGCAATGACAATATTATAATAGGCGCTTAGGCCAATAGTCATGATGCAATGACTAGGCTCGGCGGGTAATTGATAAGGAATGTGGTAACTGCGTAACGTTTACTTGTCCTTGAGAGGAAATAATATGATTTAATTCAATGTTTATGGGAGCATGTGAATTAAATTATATTATGGATTAAGTTAAGTGAAGTTAAGTAGCGACTATGAGCCTTGGATGAGATTACTGTTTCTTTTTCAGCGTAACATTATCTACGAGATATAAGTATTCGGGCTGCTTATATCAACCCCTGAGCGTCGTGAGCGTTACTCAGGATCCCCAGATTCCATGGCTTGATTCGGAGTGTGAGTGCTCCATTGTTGATTTGTTTATTTTAATGAAAAGTTAATAACTTGTGGATTGTTGCATTGCATATAGTTTAAGTCGTGTGCTACTCCGTGTGTGATTGTGTTACTGTGTACTGGGCTCCGGCTCATTATTGTTGTTGTTATTCTTTTTACAGGTATTATTGTTGTTGATGATGGATAATGAGATGATGACTTGATGATGATGTGGAGGTTGTTGATGCTGTTGTTCTTATTATTGAGTTTGATGGTGATGGTGATGATGATTGATGTGATGATGTTTGTCCCGGGTTTTGGGCGATTCTAAAGATATGGGAGAATGAGTGAAATGTAATAGGACCGAGATTATTTGTATTTCGTTTCTTCTTTGTTTTGTTCTATAAAGACTGGATTTAATTATAAATTTGTATTTTCATTTAAGGGCTGTTAGTGCCCATGTTTTTGTAAATAAGCTTTTGTAAATATTTATCAAAGTGAAAGTTTTTCCACTTTTAATAGTGGAAGTTTGAAATGCTTTTATGTAGAAACATTTTTATTAAAGTTTATTTTTCCGTGCTAAATCCAGTTGTTGCTAGAATCTAATTGAATGATTTCACAATCTAAAATCGGATAGCAATGTTCAACATAAACACCTTCTTTTAAGACAACCTTACGTATAATTCGTAAGAGTTATACGTGGTTGGGGACTTGGTGTGCTTAATTTGAGAATTGGGCATGTCGGGTCTTTACATAAATTTACTATAATTATAGAAGAGAAGATCACAAAAAATTTTGAAATAAAAAGCTTTTTTTTTTTTTTTGTCTATAATAAATACTAGAATAGAAGGTAGTAGCAATGGTGTAGAGAAGTGAAAGGAAAGTTGCATTGATATGATTGGAATCTGAAAGTAGTTACCTTTAAGTTCAATGAAGTCAGATTTGCCTTTAAATTATTAACTAAGAAGAAATTGTATGATTATGTATACTCAAATAAAAATTACACAAGTATAAACTACATAAAATTAATTACTAAAGTATCAATGTAAAATTACATCTTAAACACACAATTCTAATGATAATACATGAGTCGTATCCTTAATATGCCATTCAATTGTTAATTAATTAATACTATTTATGAATTGTTGTTTACAAATGCGATCCATAAGTGTATCTCTCATCATAAATGTGATTCATATGTGAATTATGAATTGCTTTTCAAAAATACAATTCATGTAAATCGTTTTTTACAAATGCGATTCAGCACTGTAAACATTTCGCTAAATTGCAATTTCATAATGTGATTATTTTGGGAAAATATGAATCACAAGTTTAAATATGATTTTGCGTTGGCAATTAGATAACTAAAATCATCTTGTTTGCATTTGGATAATTTTTTTTAGATTAGTCAATAGACAAGTTTCACCCTATTAGCTAAAGAGATAAAGCTCTTACTAGTTGGTTGATATTATATTAGAATTATTATGGCAAAATAATATATAAATGGGATAATATCTCGAATAATATTTGAATTTTAGCAAAATATACAATTAGATATCTAAATTTTAAAATTAATTAATTTAATACTTAAACTTTGTAACTGATCAGTATAGTAACTAAAAGAACTTGACGAAAGTTTTGTTGGCATGCACGGAAAGTTCTTTTGGGTACTAGATTGATCAATTTTAAAATTTAAATACTAAATTAATTAATTTCAAAGTTCATATACTAAATTGATCGATTTCAGAGTTCAAATATTTAATTGTATATTTTATTAAAATTTAGGTACCATTTATGAATTAACCCTATATAAATTAATTTTTTTAACGTCATTTATCTTAACTATTATGTTTTCTTAAAGGTATAACATAAATTTGGAATTGATAAATATACTCTTTAAATTTACAAATCTTGTTAACTTGTAAAGGCTATCACAGTAAATATTTATTGGACTGAATATGCTAAGCGTTTTAATTAAAGTGCGATAGTACATTTAATGAATAAAAATTCGACTAAATATTTAATTTTAGCCTGCAACGCCAAACTTTAAGCGGAAAATGTAAAGCACTTTAAAGTTTAGGTTACCATTTTAACACCATTCTCTTTTTAGGACACGTAACCTCACATAAAAGTGCAATTGTGATTTATAGTTGCTTTCCTTTTTTTTCAGTTCATGTAACATAGATCAGTTTCCAAGTTTTATAATTTAGCTAACTTGTGTTGTGTATATTAATTAGTTGCTTTCTACTTTCTTAATTTATTCTTCTCCTCATCATTTCTAGCGATATATTTAGCAACACATATGAAATGAATTATTAAAGGAAGGGGAAAAATAATAACTAATCTAACTTAAATGTTTATATAGAATGAAACACGTGTCCATCAATTTTGTAAAAAAAAATTATATAAATACAAACAAGATGATTTTAATTACCTAATTACTAATGCTAAATCATATTTTCATATTGAGATTCATGGATTAGCATAAAAAGTACATTACAAAGACGCATTCAGTGAAACATCTATAAAATTGAATCGTTGATTAAAAGTGCGACTTAAGTTTTCCCTTAATGAGTTGCATCTAGGATAGGTGATTCATGCTGAATTGCAGCTTCCACAAGCGATTCACAGATGTATTGGCTTTGGGAAGAATGGCAACATACGTGGCGGTCAGAATTGCAAAGTCCTCAATCCTAGTGAAACCTAAGCTCCTACAAAGCCTATCGAACTCGCCATCATTTCCTTCTATATTGAAGCTCGTTTTCTTCAATATATATCAAGTGATCACGTGTGGAGAGACCGCGAAGCCGAAATAGAACCAGAAGCTGACGGCAAGTCATCGAGTGAACAAGACGACGCCGAAGAGGCCGCATCATAATTGATATTCTTCATCGCATGATGGTGGTCAAGACACGGTAGAGATCTACTTCCACAGCTTGAATTAGAAGCTAAAGAATTGATCGGTTTAGTGTTTTTAAACGAAAAAAAGAGGCATCTCATGGATATAGGGATAAATCCATGTAACAGTAGAAGTAGCATAAGGTTTCGTCTTGAATTTCATTTGGCATGTAATACATAAATCGCATTTTCGTGATGTGATTTTATATCGATATTTTGATAATTAATTTTATGTAATTTGTATTTGTATAATTTTTATTTAGTTGCATGATAAATATACAATTTCTTTTGTTTATGCATGATTCTCTCAACCTCAAAAAGTAATTATGTATTTATATTATTGCTCAGTCTTTTATAAGAAAATTATTTCTTGTTTAAAACCCTTATTAAAAGTAATTTTTTACTTAAATAAGATTTAATTAAAATTAATTAATAAAATATAAAATTAAAACGACAAGTATTAAATGGGCATTTTTGGTCCTATATTGCGCATGCTATACATGCAATATATAAATGTATTTTACATGCATATCGCATCTTGTAAATGAGACATATACTCATATTTTGCTATGTAAATATGATACGCAAGCATATCCCTTATTGTCAAAACGATATATTCATGGTATGCAAACTTTATATCATGTCTATAAGATAAGATATGTGTACAAACTATTATATCTCGTCTTATAAACAAGATATATATATAATATATATATATGGGGTTTTGGTAATTATTTATACATATTTTTGCATAAACATTGAAGTGAATAAAAAGTCTAATTATGAACATCGAGATACAATCAAAACTAAAATATAGATAATAAAATGCAAGAATAAAATAAATAAAATAAAATAAAATGTAATGATTATTAACTTTACATGGAGATACTAAATTGAAAATGAATTAAAAATGTAAATACTAAATCGCTAAAATAAAAAATTTAACACTAAATTATAAAAATTTAAAATACTAGCAATTCAGTGCCTTTATCCTAGCATTGGGATGCAAGTGAGTTTGATAATATTACAGCATCCTTTTAGCTCAAAAGGTGGAATATGAGTCTCCGTAACGTCGATTTTTAAGGGGGGCCAAGAGCCAATATATTATCTTTGGAGCGCATATTATACCTACATATATTAATGTAGTATTTCCTTTAATCTCGATCATTGCCTATTAGGCTTATATCTACCCACAAAAAACTAGGGTTTTTTTCCCCTTCTCCTCTTTAAGTTTAATAAAAGTTATAATATGTTTTTTTTTTTTTCACTTAGTTAACATTTTCCACTGTCCCGCTAAATGAAAACTATAACACCCCACCCTTTCATTATTCTCAATTAATATTAACTACTGATGTAAACTAAATTTTTTCCTCAAATTATTTCACATCCATTTTACTGACCTTGATGATTATCTAATGTATTTATTTATTTATTTTTAATGCATGCATTACAGAAAATGGATGTGGAAAAAATAAATTTTCTTTGTAGCGGATACTGAAGTGCCTATTACATATAACCTTTCTTGGGAAAACTTACAAAGGAAACTGCGTTGTGTCTCTGATATATTGAATAATAATAATTAAAAAAAATAGTCTTTAGTTCAAGATGTAATGAAGAAAATACCCCAGGAAGACAATAATCTTGTCCAATAATTTCTGACTTGTTCAGATAGAAAGAGAGAGATCACATGGCCTTTCACTTCTTTTTCTGAAGGAACAGAAATAAGGTAATGCCATTAGGGTTTGATATAATCAAATCGATTCCCTAAAGGCAGACAGCTAGACGTCAGTAGAGTTAAAACAGATTGTGCATGAAGGGAACCTGTCAAAGATGACAAAAGATTTATTGATGTATATTTTACTTGCCACGTGTATGTATACATATATAGTATGTCAAAAAATTATAAAACATTTATAGATATGATAAAAAAGGATTAATTTTCAAAACAACTGTCATTTATTTTTTGCACACAATGCATATGTTAAGATGAAGAAATTATATGATTATTGACTCGCCCAGATAAAAATTTATAGATTACAAATTATATAAAAATAATTATCAAATTATCGATGCTAAAATCATGTCTAGTAGACGAAAATTATAGATTTATACATGAATCGTATGTTTAATATAACACGAATTGATAACACATGCAATTATATAGGCATATGTGAATTGCAATTCTTATATGTGATTCATATAAAACAAACATGAATCGTACCTATAAGATTTGATTTAGCACTATAGACGCGATTTATAAATTATATAGATATAAACTAGATAAAAATAATTATTAAATTACAGACACTAAACCACCTCTGGTAGAGGCAATTTATAGATTTACACATGAATTGTATGTTTAACATAACATAAATCGCATAGAACACATGATTCATATACTGTTATATGTGAATCATAGCTCCTATATGCGATTCATATAATCATGCATGAATCGCACCTATAAGATCTAATTTAGCACTTTTACTAAATCACATATTGTACAAGCAATTCATTAAAAAAAAGTGAATCTCATTTTCTACATGAGATTTTACATCGGTAGTTTAGTAATTATATTTATATAATTTATATTCACGTATATTTACATACCACAAGTCATGTAAATTTATTGAACTTATATGGTCCCATTAATGGTAAGACAAGGGAAATAAAAATAGATGAAATATTTTTCAAGAAAATAAGAGGGAAAGGGAAATTAATCTTATACACTTCTCTTTTGAATTACTTATTATTTATTATCCTTAAGGACATACAAGTAATTTACCATTTTATTTTTTTTATTATAACTAGTAGGTGATGCACTACGCTGCATGTGCAAAAATTAAAAAAAAATCTAATTTTTATAACAAATACAATAAATGGAAACCCTAAAAAGAGAAGCAGTTACAATGGAGAAAAGAAGAGAGAGTGAAGTAAAAATAAAAAGAATGAGAGAGATAGTACAGAAATAGTTATAAATATAAAAAGGAAAATAAGTAACTATCAACTATATAGTTGGCAAAAAAAAAAAAAAAAAACATATGATATAATTTCATTTTTTGACACAAATTATTAGATTTGCTTAATAATAATAGATTAACAGTTTATCCATTTTCTTTTTTTTTTCCATTATCCAAACACATTGAAGGATTTAAATTCTTTACTAATTCCTTTCTCTATTTTCTTACATTCCATACCCATTCTTTACTAATTTGTTCCATCTTACTAAACAAAATATTAGTTATTCATCTCACAATAAATGTATCAAGTATTTATGATTAGTATAAATTTGAATCATTAAATAACCAACGAATTAATTTTTTTTTCTTTTTTCTTTTTTGCCTTTAACAAATTAGTTTGTTGAAAAACATGATGAGACATATGATTTTCTGCAATATTTCTTACATGTCAAAAGTTTAAAAAAGAAACTTTTTATGTTTTTTAATATTAATTATATAGTTTATACAAGTTAGATATATTAAAAGGAAAATCTTATTTAGATTCTGTTATCACTTTAATTAAGGAAACCTTTATTAGTAAGGTAAATTCCTAGAAGGTCAATGTAATACTTTAGGGTAAAACTTTATAAAGAAAGCTCTTAATCTTAACCTCCGACAATCTGCTCACTGAAAGGTTGATCCAGTTCTAACAGAACAGTAAAAGTGCACTAATAGGCCATTAACATCTTCCAACATTAATTGTTGGTAACAACAGATGGTCCCAATCCCAAAGATTTGAGACATGATACTATATATCCTAATGAGTCAAATAGTACACAGAAGCACTGTTGTAGTCAGAAGTACTGAACTTTTACCGATCATCACTGCTTGAATAAATGCTCATGCATCATTATCACAGTGTATATTATATCATTCCACCCCCCCCAAAAAAAAAAAAAAAAAAAAAATGACATTTCTAAGAAAATGAAAATTACCAATACAAGCATACATTCATGGCTGAGATTTCTCATCATTTTCAGATGATTTATCTTTTTCTTTTTTTTTTTCTTTTTTTTTTTCCCACAAATGTTGTATAGAAATTACCTATCCTCGGAGAAGTTCTGATTCATGTAAAGAAACTCTAGTCTTTACTTGTTTGAGCTTCAAAATCATTCTGGGACGAAAACTTGGGATAATCCAAGCTCAAATGGAGAGGCCTTAACGAACTCAGAGAAAATGGAGGCGGCGGCACTGCCGTTGCAGAATCCGACAACATATTTTGTGACGAAGCAGAGGTTAGTATATGAAAGCTATTAACATGTCTTGGATCGATCTCCAATGGAGTACCCAAATGATGTTCAAAATAAGCTTGTGTACCCCTTGAAGGTTGATATACTGGAAATCGGGGCTGTGAAGATAATGACAATGTAGACGAAAACGCGCTCAATTCCCCGTTATTTTGAGGAGTTGTTTGATCATGCTGAGGCATGAATCCATGAATTGTGTGGCTGTGTAAATAGTTTAAAGAAGGATCATCCGACTGAATAGCGTCTATGACGTTGTGATGACTTGTGTCTCTAATGAAATCTTTCGATTTTGATGTTGAGCCCGTAGGCTGTTGCCAATAAGCACGATTATCTTCTTTATCAATGAGCCCTTGTCTATTCAATTGATGGTGCGACATCAGCTGATGAGCAAAGTTCCCGAGAGGGATTTGCGCTTCAGGGAGTGGTGGGAGTTGATCTATTTCGTGTTTTGCGGCTTCAAGCAACCAATCAACAACCTTGCTAGGTTGGCTAAACCCTAGCCTATCTTGAAGATCATATAACTGAATGGCTGTAGGAACCGAAAGCCGAACACGGCGATCTCTCAGCCCTTTGATGGTGCACACCTTGCTATGCCTGTCTTTTCCGCCGAGAGCTCGGGAAACACGGACAATCCTCGGATCTTTTAATCGAAACCACAGTGCTGATGAGCTAGATGAAGATGAAGATGAAGCCCTAGGGTTCTTTCCATGATCATTTGACGACGGCGTCGACGTCGTTGCTTTGTTCGGTGACAGATCGGGCTCTTTTGTGTCCTTACTCATTGCATAACTTCCATTCTCAATTTGCTCTACAGACAACATCAGACCAAAAATGTGAGATTCTTTTTTCGAATTTTGCTTCAAGAAGACAAATTAGTCGAACCCAAAACTTTCATTTCTAAGGGAAAACTGATTATTCAACTTTATATTATATAATATATAGTATTTAAATCAAAAACATATAAGAAACATGAGTTAGAAGAAGTTAGTAAAAAAATACCTCTGAGTGAAGAATTTGAGGATGAATATACATTCTCATGATTCTTCTCAAGGATCAATTACAAATTGAATAATTGGATTATGGAATTGATAGTGTTTTCCTACCTATATTTTTGCATAAATTAAATACATCTTAACATTGGATCCATGTTCCATTGATATGTAGTTTGGTTATGTAATTTGATTACTTTTGCCTCACCAAAATGAGGTCATTAAATTGAAAACACATCTTGTTCTAAAATTTTTTTGCAACATTACACAAAAAATGTGAGATGGTTGCTTGAATTTTTACTAATTGCAACAAAAAATTTTAATATTATTAAGACAAAACTAAATATCTTACTCCATATCATATAAAATAAACACATCAATATTTTTTAATCGCAGGCATGTGTGATTAGAAACAAAGGGTTATGATCCCGCGAGGTTGAGCTAACTCCAAAAACCCATCCTCAGTTTTCTCTACCTTGTTAGTAGGTCATCAAATTAAAAAATCGCATCTTGTCTCAAAAATTTTCTAGAAAATATATGTACATGCTTGATTTGAACTTCATAAGAACCTTTCAAAACCATTAATTGAATATTCTTTTCGAGTAGATCTACTATTTGGGTTAAATATATATTTTTTGACATAATTCCCAAACATACCTCAGCAAGATCCCCCTATAATTGTTTTGAGACAACTGTGCAACCTTTGGACTCAGTGATTCATCTCCTTGAAGTGATTTATTCACCAGTTTTCAAACTCCGATCCAGCTTTTGATTCAAGGGCCACTTTCCAAGTTTAGTACCAAAAGGAGCAAAGTAGTGTGTGTACCAAGTGGTTACTTTACCTAAAACGAAGGTGATAGGGTTATTGAAGAACAAGTTGATCGTAAAGGAAACTGAGAATGGACTTCCTTGAACATGCTTTTTGAGAGAGAGAGAGAGAGAGAGAGAGAGAGGGAACAATGGAGCATCTGCTGCCACATGACCCCAAGATGTCTTGATATTCCCAAATAAATGTGCTTGTCCATTTCTTCTGGAATTTTAGTAATCGAACTTTGAACTAATTATTGACTTGACAATTAATATTAAGGATATAATGTCCAATCATTATCTCTTGGAATTGTTGTAACACCCCATCCTAACTATATTAATTAATAATGAAAATACAGATGTAACCATCCTAAAAGTGCCCCGTGGATTTATTGGCCTCAAAGCTATGCTGCCATGCCCCCATTGGTGTCACTATCAAAGTGGAATTAGACTAAGTCGTTAGCCGAAAGGAAGAATTAGGTGTTAACACACGGCAGACACTAAGAATAAAAACCATGAAACATATTAGGCTAAAGTGAATAATAAATAGACATGTAGATTTTAGGGTCGATATAACAACAACAACTTGCTTCGCTCCATGGAGCACAAAAGTATAAAATTGTGATTTAATAAGAATATAATAGAATTATCATAATTATTGAATATCTATTACATTATTCAATTGATATAAAATATTTGAGAAGTAATTTGAATAAAAGTAAAGGATTTGTTATGCTCAATTTCAATAACATATAATCTTTTTTTTTTTTGGATAGAGTATAGGTTAGTGGTGGTATGCGGGAAAAGTATTTATGGAAAGATAATAAATAAACTAATAATAAATGACAGTTCTCTTGTATTTTAGGAATATACTATTCGATATACAAAACACAATTAAACATTCTAGTAACTTCATAGTGAATGGGGAAGAATTAAATAATTAATTCCTCTAAACAAACATTTAGCGATTGATAAGACATTTATTTAAGAGTTTAAAAAATACTAGTTAGCATTGACTTAGTATTATTACCATAGGTTTATAATTTCTCCTCATGGCTAATCATGGTTAGATTTCGTATAGAATATAAAAAGCATCTAAGATTGGATTTCTGGTTTTTTTTTTTTTTCTTTTTTCCCCTTCCGCATTTCCCAATCCCATAATTCATTTCTACCTGTATTTCTATTCATTATCTCTTAAAATTGTAGTATTATACCTAAACTAACGATATTAAGCGATAATGTAAAGAAAAAAAAATAATAACCCCTATCTTTTGATTTAATTGTTGGTTAACCGTTGTGTCGTGTTTTTATGATGTGAATGCATATCTTTTTTTTTTTTTTTTTTCCCAAAAGAGAAAAGGAGACGACTAGCCCATTTGAGAGATTATGAAGGAATGAGAAAACACGTTCTAGAAACTAAGAGATGAGGTCATGCATGATCCTAATAAAGAACAACAAAATCTTTTGGTTTCTTTAATCACTCTGGATAACATCCCTTCACATTTAATTTCATAATAGTTAATCAATTTAGATTATAAGTGAGTCTATGACATATGATGAAGCAGGTGGTAGCCCACTATAGAGTGCACATGAGACGTGATACCATGTTAGGATCTATTATTAGTCAAGCTCGGTTCACTTGTGATCACAGGTCCACAAACGCCTCAACTTTGAAACCAATTTATGATGCCTTCATCCTTGTGGTAGTTGATAATTAAGCTAATAAGTAATTTATGGACCATTTATATTGCCTTAGTCTAAAATTTTTAAGTTAGTGTTGATTCGTTATCATGCAGCCTAGATTTATTAGTCATTCTCATATCTCATTTCTAGCCAATGAATGATCTGCCATCTTCCCTCTGCTCTTTAAGGATTTAAGAGCTCCACAATTGCAAGGCAAGAACAAAGGTTTTGAGGATTTCAAGTAGGATCGTAAAATAGTTGAGTCAACGTGACACAATGCTAAACTTAAATCCAACTCAAAATATTAAAACTCAAGCTTGATTGAATTTAGAAATTTGAGCTCTAACTTAACTAGAAGTGACATTCAAATCAGCTTAATTAAATTCATCTAATTTCATTTATCTATTTTTTCACTCTTAATTGTAAAAATACTAATGTTTAAACTCAAATCAAGCTTGATTAGTTTTTATACGTGACTCGAGCTTGATTATACTTTAGTGCCATTCATGTCATTATATTATAAAATTCAAGTTCAAGTCAAATATTATGAAACTCAAGTTCAATTTAATTAGCCATTTAAGTAGCTCAAATTCAAGCTAGACTAATATTCTCAATGATTAAAAGCCGAACTCAAGTAACTCAATTGATCGGTAGTTAGATTCATTTCTGTTTATATCGAATTACCAAGAAGATTAAAACCGAAGGCCAACCAAATTGAGTATAAGAGAAGGCTAAGAGTGTGATGCAGCGCAGAACGAGAAAGCCAAATAGTAATGTGCATGTTAAGTCGTACGATCAAGCAAGCCAAAATTTCACAAGCAGCTCGAGCTAGCAACAAGGATAGCTGGGACACGTAAGTCAATTAATTAAGTAAATCAGCACAAATGAATATGATGAGTATGCAATGGTAATATAAGTAATAAATTTTGCCTAGATTGAATTGCCTTATGGTCATTATATTTATATGTTTTATTTATATTTAATTTGTTGAGTGAAAACGTCTATTTTTCATTTATATTAGTTTTTGACAAATATTTATTTGAAAACGATAAAATTAAAATATCACAATGACTAAAAAAGATCAAACAAGCAGAACCTATCATAAACATGACTATATTAAGCAGAAAAATGAAATATTCTGTACAACCCCAACGGAACGGAACGCAACTTCTCTACAACTTTTATTAATTTAGTATCTATTCTGAATATATACCTTGGCCTATCCTTGTTAGCACTAAAGAAATCATAGCTAAATGTCAAAATAATAGGAAATACCACTTTGTAGTGGGTTATGAATGCCACTAAATTAGGGAATGTTGCGCCGATATTGATGAAATGCTTAGATTTCTTAAGAATCATAATTTTATTTAGATAGATATTATATACATATATACATATTAATCTTTTTCCCATTTGTTTTAATAGTTTAAATATAAAGTTTTCACAAAAGGTGTAAAGTATTATAACTAGTTCAACTAGTTTAGTATAATTAATTATCTAATTTTGTAATTCATATCGTGTAATATATATGTTGATAAATGAAATTGATTTTGTAACCAACTGTCGCTGTAATGAAAATGTGAAGATTTCACATTGGGACCATTCCTGTAGAGAGTATAAGCAATCAACTATGCTTTTTCGACAGCAAAAAAGTTCTTACTCATCGGAAACAATATCACATGGGTCGATGAATGCACGCTTATTGGTACTCAGATGAGTGAAAATCGTACAGAAAGAAGGGTAAAGCAATAAAAAGAAGATAACACGTTATAACTGATGAGTGAAGACAAATAACAAGTTACAATGTTGTTAAAGTCTACATGAGTTTAGGAGAAACAAATGCTGTGTTTATTTGCGGATAAGATCGCCTTTATTAATATGAACCGTCTCTTTAAGCAACCCCTGCACAGCAAATCCTTGGGTTATTCTTGCTTCCTTTTATGAATTGAACTGCTTGGTCTTGAACTTGGTTCTCCCTTAGCGCCTTCATAAATATATAATATATATATATATTGGTTTTTCTTCCTTAGCGCCTTCATAAATATATACATATATGTATATTGGTACTAACACGCCACATGTCCAGACGAGTGATATAAAAATACTAATAAAATTATGACAAGTGATGATAATATTGAGTAAATTCTTAAAACTATTCACATATAAAAAATTTATTATTATTTATACGCTGCTCATCAAAACACATGGCATGTTAATACTAATAAAACCTAACAACTGCTAGTTGTCCTTTGAAGTTTTAATAGTATCGATCACCACTCCATAAACTATTGGATGTAGAGGCAATCAATTCAACGTTAGTTTGCATTATCTTTTTCTATTAATCGTTAACATATATTTGTTTTGTAAGTTTAGGAGAGAAAATTATTATATTTAGATCAAGTGTAGACTCAGCTGTGTATGTAAGTTTAGTTCGGTTTAATGAACATCCCTATAAAAGATAATTGTCAATTACCAATTGTTACAATTAGCAACCTTCAAAAATACTAAAAAAGAAAATGTAAGACTAATTTATCTGCTTCAAATTAAAAAAAAAAAAATCATTTTCTCAATTTAGAATTTTCCATGATGCTAAGACCACACTAAGGCAGTCTTTGGAAACCTTCACTTTCACTATCAATTTATTATTGCCAAATATTACTAGTAACTATAACTCTGTTGACCTTACTATATGATGTGATATATTTACTTAATAATTATAAGACTACAATTATAGTAAATGCAATAAATACCTCTGAAATTTTTTTTCCACGGAAACTAAGAAACGTGAATTGGCCGTTTACTGAAAATTCAACCATATGTGTCTATATATTCCTTGCTAGTGGCCAAGATAGGAAAGAAAAGAAAGGGACAGTGCCGTGGAGAGAACAGCATGCTACAAAAGAAAAGGGGTGTATGAGAGAGTGCGCATGGCACCAAAAAGAATGCAAAAACATATGATCCTAATTAAGTAACATTTACGGCTTTACGCGTGGTTACCGTTCACAGAAACGATGTACTTACTAATGCTTATTTGTATAATTACTTTTAATAATTTTTTATTATACCTTTCTTTTACACGATAAGTATCTCAAGCTGATTTCGTCGGTTATTTAACAGTTCAGATTCGTATTCAGCCAAGATCATGATACTAAAATATTTTATATATCAATTATTATGTTTATTTTAATAGTTAACTGAATGTCTATTCACACACTGAAAGTTCTCTTAAATTTTATAATAAGGTTGTAATTGCTATTACAATGATCACTTGTATGAAAAATAAAATAAGTAATTATTGAAGTAAAAAGTAAAATATCAATAATTTCCCTTGTCTTTATTACAGATAGATGGTAATTGTATAGGTGTTATTTTCAAAACAACGACATTTATGACAAAATTTAAAATAAACATTTTAAATGACAATTTATAGGGTGGGGATGTGAATTGTTATTCATTATTTTACATATTAGCAATTCATTATGAATTATTATTGCCCTCAAGTGAACATCGTATAGCAATTTATATAGAATGAGAAATGAATAAATAGTAATTCATGTCAAGTGAACGAACTGTATGTGTTTTATCTCTCGTATTTGAGTTTTTTTTTTTTTTTTGGTTAATGTTATTACATACAATTAAGTCATCTGTGTGCAGTCCTATATCATATGAAATACTAAAAGAAAACTTGACTAGTGCAACCATATGATAAGCAAAAGAATTACTTGAAATGTAAATAACTTAAGTGAATGTCGACATAAAATTGAGGAATTGAAAAGATTAATAAAAATATAGAAAATTCAATTGAGTTTCTGCGATTAATAAATAAAATACTAATGAAATAAGGATACGATTCTCCATTTCGAAGTGATCTATTATTCATTTATTTTGCAGCAGTTGTTGTCTTTTTATGCATTTATTATAATATGCAACTTTTATAATGATTAGAATTGCATGGGTAAACAAATGACGGTTTTATAACTTATAGTTGTTGGCAGCTCAATGATTAAGGCCTGTCGAATCTTTTGGTCCGTTTCTGGAAAGGTTGTATTAGCTTTATTTATCTTAGCGAATTAATTAATATAAATAGATAAAGAATATTTAAAATATGATATTTTAGCGATTAATAACTCTTGTAAAATAAATGATAATATCGATAAGTGCAGCTGTGCAGGTGGGGAAGGGTGTTGCAGGGTCAAATGTCTTTAACCTTAAAAGAAAAGCAGATTGTCTTGAAAATTTTGGCCAGCGTTATGTGCGGTGTTGCTAGACATTATGATTTTTTATTTTTATATTTAAATTATGTTCAGGTGATCAATTATTTAAGTAGGATTAAAACAAATACCTCAGAAAATTTGTGGAAATAAGAAAAAATTTTCCTATGTGTAAAAAAAAATCTATTTTTAATTAAAAAATAATATAAGCTTTTAATATGATGATGATTATTATAATATCAAGTTTGAGAAAAAAAATAAAGACAATCTTAACGGGTTAACGAGCTAGCTCACTTAATCCACTAACTTGCACAAGATAGGTTAGGCCATAAATTCTACCCTGCATTATAATGCAGGCTAAAGTACACAAGCCCACATAATACATGGGTTGAAAACTGAGTGAGGCAGGTTGGGTTGCATTTCATGCTTACACAACTCTATCGAAAAGTATATATTTTCTTATTTTTGAGCTAAAGAATCCTCAATAATAAATTTATTTAGCGATAAATATAACCTTCTTATATACTTTTTAGAATATTGAAGAAAGACGAGATTGCTTTACTTTTATAAAGATATTTTATGAGCTTTGAATTCATGATAGGGATGTGTCTCTATGTATTTTTACTTTTATATATTTATATTTTATCTTAAACTTTTAAAATGACGCAAAAAGATTAAAAAAGGGGGAGGGAAGTAGAATGAGGCAAATACGGATCAAATTAACTTCTCGTTTTATAGATTAGTGATTAGTAAGATCTGAATATGGCACTTTGTCTATAGGGGTAACTCAAAATATTACACTCAATGGGTTCGAGTTTGATTAAATTATACTCTTTGTACTTGGTATTTCTATATTTTTTTAATTAAATTAGTATTCATATGTAATATGACTTAAATGTAATTGGAATTTGAATTGGATTAGATTCTGTGTTAGTTGAGCTACTTATCATAAAATTTGAACTCAATTAGACAAAAATATAGGATGAAACTATTGTAGTATGTGAGAAACTTTATCCATTTACACCCATAGATATGGTGTAAATTCATAATATAAGAAAGCTAGGTTTTACAGATAAAATTTTGCTTTTAAACGTTAATTCTCATCGCAAAAGCCGTCATCATCGTTGACTGAATTTATATAAATAGAATTTCTTTTACATCGTCAGAATTTTTATTCTTAAAATCTATTTTTCTTGTAGCGTCAAATCATTGGTTCTCGTAGCCATGGTTAAAATGATGTAAAAGAAAATTACTTATTTCAAATATGTAAAGAAATTTGATTGAGTAAAATTACATTATATTTATCGTTTTAATCTGATTTTATACACCATATAGATTCTAGTGTAATAATAATGACTTGAGAAATATGGTAAATAAGATTAAGAAAATTCAAATAGTGAGAAAATAGAAACATAATCGATTAGCGGGTTGTTTGGATTGTTAGATTTTTGTTATTTTTAGTTTGTTTAATTTGTTTATGAGTAAAAAGATCTATTTTTTATTTGTATTTATTCTTGACAAATAATCTATTTAAAATAATAAAAATAAAATACTAAAAGACGTAAAAGTGATAAACCAAACAAATAATTCCATTCTCTCAATTAAAAAAGTTGTGGTTCATGTCACGATACATAGCATTGTCACGTCGATGCAAGTGACACCTGTACCATGTGGACGAGGGACCATTACAGGATCTCTGGACTCTGTTTATTTATTTGTTTTTTAAAACAAAAAAAAAATCACATTGAGAGTGAAAGATGGATGAGGAGAAGGCAGGACCACAGGACATTTTCCCCTCAAGAGAGAATCGCATGCATCAATTTAGTCTTGATGATTTAAATAAGTTGCAAGTAAAGTTTAGCTTATTTTATCTCCTTAAAATAAATTTAGTGTAATTATAAAAGAGACACGATGATAGAAAAATTTAAAATGGAAAAAAAAAAAAGAAAGAACTTCCCTGAAATAAATACTAGAATAGAAGGTAGTAGAGATGAAGTAGAAAAGTTAAAGGAAGTTAGATCGGCATGGTTGGAATTTGGAAAAAGTTGCCTTTAATTTCTCTGAAGATACATTTGAATTATTAGCTAAAGAGATACCGTTTTGAGTTGGAATACGAGAATAAAAGCTTTTGCTAGCTAGTTGATGTTCCATCAGAATTATCTTGGCAAAATAATAGTATTAGCATCTTTAATGTAATTTATCTTAATTATATGCTTTCTTTCAGATATAATATTGAAAAAATATCTAAACTTTAGATATTTTATGTATTTTACATATAAATTTCGAAGTTTGTAAATATTCTAAATTCTTTCACTCATCAAATTTACAATTACAAATCTTGCTAACTTGAGAAAGATATCACAGCAAATGTTTATTGGACAGAACGCGTTTAGCGTCTTGATTATAAGTGGGCTAATAAATCTTATATGGGAAATTTAAAGTAATTTAGAGTTTAGGTAATAATTTTAACATTATCACTCTTTTTAGCACATGTAACCTCAAATAGAAGTGCAAGTTGTGATTTATAATTCCTTAGTAAGTTAAGAGGGATCACATCTTGTCCTTTCCTTTTATTTTTTAGTTGATGCAACATACATTACTTTCCAAGTCTTATTAATTAGCTACATTGTCTATATTAGTTGTTTTCTATTTTTTTTTTAATTTTTTTATCGTCATAATTTCTAATGGTAAATTTAGCAACATATATCAAAGGAATTATTAATAATGCTCGTTACTATAGCATTGAAAATATTATAAGATTATTAAAGGAAGAGGAAAAAAAATAATAATGAGTCTATCTCAGATGTTTATGCATAGTTCTGTTAAGCCTTAAAATGTCATTGGTTAATATCATATATGGAATCTGAATTTTGATAAAATATACAATTAGGTATATGAGTTTTGAAATTAATCAATTTAGTACCTGAATTTTGATATTGATCAATTTAATACCTGAAATAACTTTCTATGCAAGCCAACATTACCTCCATCAAGTTCTTTTAGATACTAAATGGATCAATTTTATAACTTTTCATATTCTAAATTAATTGATTTCAAAGTTCAACTGTTAAATTATCAATTTTAAAGTTTAGATATCTAATTATATATTTTGTCAAACTTTAGGTATCATTCGCATCATTCTAATGTTATTTTATATTTACGCTATTGTTCATTCTCTTGTAAGTATTAGAATATAGGTGAGTTTAATAATATCATCTTTAGGGAGCATATAATATCTACATATATAAATGCATTATTTGTTTTAATCTCCTATTAGGCCTACATCTATCTATAACAATAGTGGGTTTTTTTATTTGTCTTTATAATGATAAAAGTAATTATATTCCTAGTTTTGCTTAATTAATCTTTTCCACTATCCTAATAATTGAAAACTATCACTCTACCTTTTCATTATTCTTAATAAAATTAACTACTAAAGTAAACTAAAACTTTTTAATCAAATTATTTCACATCCAATTTACTTAGCTTGATGATTATCTAGTGATTTGTTTTATACATGCATTACGAAAAATGAGTAGAAAAAAAAATAACTTTTCCAGCTTTTGGAGACTAAAGTGCCTATTACAATTTTTTTTGTTAAATTTATAAAGAAAACTGCTTTGTTTTTTATAATTAGAGTTGTACAAAAAATCCGATAAAACTACGCTGCGATCTTAACCCAACTAAACCAAGTAGAAATTTGGTTTTTTTCGAAATAGTTAAGTTTGCGGTCGTTTGAGATCCCTAACCAAATTATATGGTTTAAATCGAACCAAACCATTTTACATATTTTAAAATAAAACTCACACATGTCGTTTTATCTTTTAATTATTTTATCTAAAGACCTAATTTTTTTTTTAATATTTATTTAGGTATGTCTCATTCATGAGAATAGAATTAAATTGTTCAGGTCATGTCATTTTTATATCATTGTGGTGCGTTTACAAATAAGTTAATCTTGTGGTTTGAACCTCTAGTATTCTTAATATTTATTATTTTTTGTCTTAATAATTACTCTTCTTCTATTATTAGTTACTTAATGTGTTGATTAGAAGCCTGACAAATTGAAGTTTGCATCTCATATTAGGATGTCATATCCTAATTTCATCAAGTCCAATATATTATTGTAGTTCAAGACATTTTAAGAGAATGAGACTAGTATATGATTATAATTTTATAATGAATGAAATCTCTCTTAACTATATGCTTAACAAATATATTTAGGTAAATAATCAATCAAACATTAATGATAATAAATACATAATTGAAATTTTTGATAGAATGTATTTTTCATTTTAAGAAAAAAAGGGTTTGAATTGTAAATTTAATCGTACCAAACCGTTCTTTCCAAAAAGAATTACAAACCGAACCATATGATTAGGTTCATTCCTTGAACCGAACCAAACCGCATTGTGTCTATGCTTATTAATAAAATTAATAATATTTTTAAGGGAAAAAAGTCTCTTTAGTTCAAGATGTAGTAAAGAAAATGCGTTAGAAGATAACAATCTAGTCCAATAATGACTTGTTAAAAAGTTATACATGTCTTGGCCAAAAAAAAAAATATATATATATATATATATATAGTGTGTGTGTTTGTGTGTTGGGTGAGGAGGATAGCGGAAGAGAGATATAACATGCCATTTCACTTAAGGATGTTCATAATTCTGTTTGGTTTGATTCAAACTATTAATGAATCAAACCACTTTTAATGGTTTGGGGATTTGCACTGAATAGCTTTAAATGTGTTTTGGTTCAATTTGAACCACTTTTAAAAGTATTTAGTTATAATAAATAGTATTAATAATCATTTAAGTTCCCAAGGAAAAAAAGATGTTTAAATTAAGGAATATTGTTTCAAAATTAAAGTTACTTATTATTATATCAGGTCTTATATTTAATCGTTTCATATATACATATTATACTATTCTAAAAGTATTTTTCAATGCAAATTTAAAGTAACATAAATTTTTAATTAATCTATAACACAAACTAAAGAAAATCATTATTCTACATTAATTACATGTTTATTTATAATATTCTTACCTTATAAGGTATTTAAATTTCCGTTGTACCAATTAAATGATTGTGTAAGTTTTGAACTCAATTATACCGCTTTAATTTAATTTGATGCATGTCTACTAGTTTTAGAAAGAATTTAAAATTAACAAAATATGAAAGCATACTAGGAAAGTTTTGAGATAAGTAAAAGATTACTTGTTTAATATTATTAGATATATAATATATTTAACGGTGTATTATGTAAATATATAATATGAAATATATGTAACAATTATATTTATAAATAACATTAATGTGCTTAAAAATTTAATTTACATTTCATAAATTGGAACGGAATCACAATTTCTCATAACGAATCTACAAATTAAAATCTTACTCAATTCTATTTCAAAGATGCATTTAAACAAAAAATGATATTAGAGTTTAGAATTGTGATTCCATTTCAAGTTTATTCTAACATACTATATACATATGTGATATTAGAGTGAAATATCAGATGTGACTCTAATATATAATGTTTAAGAGTTATAAATAAAAAATTAGCTCTTATTTATTTTATTTCTTTTAATGTAAAACAATGCAGTTTGGGTTCAAATAGTTTGATTTGGTTCAACCCCTCAAATTGAATCGTAAACTGTTCAAACTTTTTCTTAACCGAGCTGTAAAACAAATCGAAATATAAAATAACTGCATTTTGCGGTTCAATTCGGTTCGGTTAAATTCAATTAATATCCCTAATTTCACTTCCTCTTTCTAAAAGAACAAAAAAAGGGTATTCATATTAGGGCTTGATATGATTAAATCCATTCCTTAAAGGAGATGGGTCTATTTCACTAAAGTAATACCCGATTATTAATGCAAATTTCTACATTTCTTTCAAGAATTATTAAGTCAATTATTACATTATTAAAATATATATTAATTAATATATTAAATATTTTAGATTTAATCATCCTTACATATAAATTTGAGCCATTATATAATAGATGAAACCAATCCCTAAAAAAATTATGAAAATATAGAAATTTCTATTACTTATTTAAACTTAGAAAAGAAATTTTCTATAATTTCAATACTAATTATATATTATATATAAGTTAGATATACAAATCAGGAAAAGCATTATTTACATTTTTTATATCACTTTTTTTAAGAAATCTTTTCTTTTCTTTTTTCTTTTTTTTTTGACCTTTTTTAAAGAAATCTTTATTATTAAAATACTCGTAGAATGTCAATTCAATATCTTGTCTAAAAACCCTACTTCATAGAGGGAGTTCTTAATTTTAACCTCGGGAACCGGATAAACAACTCGCTGGGAGGTTGTTCTAGTAGAACAGTGAAAGTACCATAATAGGCCATTAACATCTTCCAACATTAACTGTTGACAGAGCAGATGGTCCCAACTCCCAATCCCAAAGATTTGAGACATAATACTATATATCCTAATGAGGCAGTAGTACACAGAAAAACTGTTGTAGTCAGAAGTACTGAACTTTTACTGATCATCACTGTTGATAAATGCTCTTCCATCAGCTCATGTCCTTCCTCACGGACAGTGGCCATTCGGCTCCCGACAAGAAAATTCCTTTTTCCTTGTTTAAATTTTATATATAGTCAAGATTGAAGTTTGTTAGCTAAATATGTTTTATATTTAAGACAATAGTTTCATTTCCACGTGATTAATTTAAACCAAAGTGGTGTTCTAATATATCTCCCATCTTTAGGCAAAAAACTAAAAGTGTTCTTTTAGAAATGTATAAAGGTCAAATCCCCTACAAAAAGAAATGCTTATTTTAAGACATAAAAGGCTGAAACTCAAATTTTTACCATATAAAGATATGGTTAATAACTATAGGATAACAATAAAGTAAATTATAATATGATGTATTAATATTTAAAAATAAATTCATTTAAGGTATTAATATTTTAAATGGTCGATGGTTTTGAAACCTAGTAGCATGCAGTCCATTTTCTCATTCATGAGGTATATAATTCAATTCCCTACATTGTGCTTATAATAACCTTATGTGACCACATTGTAATAATCTTTATGGCTCACTAAAAAGAAAATGTTTTAAATGTTTAAAAAAATAAATTAACATTTCATAAAATGAATTAAACAATATATCAATGTTTTGTCAAGTTCATTTAAGGTATGAATGTATATATTAGTTTTCAATTAAATTTTCTTAATTTTTTAATGATTAATTATTAATACCTTATTTGACTCATTTTGTAAAATACTATACTTCTTTTAAATCATTGAAAATATTGATATCTTAAATAAATTTATCATTAAACTTTGATTTCTCTTTTAATGACTCGACACATTAATATATTAGATGAATTTACCTTAAACATTGATACATTTTAATATAATTTACCTAACAACAGTCATGTATATAATTTTTCTTTTTTCTCTCACCAAATCACTAATATACATCCACCTAAAATTAAAGAAACTTAAAAGTAATCAACTTTACGGTGTTTTCATGCCAAAAAAGATGGTTACAAAAAATTATTTACTAAATTTATAACTCCTTATTATATATATATATATGTATATACACAATTAGCTGAATTTTGAACTATTTTTATAAAGTATATAATATGGGTTTAGACCACTTAAGTATTGTCTTTAAGATCGAATGCATATAGAACAGGGCATACGTGAATACTACTCAAATTTCGTTTGTGAAAAAATATTCATTATATCACAACTTTAAAATAAATGAAAACTACCTTTATCATATATTGGCCCTAAAAAGAATAAATAAAAATAGAAAGATCGTCATCAAATGGTTCGAAAGAAAAAAGGAGATAATATGAGACATCCCTTGGTGATAAAAAAGGAAAAAAGATTGAAACAGAAAAAGGGAAAATAAAGCGTATAAATTTATGAAAGCATGGTAAAATCCACTTGGCTATATAAAGTTCCATTCATAATTTTCATTTTTGAGTGAACGGTGAAGGCGATATATATCTGGATAATTATTTGTTATCATGCGTTAATACAACATATAACGTTGATTATCTAATGGTAGGTCTTCATATAAAATACTCGATATTTTTTCTTTCTTTTTTTATAAATCAAATGAGGAGATATTGTGGATTTTATTACAAAAATGAGAGGGAGTACAAGAATTTCACTAGATTATGTAATAAAGTTAAGATTGCTAATATGCTTTGTAGTTTTCATTATGCAAATTTAAGGAAGAAAATGAACTTTATTTAAAAAATTAATGACAGCGGGAAATAAAAAGTAGGGAAGGCAATTGGTGTTAGCAAATCTTATTTGTATCTTTATTTTAAATAATTAATTAGACTTAATTAGACCATCCATGTTCTTAAGTAACACTAGAATTTTCCTTATAGTACCATATTGGTAACTTAAGCATTTCTCCTTCTAAAATATCTCATCATTTTATCCATAAAGTTTTTATTTACACGATTTCCCTTTTCCTTCTTTTTTTTTTTTTCAATTTTTATGTCCTGTTTATTTTTATACAACACCATTATAAGAATAAAATATTGTGAAGGAACCTATTCTTTTAGATTCTTGGTAGATGACCCAAAAAAAAAAGGGAGAAGAACCACCCTACATATGTAAGGTCCTCACTTGCTTAGACACCTGTGTCAAAAATCTCATATATGGATGCTTTTAGTCCACCAAAAATTATGTTTAAGATTGAATAAAAATAAAGAACCCCTCTATATCTATAAGGTCTTCGGTTGCTTAGATGCTTCTATTGAAGATCTTGGATGTGTATGTAGTTAGTCTACTAAATATTATGTTTAAGATCAAATGCAAATAGAACTCAAAGGTTATTTGTAAAAAAATTCATTATGCCACAACATTTAGTAAGGTGAAATTGACTTATTTTCTCTTTTTATTTTGAGGTTGATAATTGTAAAATTAAAGAAAGTTATCGTTATTGTACATTAGCCCAAGAAAATCAAACAAAAATAAAGGGATTTTAAACTTATGAAAAGTAATGAATTTAAAAAAAAGTGTAAACTTATTAAAAGCCTAATCAAAATTAACTTAGGTTATAAGAAGTTTCATTTATAATTTTTAATTTGAGTGAACCCTATATGTTTCTGAATAATTATTATTGTTCATGTATTGGCACTGTGGAAACAATAACTAAGTTTGTAGTGTTGTTGAGAATACTACGGTAAGTGCTGTTGAGGTCACAATTTTTTCGAGTGATTAAAAAAAGGTCACAATATTTAGAAAGTGAGTCAATTGAAGTTATCATTGAAATGTGCCAATAGGAGAAATATTTAAAGTTAAAACTCATAAAATCTAACACATTATGACATGTGTCAATGATGACCTCAATTAACCACTTCTTTAAATGTTATGACTTAAAATAAGCTTATTTTCTGAAATGTTGTGACCTCTTTTTAACTACTCAAAATGTTGTGACCTTCTGGTGTAATTTATCCTTTATGATATGCATTTATGCAGAGAAACTATTTATATACAACAATTAATAAACTAACTAACTAGTATACAGCAAGTTACTAATTATAAGGAAAAAATTAAAAAGAAATGAAGCCTGAGAAGCTAAATCTAGAACAAAATGCGCATCAATACTTATATGTTTACCACCATGCATACAAGGATGATCAGCAAGAACATTAGTAGATCTATTTTCACAATGTAGTTGAATAGGAAGAGACAAATCAACACCTAAATCTCACAAAACATATGAAATCCACATAATCTCTTTGGAAGCAAACCCCATAACTCGATCTTTAACCCCTATTGAAGAAGTAGACACAATAGGTTGCTTTTTCATCTTCCAAGACACAAGTACCAAAAAGGATAAAATATCTTAAAATAGATTGTTGATCAAGGACACAAGTGCCCTAGTTAGAATTTGAAAAAGCAATAAGCTTCAAGGAAATAAAATGAAGATAAAACAACACAAGATTGAAAGTACCCTTAATATAACAAAGAACATGAAATAAAGCACGCAGGTGAACAACACACATGGAGTAACAAAAAATTGACCCAACTTATGTACAACAAAAGATAAGTCTAGTTGAGTCATTGTAAGATAAAGAAGATGGCCAACAAACATCTTGTTAAATGAAGGATCATCTAAGGAAGGACCAACATTGTCATACAAAGATTGTCTTGTAGTAAAACGAACACAAGTGGATTTAGTAATCGAGAATCCAACATCAACAATCACATCAAGGATAAATTTGTGTTGATTTAACAAAATGTCTAATTTTGTATGTCAAATATGAAAACCCAAAAAGCAATGCATTGCACCCAAATCTTTAAATGGTAAAGTCTAAATTCAACTGAGTTTTCAAGTGTTCAATTCTTTGAACATCATCTTCTATTAGCAATATATCATCAACATGCAAAAGCACAACTAAAAAACCACCATCTGTTCGTCTAGTAAATAAGGAATTATGATGCATTGACTGTATAAAGCCTTATTTAAGAAGGAAATAAGAAATTTCCAAATTCCATTACTTAGAAGCGTGCTTTAAGCCATATAAAGACTTCAATAATTTGCAAACTTGACCTGGCTTAGCTTTGGTATAACTAGGAGGAGGTAACATATAAACTTTTTCATCAAGCGATCCATGAAGAAATGCGTTATTCACATAAACCTGATGAAGAGGCCAGCAACGTACCCAAGCAATCGCTAGCAACAACCATACAATGCCTAAATTAACCACAAGTGAGAAAATACTATGATAATCCTTACCTTCCACTTGAGTATATCCATTGGCCACTAAGCATGCTTTATAACGCTTAACACTACCATAAGCTTTGTATTTAGTTTTATATACCCACCAAAAACCAATAGATTGTTTACCATGTGGTAAAGAAGCTAATTCCCATGTAGAATTGTTTTCAAGTGTCTACAACTCTTTGTTCATTGCATCAATCTAATGATCATATTGAGAAACTTCAAAATAAGAAGTTTGTTCCTTGGTTATTAAAACGTTAGCAATGGAAGCTACATAATCCGATGGATAAGAAACAAAGGTGTAAGGTGAAAGTAAAGGGTATTTGGCAAAGGAAATGGGAAAACTAGGTACTATAGCACAATGCACATTATTGATAGTATGAACAAAATCATTTAACCAAGTGGGTAATTTACGAACACAACTAGAATGCCTGAGATTATTAGAATGAGAAGAAATAGGCTTTAAATTGGAATATGAAAGGGGGGACGGAAACTAAAGGAGAAACTGGAGAAGAATTAGAGGAAAAAGGAACACAAGGAAAGTATGTAGAGGTAAACGAAGCATTGTCATTATGTGAACTATCATGAGATACTTCCTTAAAAGAAAATAAATCTTCAATAAAAACCACATCATGACTGATGAGTGATTTCTTTCTAACAACATGATAAACCTTATACCCTTTATGTCTAGCCATATAATCTAAAAATATACACTTGAGACCTTTAACATAGGCATGCAACTAGGGTGGGGTGGGGTTTAGGATGGGTTTTCTAAAACCTGAACCTGAACCCGAACTTGAACCTAATACCCATCCCAAACCTTATAGGGTTTTTATTAAACCCAAAACCTACTAGATAGACCCTATGGGGCACTATAACCTAAAATCTGAAATAAAGCTACAATTTTATTAAATAAATGTTCACTTACGAGAATTATAAGCCAATATTACAATATATCTATTTTTTTTTTCTTCTCATATAGTCAATTCCCATTTCCAATCACATCTTTCATTGAATGGAAACCAAATTGAAATGATTGAAATGTTCATCACAATATTTATCAAATCACTATACAAAATTTAAAGTGAAATAAAAATTAAACAAAACAAAGCAACATTGTCCAACATCTATCTCTCATCAAATCATAATACAAATTTTAAATCTTCATAGATTAAACTTCTCATTATCCTCTTATTCTTCATTCATATTTATACCTACATAAAAAAAAAGAAAAGAAAAATATAAATATTTCCAATACATTAAATATGTGGTAAAAACATTTTTTAGAGAAAAATAAATTTAGTAGTCTCTTACTACTTATTTTATTTACTGTCCAACTCTGAGTACACATCTAGTCTCTATTGTATATGTTGACTTTTATGCAAACTAATTACCTGACCACGAATATTAAATGTAGATTCATAAGCAACCATGGTCACGAGAATAACTAGTATATCTCTAGCTACCTTTATTAGTGTAGGATACTCCATTACATTCACTTTCCACCATTCAAGAATATCAAACTTATAGTTCTTCATCAAAGGCCCTCTAAATAATGGTCTCACTTTGACTTTACACGAACAGTGGTGGTAGTTTTTAAGTATTCTAAAATAACATTCTACAATGGTATCATTTGAAGTTGGAGCACCTTCCTAAAGGATTTGAAGAAGATCTACTATTTGAGCTCTTACTTTGGCAAGATTTGGCTCTACCTTGATATTCTTAAATTAGTTCATAAGCAGTGTCTTTGACATTTTGTATCTTTTAAAAGCATTCACTCTAAAGACCTTACAAAACACAAAATCCACCTCCTTCATCTAAATCAAGGATCCAAAACAATACATATAGCCATAATGACATGCATATATCCCTAATATTTTTCAAGCAACTTTTCAGCTATGACAATAATAATCAAATCAAGAGAATCCGTCCATTCAATCCATTCATTCCTAATTGTGTATACTTTCAAAAATAATAATTTGCAATTGGATATCAAGTACTAGAAAAAAGGTTAGTTACCTCCTAAAAAATAGCCAACTCGTTGCAAAGTGCTTCAGCTAACTCCTAGTCATCCTCTGAGGGAAGACATTTATAATGTCTATCCATATGTTAAACTCTATAGAGATTTCTTTATATCTAATGGTAGTGAGAAGCATGTCATATGTAGAATGCAATCAAGTCTTGCAATAAAAAAAATTTTCTACTGTATGAGACATCTAATGAGTTGCAAGCTTTAACAAATTTCTCATCTCGTGATGGAGTTTCCGACCAAAACTTGATACTATCTCGAATCCTCTCTATTTTACTTTTTATCACAATCACACCATGTCTCACAATTAAGTTCAAAATATGTACACAATAATGCATATGCAGTATCTATTGAAATATGATACTCATGGACAAGAATTGAAGATGCTCAAGATATCTTTCTTTATAGTTGTATGACTCACATGCTTAATAAGAGGCTCATACTCTCTATGTACTATCTATAATATTCATCTCAACTATTGAAATAGGATACTCATGGACAACAATTGGCTTTGTAATTTTCTTCTTAGCAATTTCTTGATTAACAGTCTAGTTTTCTACCATCAAACTGCTACTATCAGCCTCACTTTGCTTTCTTTCCATTACTAAGAGATATTTGTTTTATGTCTCTTTGATGATTTCTCTAAATGCATTTCGCTAAATGACCACGTAAGTGCTTTATGCCATTTTTACTTACTGCTTTCAATCTTTTTTAACAATGATTACAAATAGCAACTTCCTCTCCATCGATTGTGTTTTCTTCATCGTCTCAGACTATACAAAAGAAATCAACTTGTGTTTGTTAAGGTTATCTATTTGATTGGCACTACTTGGTACATGAGAGCTTGATGTAATTATGGTCTTCTTGGTTTAGGTGGTGGAAACAAGCTTTCCATGGCTCAAGATCATGGTTTCTCCATATTCACCTCGTATTCATCCACATCCATATTCAAATTAACTACATGAAAGGATAAAACTAAATATCATATAAATCTTCAAAATTTTTAAGAGATATTGTTAGCATATAAAGAAATTAAATATAATTTAAATAGATTCAATTTATTCACATTATGGAACATACAATATTTAAATATAACATTTAAAATAATACAAATCAAACAATTTCATAAATTTGTCCTAACTTTAAACCAAATCACAACATCTAATTGCGTAATCTTTGTAACCGCGACACAAGTAACACAACATCTAAAAATCCTATAGTTTTTCAAGGGTGTGACCTACATTTACCTAAGCAAGATGAAAAATAAATCTAAGAAAGATGAGATTCGGTCATTCTATGATCAACTACACATTTTTTTATGAATTCCAAAGCTAATTAATATTAAGTATTTGAATTTTTCTAGAGTGGGTTGGCAACCTTTTTTAGTTTTATAATTGGTCTCCACTAGGAGCAAATGTTTGGTTGTCATGAATCATGGTCACTAATTATAACAATTTCTTTTATATTAAATAAAATTACTATTGTATGAAATTAAGACATGGGCAACGACATCAACTTATACTAAATCAAAATATGTAATTAAACAAAATAGGATAGTAATGGTGGAATTCGCAGCAGCGATGTTAAAAAGGGAGGTGTTTGATGAAATGTGCAATGAGAGAACTTGCTTTCTTTGACTAAATTGATACCCACCTTGTCCATCCCTTAGAAGTCAGAGTCTAAAATCCATGCTCTAGTCCCGTACACAAACAATGATTTCTTAACAATATTGTACCAAACGACACCATTACAATAGAGAGAGATAATAAAAATGAGATCTTAATTCTTACCATGCATGGTGTGTCACTAAAACTTTTTAAGTTGTAGTTGCAGAGAAGATAAAGACTAGAAGAGTGAGGTGTGATGAGTGAGAGGGCTTGAAAGAGACTGATGGCTGAGGAGAGTACTGTTGTTGTATTGTGTGAATGAAATGTGGATTTAGGGTTTTTTTTTTTTTTTTAAATTTCTTTGAATGTTTTAATAAAAATAAAATAAATTGGCTTTTGCGGAGGACAATTGATAACTTGGTACTAGAGTAACTAGACATGATATATATTTATATATTTTAACAAGTTTGGGTTCCTTATGCGTTTTGTACCCATCCTAGAACCTAACTCACAACCCTATAGGGTTTTATTATTGATCCCAAAACCTATCTCAAACCCTATAGGATAATTATTCTATAGGGTATTTATTAGGTTGGGCAGCTTAGGTACCCTATAACTATAAGAACCTACCTGCTTACATCCTACTTTAGCATCAAACTTATCAAGTTGAGATCCATGACAAGGTGTATAACACAAACATCGAAAGACTCTCAAGTGATCATAAGATGGTGCTTCTCTCAAAAAGTAATTCATAAGGTGATTTCCATTTAAGAACTTCCATGGGTATCTTAGTCATCAAATAGGTTGTTGTCAAGACACAATCTCCCTAAAATTCCTTAGGCAAACTAGCATGTATTCGAAAAGTACTTGATGTATCAAGCAAGTGTCTATGTTTCCTTTCAACTCTTTCATTTTGTTGTAGAGTATAAGGAATTGTATGCTGATGCAAAACATCTAAAGTAGCAAACAAATCTTGACATTTATGAAAAAGAAACTCTCCTCCATTATCACTATTAACAATCTTTGGACAAAGTCAAAAATGATTTTGCACATAAACAAAATACTTGCTCAAAACATAATAGACTTGAGATTTATATTTAAGCAGATAAGTCCAAGTTCCTCTGAAAATGGTCATTAACAATAGTAAAAAGATAGTTTTCTCCCATTCTTGTAGCAATATAATACGATCCCCATAAATCCACATGTAACAAGACAAATAAAGAACTTGAAAAATGATCGCTTCTTTTGAAAGGCAAAAGATGAACTTTGCAAGATGATAAGTGTCCCATACAAAGTCCTTACATTTGAGATGCTTACAAGCCAAATGTTCAAGTTGTTTGATTCAAAGAGGATAAATGACTTTGAACAAAATCGGACAACATAACTAGGGATGTAAATGGGCGGGTCGTTTATAGGTACCCAGCCCGCTCGACTCGCTAAAAATTCTATAGGGTTTCGAGTAGGGATTTGGGTCATATATAAAACTCCATGGGAAAATTCGACCTGGTATAAATATATAATAAAAATTTCAAAAAATTAATAATAATATGTTTACATATAATTGGTTACAACTTTCATAATTTCATTTCCATATTAAATGAAATTTATATCTAATTTTTTAAAATTTCTTATATATATATATATTATAATATGTTATATAATTTATGTTTTATTGTTGAAATTATGTCATGGAAATAAAAGAAAAAATAAATAAAAATCTAACCGGGTCGGGGTTGGTGGGGAATTGAGTTTGCAAAAACCCTATAGGGTCGGGTTTTGGGGACAATTGGAAAAACCCTATAGGGTTTTTCTTGGGTATTGGGTGACCCTATAACTCATCGGGATGGGTTCAGGTTTTATATGACCCATCCTAAACCCAATGCAATTACATTCCTAACAATAACAAACACAATCCACAAGGTGCATGAGCTGTAGCAAAGGGAACACCTAGTTTTCGAGTCCTTGAAGGTACAAGAATGTTGATCAATAGTACTATAATAGGATGATCTATCAATAATCATGGTATAGAAAGAATATTATGTCTAAAATTTAGAATATAAAGTACATTATGTCTATCACCACTTAAGCGTATGGCTCTAATGACTTGTATTGTTTTAGTTGAACCATCCAGTAAAGGTACAGTGATGGGGTTTTTAAGGTGAATAGTATGTAGAAATAAGGAATGAAAAGGAGCCATGTAATCACTTGCTCCTATTTTAATAATCCAAGTTCAAACTTCTTATTTGAAACCACTAAATGAGCAAAAAAAGATTGTGATAAGCATAGTTCATATCAACATTACTTATAGCAGTTAAAGCATGTTGCTTTGTTGCACTTGCACAATTCAATGTTGAAACTTGTGGTTATTGGCCTTGCACTAGCTTAAACATCTATGCACAAATAGCTTGTACAAGAGAAGAATCAGTAGAATCATTCTTTGTAAGTTTTAACCCATGATCAAAAGGTGCATCATAAGAGAAATTGTCAGTTGCAACACAATTAGATTGAGCACCATAATTTCTTGTCTTGCGACCCTTATACCACTCTGGATATCCAATCAATTCAAAGCACAAATCAATAGTATGAATTTCTTGATTACAATTTCGACATTGTAACTTTCCTTTGCTAAAGTCCTTCTTATCAACAAATCCTATAGAAGAATTATGAGAAGCAACAGCAAAACCATTAGAAGTTGCATTAGTAGACATCGAATTTGGAACTTCTTCTCGTAAAACCAAATAAAATGCATGATTAACACTTGGCAAAGAATCAATAGACAAATTTTGGTTTCTAACAGCTCCATATGTATCCAAAAGTCCCATCAAGAATTTCATTAACTTCGATTGAGCATCATAATTTGCTAATTGTTCATTTAAAGCACAATTACAAAAATTGAGCCAACCACACATACACATTAGATATGGATTCATAACTTGTAATTCATCTCAAAACCGCTTCAACTTGTTATAATAAATTGTTATAAACTAATTCCCTTAACTCAGGTTTGTAATTTCATGTTAAATTTGAAAAATCAATAGACCATTAGCTTGTCCATATCGATCGTAAATCTATTTCCATAGATCTTTAGCCGATTGTGCATAAAGAAAATTTTGAGACATTCACTAACCATGGAATTTAGAAGCCAGGATCTCACCATGCAATCACATCGTGTCCAATTAATGAAATCAATAAAAGCTTCTTCATGTTTAGAAATGGATTCATTAAGAAACCCTAACTTGGTTTTGCACCTAAAGCCATCCTAATAGATATACTCCATGCCAAAAAGTTTGATCCATTAAAAATAATATTTCCTAAAGCCCTTCTAAGACTATCTGAGATACAAAGGATCAACAATCATTAAATCCATCATTTCACCAATTAGAGCAATACAAACTATTAAACAGCTGATGGACAAAAATAAAGTAGGTTAAAGAAGATGATAAAGCTAGAATGCACTAATCATTCTCTTGTTAGGAAAATTTGTTCAATAACCTATAATAAAAAACAAACTTTTCCTCTTACCAATACGATAACAACAATCAAAACAACAAACATAATCAAAGAAAAATAATAACACTAGGATTTACGTAGAAAACCCCAATTTGGAGAAAAACCACGAGACCACCGCATAAATAATCTTTCACTATCAATAAATAATGACATACACTATTTTTCTCACTCTGTAACACTAGTGGATCACATGAATCTTCACCATAAATGGTAGATTTCAATCAATAATAGCCTCTCTCTCTCTAGAGTTTCTCTCTAGGTTTTAGGAATCGTGTCACATCTCATCCAAAATACACTAGGAACAAAGGGAAAACTTGCACACAACATAGGCTGGCGCATTTGAAAGAAGGCTAGTAGCATTTAGACTAGCATTTGAACGTTGATACAAGAATGCTAGCTAGTACGTCGGTGGCTTTTCCATATACATGGTAATGTACCCATCTAGGCTGGTAATGTTGAAGATGGCCTAGCCCTCTGTAACCCTCGGTAAAAAATTCCAAATTTCAACGCTGGCATTGTGTTGTAAAGGCCTGCGGTATCTTCCACTATCGTCAATGTACATCAATATATCCTTTGTTTTGTACAAAATCTCCTTATTTTTAGGTCCTCTTCTAACTATATGCTATATACTTAGGATATCCTTGATTATATACTCATATGAGTTGGATATATAACCTAATAAACTCCTTCTCTAACTCATATGGGGGGCTCTATCATATCTGCTACTTGTCTGCAACTAATAAGTTTGTCCTTGGGTAGAGCTTTGGTCATCATATCTGAAGCATTATTATCAGTATGGATCTTCTCAAGCTTTAAAGCTTTTATTCCAATACATCTCAAATCCAATGATACCTAACATCAATGTGATTGGATCTAGAATGGAACATGGATTCTTATGGAGATGTATAGTACTCTGGCTATCACAAAAGACCCTCAAGTCTTCTTGCTTTTGACCTAGTTTGTCCAAAAAACTTCTTCATTTACAAGATCTCCTCGCAGGCTTCAGTTACAACTATATATTCTGCTTCAATGGTGGATAGTGCAATACACTTTTGCATCTTTGATTGGCAAACATTGCTCATCCTGCATAAGTAATCATATAACTTGAAGTGGACTTCTTGAAATTCAGATCTCCACCATATCAGCGTTTGAAAACCCTTCCAATACAGACTTACTGCCATCAAACTATAAACTTAATCTAGAAGTGCCCTGAAATACCTAGAATCCATTTAATAGCTGTCTGATGCTCTTTACCTGGATTCACAAGATAGCAACTAACCACACCAACGTCATAAGCAATATTGGACTAGTGCACACCATAGCATACATTAGACTCCTAACTACAAAAGCATAAGGAACTTTCTTCATGTCTTCTTTGTCTGCATTACTTTTAGGATACTGCTGAGAATTGAGTTTGAAGTGACTTGCAAGTGGAGAACAAATAGGTTTCACCGTGCTTATGTTGAATCTTTCCAACATCTTTTCTAGGTATCTCTCCTATGATAACCATAATTTCTAGCTTTCTTATCACGAATGATTCTCATACCAAGAATTTGGCGTATGGGTTCTAAGCCTTTCATGGAGAAAGACTTATTTCAGATCCTGAATCTACTTGGCATCATGACCAACAATCAACATTGATCATCTACATATGGTAAGAGAATAAGAAACTCACCACTAACAAACTTCTTGATGAAAACACAATGGTTTGATGTGGTCCTAGTATAACCTTAATCAAACATGAAGGAGTCAAACATTTTATACCATTGCCTTAGAGCCTGTTTTAGCTCATACAAGATCTTCTTCAATTTACAAAAAGCTGTTTCTTCCCCTTGACCTTAAACCCTTTAGTCTAATCCATCTAGATTTCTTCCTCCAAGTCACGATGAAGGAATGCTGTCTTCACATCTATTGCTTAATCTCTAGGTTCAAACTGACTGCTATACTTAATAGAACCAGAATGGAAGACATCTTCACCACTAGTGAGAAAATCTCATCAAAGTCAATACCTTTTTTCTAACTAAATCCCTTCACAACCAGTCTTATCTTATACCTTAGTTGTGAGCTATTTTCATCAGCCTTCAATTTGTAGACCATTTGTTCTTTAGAGGTCTCTTATCCTTAGGCAGTTCCACCAGTTCATAAGTCTTACTCTCATGTAAAGATCTCATCTCTTCTTGCATGGTTTTGACCCAGTCCTTTTTATGCTCATGTACTATGACTTCCTGATAACATTCAGGCTCTCCCGTTAATCAGCATCACATATTCATTTAAACTATATCTCATTGATGGTCTTTTGTCTCTTGAAATCTCCTCAACTCAACCTACTGATGAGGAACCTGAGGCTCTTCATCTGAATCTCCATATCTCCCCCATGATTAGAATTTTCAAGTGAGGGCACTGGATCTACATTTGTAGAAATTTCACCTGAGGATTTGTCTTTTTTGGTTTCTCAATATCTTCAATTGTTTGATCTTCCAAAAAAAACCACATCTCTGCTCCTAACAATCTTCTTTTTAGCTAGATCCCACAACCTGTATCCATACCCTTCATGTACATAACCCTAAAAAATACAATGCTTTGAGTTTGCATCAAGTTTAGCTCTTTCATCCTTGGGAATATGCATTAAAGCCCTACAACTAAACATAGGTAAGTGATGATAAGCAATTTCCTTACTTGGCCAGACTTTCTTTAGGATATCTCCATCCAGAGCATAAGAGAGAGACAAATTTATCAAGTTGATTGCTGTTATCATAGCTTTACCCCAGAACAATTTAGGTAACATGGCATGAGATAACATACACTTTACTCTCTCTATGATAGTGTGATTCATACTCTCTGCGATAGTGCGATTCATACTCTTTGCAACAACATTCTATTGTGGGGTCTTTGGAACCATCTTTTCTAGTTCAATTCCCTAGTCTCTGTAATGCTCTTCAAATTGTCCTCTATACTCACCATCATTATCTACTCTGACACATATCCATTTCCTTTCTGTTTCTCTTTCTACTAAAGTGTGGAATTGCTTAAACATATCACACTTGATCCTTAAACTTCAAAGCAAAAGTCCAAAATTTCCTACAGTGATCATCAATGAAAGTGACAAAATAAAGAGTATCACCTATTGTCATATCTTTCATAGAACACACATCTATGTGAACCAAATCCAAAATATGGGATTTCTTGTAGGTGGATTTCTCTAAAATGCAACCCTGTATTGTTTACTAGCAAGATAATTAGTGCAAGTTTTCATAGGTGTACCTTTTACATCTGGCAGAAGTTGTTTCTTAACAAGCATTTGAAGCTTTTTCTCACTCATGTGACCAAGCGTTGATGCTACAATTCTATTGAAGTGTCATCAGTTAGATTCACATCTCCTTTACTTAGTTTTGCTGACATTAAGTAAAGGGTATTAATCTTCTTCCCTTTAGCCATAATAGGAGAACCATTGGTGGGCTTCCATCTACCTTCACAAAAATGACAGTGATAGCCTTCATCATCTAATTTCCCTACAGATATAAGGTTCAGGTGGATATCTGGAGCATGTTTGACATCTCTGAGAATGAGCCTGCAACTAGCGTTAGTCTTTAAATAATATTTCTAATGCCCACAATTTTAGATATTTTATTGTTTCCCATCCTAACATTGTCATAATCACCAGCAATATAAGATGAGAAAAAATCACTATGTGTCGTCACATGAAAAGAGGCACCATAATTTATAACCCAGTCACTATCATGACCTGCTAGACTAACACAATCCTCATTCAAAGTAACAACAATTTCACCACCTACTGTTGCTGTTGTAGCAGTTGTGTCTTCACCTTTTTCATCACCCTTGCCTTTACCCTACCTCTCTTCCACAATCTGCATTCTCTCTTCAAATGCCCTAGCTTGTCATAGTAAAAGCATTTGACATTTTTCATTCCTCTTGATTTAGATCTTCTCATGGATTTATCAAATCTCTCATATTTATCATTAGAGTCTTTATTCTTGCTTCTACCAATCCTTTCATGCTTGTCAATAATAACTGCTCGTCTCTCTAAACTTGTACCCAGATCTTTCCTTCTAGCCTCTTCATTCATCAAGCTTTTGTTCATCATTGTAAAGGTAAGCTTTCCATCTGGAGCTAAATTATTAACAGATACCACAAGTGTCTCCCAATTTTCAGGCACTGAACTCAACAATAAAGGTGCCTGAATCTCATCATTAAGCACAAGCTTCATAGCAGTCAGTTGATTCACAAGCCCATGAAAATCATTCAAGTGCTCAATCATATTAGATCCATCCTTGTATTTCGGATTCACCACTCTCTTAATCAAGGAGGTTTTATTCAAGACGTCTATCTTTCATACATGGACTCCAATTTTCTCCATAGAACATCTGCTCTGGTTTCCTGAGCAACATGATAACATACACTTTGATCAACCCATTGTTGAATATGTCCGATAGTCTTTGTATGCATGACTGCCTAATCTGCATTAGATTTTTTTGCTGGCTTCATAGAATCACTGCCCAAAGGCAAATACAAATCTTTACAATAAAGTAGATCTTCCATCATAGACTTCTGGGTAAAGTAATTTGATGAATTCAATTTAATCATTGTACTTGATGATTCAGCCATGTTTGCGATTCAAGAACAAAACCCTATTTTTTTTCAACCCTGGGCTCTGATACCACTTTGTTAGAAAAAATTCTTCAATTACCTATAATCAAAAACAGCTTTTTCCTTTTGTCAATGCGATAACAACAATCGAAACAACAACTGGAATAAAGAAAAACAATAACACTAGGATTTATGTGGAAACCCCCAATTTAGGAAAAAACCATAGGACCACAACATAAAATAATCTTCTACTATTAATAAATAATGGGATACACTATTTTTCTTACTAGATAACACTAGTGGATAATACAGATCTTCACCACAAATGGTGGATTTCAATCAATAATAGCTCTCTCTCTCTCTGGAGTCTCTCTCTAGGTTTTAGTAATGGCTTCACATCTCATTTAAAAAACCCTTGGAACAAACAAGAAGTATTTATATGCAACAACAAAGGGAAAACTGCAGACAACATAGGATGGTGCAATTAAAAAAAAAGCTAGCATCATTCGAATTGGCATTGGGACACTGTTACAGGAACGCCGGCTAATACTTCGGTGGCCTTCCCATGTAGGTTGGTAGCGTACCCATCTAGGCCAGTGGTGTTGAAGTCAGCCTAGCTTATCTATAGCACTTGGCAAAAAATTCCAAATTTCAACATTAGCCATTTGTGTTGTAAAGGCCGGTGGTGTATCTTCTACTGTCGCCAGTATGCAACAATCCATCCTTTGTTTTGCACAAAATCTCCTCATTTCCAAGTCCTCTTCCAATTATATGCAATATACTTAGAATATTCTTGATTATAAATCTATATGAGTTGGATCTATAACCCAACATCTCTGTTACCATGTGAAAACAACAACTAAGTTTGTAGTGTAGCTAAGAATACTATGAGCATCCATAAACAAAGAAGCAAGTAGGAATGAAAGGTTGAAGAAGAAAGCTTTAACATAATTGTGTATTTTATGATATACGTCCATATAAAGAAACTATTTATAGACAAGTAACAAACTTACTAACTTGTATACATCAACAGTAATGAATAAACTAACTAATACTATATATAGTCTTCACAAGCACAACATACTGCTGTGATTATCAAATGGTCTGGCTTCATAAAATATACCTCAATATTCTTCTTTGTTTGTTTTAAGCAATAGAACGAATTAAGAGTTATCCCAGATGTTATGTCAAAAATAGGGATGAGCAAGACTTTCACTAAATAATTAATAAAGTTAAGATTGGTAATATGCTTTGTAGATTTTATTACGCTTTTTCTTTTGTCATTATAATGGAAGATGGGAGAGTCAAACCGAAAATCTCCAGTTTGAGAGACTAAGAAAGATGTCACTTGGTTGTAAGATCATAGGCTTTCTTATGCAAATTTAAGAATGAAAAGATAAGACCCTTATTTAATGTATTATATGTAATAAAGTGAAAATTGCTAATTGATGATGATGGGAAATAAATAAAGGGATGATAATTTGTGTTAACAGACCCTACACACGTTTTTATTTCGAAATTCATGCTAGTGGAAAAATGATTAATCTAAAATATATTTATTTTTATTGCTATTATATCTTTTCCTGTATTCGTATCGGTTTTATGCTCTAATCTTTTTTCTTTATAACTACATTTTTAATTACATCGTTTATATTTATATTATCATATTGAGTCAAAATTTTCCATAGATTCACGAAGATGCCGTTTTGCTATAGATGCAGCGAGAAAACTTGTTTCGTGGAATTCAGAAAGTAACTTGGAAAGAAAGTACAAGTTGTTCCTTACTCTCTGAAAAATGGGAGGAAAAGCAGCACGCCTAAACAGTATCAATGCCATGGTCGGCAAAAAAGAGGGGTACAATAATTCCTGCTTCATATACAGTAAAACTACTGTATCTTGTTCCGTTTAGGAACAACCGAAACCTATATATCCCCGAAAGCATTTACTAAGATCAATCTAATCGTAACTGTTCTACTAGTACGTACATTAAGAAACATGAATTTCTACGATTTTGTTATAGGATTGTACCATTAATCATGTAAAAATTAAATAGATTATATAAAATAAAAAAACATATAAAAAATATTAGAAGTTCGATCATAATTAAAAAAGATCTGAACTATTCATTAATGTGACGAAAGGATTTAACACTCGTGTTAAAATTAGCTTTGGTTCACTTTTACTTTGAAACTTTAGCTTTGTTTTTCTTAAAGCCTCCATTTCTCTGGCAAATTATTTTTAAAACTATGCTGCGGTGCAGAATTTGCACACTTGTGTTTGACTCGGTTAACCTCACAATTTCAAGTTTGTTAGAAAGAAAAGCGATACATACACACATACACTCACGCAAACGCACATTTTACATAAAAATTAGTTTAAGAAAAAAAAATACTAATAATCATTAGTCTACCTCTACCTTAGCAAACTCTAGAAAAAAAAGAAAAACAGAAGTGATTTTAGTTATAATTTATCGGCTTAAAACTGAACCAATCTAAACTATACTCAAAGCAAAACATAATCAACTTGACTTGTTAAATATATATATATATATATAATATTATTTTTTGAAGTTAGAGAAAATATCAAATTTGGTAAAGAAATTTTGCACAGAAGTTTAGTTTGATACATAAATTTTAGTCTAATCAATTCAATATCTCTTGCTTATTTTTATTATTTTACTAACATCATTTACTTTGTTTTTTAATGCTGAAGAGGTAATCTATTAATACTACATGGTATTAAGAAAAGTAGTAAAAATTTAATGAAATTCTATCTCTTCTAGCAAATAGAGTAAACGGTATTAACAAAATAGTAAAAATAGTCATAAAAAGTTTGATTAGATAAATATAATCACTCAAATGTTTAGGGACTAAATTAAATTATTGTATAAAGTTTAAATACCAAATTTAACTTTTACGGTTGAAGTAAATTGATATATTTGTTGTGGAAACAACTAATTAAATTGACTTGTGTTCGGGTTCAATAAAATTCAATTCTCTCTTTAACATGCGGAAATTCCATTGACAACCATGGATTCTTTTTTTTTTTTTTTTTTTAGTTTATCTAGTTTGTCTTTGTCGGCTATGCAGAAAGGTTCCTCACATGATTCCAATTTCAGTTACTTTATTACATGTGTTTATCTCGGGAAAACCCAATATTAAACACGGTAAGCCTTTGAACCTTTTTTGATGCAAAAAAAAAAAAAAAAAAAAAAGAGCCTATGATCCTTTAAATCCAATCATAATGCGTATCTCTATATCTTTCCATAATCAAATGTATCCCCTAAATTCTAAAGTATCCATAATTCCCTTTTCAATCTTTATGAGTTCTAACTTTCAAAACTCATCGGTGGCCACAAACAAGTTCATGAATCAAGAGTTGGAATTAATCAAAATGCATGACTAATATATACGTATACAAGATAATCATTAAATTACTAATATTCAAGCACCTAATGTTATCCCACAAAATAGTCTAGTTTACCTCACCTAAAGCACAATATATAAACAGACGAAAACACTACTAGAAAACTAGCCTTTAGAGACAGAAAATTTGCGACGGAAAATTTCTGTCTCTAAAAAATGAATTAGAGACAGATTTGCGACGGATTTATGATAACATGAATTATGAATAATCTTCTAATTTTTATATGCTTTGCGACGGAATTTGCGACGGATTACACATTGATTTGCGACGAAAATTTTTCCGTTGCAAATTTGTCTCTGATTTTAGAGGGAAATAAATTATTTTAGCGCCAATTTCTATTTTTTTAAATTTCGTTGCAAATTTGTCTCTAAACTAAATTATTACATATATGTATATATAAATAATTATGTTTAAAATTTATTTTAAATTATACATATCTAATATAATATATATAAATGTGCATTATATAATAAGGACATATATTATATTTGTAAATTAATTTATTTATATAATAACTATAATATGTATAATCATTTGTTATTTACAACTAATTATAATATTTTATTTAAATATATTTAACATTACATTACATATTTATATATAATAAAGTATAAATTAAAAATAGTACTTAAACATAAATATTAATTTATATCTTATATATATTCTTTTACATAATAACTTATATAAAAACTCAAATTATACAACTTAATAAAATAGTGTATAATAATAATATAATATGTTATATGCAAGTAATATCATAAAATACTAATTAAAAATAAAGTATATTTCAATAAAATATATGTAAAATAAAATAATTAATATAAAATGTAAACTTAGTATATTTAAACATATACAATATATAAATAATATATTATATTTTAATAATATATTAATAAAAAATATATATTCATATTATTTATAATTTTTTATTATATTTATTATGACTATTCATATATTTTTTAATATAATAAAATTTATTATATATATCTTACATAATTTATATTTACATACTATATTTTATTTAAAATATAATAACATATTTGGGGAAAAAATAATATACTATGTAAAAATATAGTATATTAAGTAATAAAATATGTAATATATAATAATTAGTTAATTAAAAATTGGTATTATATTTTATTTTATTAATATAATAATGAAAAATATTTTTATATTGTTTACATATATTATAATTTATTAAGTGCAACAAAAATGAAATAAAAAAAATAAACACATTAATTAAAAATATACAATTTATATATTTAATATAAAATATTAAATAACTAATGTAAAAAGTATAATTATATTATATATCATTAAATATAATAAATTTATATGTATAACATTATTTATATTTACATAATATATAATATTTTTTAATAATAATATCATATTTGGAAAAAAAATTATAATATACTACTGAAAATATTATATATTTATAATAAATATATAATTTAAAAATAATTATTATAAAATGTAAACATTGTAAATATTAATTTATATATATTTTAATAAAATTAATGAAAAATCCTTAATAAATATGTAAATGAAATTATAAATTAAAAATAAACTATAAAAGATATATAAAATGTTTTATAGTTATAATATTGTAAATTGTGGTATCTCTTAATTAAACAGTAGTGGAACTTTACTCATGAAGATACGAATTAGTTTATCGGTTTAGTGCTTGTGAAAACTTCAATGTTAAGTGTGCTTAGTATGTAGCATTCTATGATGGGTGACCTCCTGGGAAGGATAAATAAGAGGCAAATGTGTATTTTTTTAATAATTTGTCTTAGAATCAGAGACAAATTTGCAACGGAATAATTTTATTTAATATTTACTAATTGAATATTTAAAAATAACTAATTATAAAACAGAGACAAATTTGCGATAGAAATTCCGTAGCAAATTTGCGACGGAAAATAAATCTGTCTCTAAAAGAATCAGCGACGATGATTTTTGAAACAGAAATTTGCGACGAAATTCTGTCTCTGAAAGTCTTTAGAGACAGATTTTTCACTTTTAGAGACAGAATTTTTTGTCTCTAAAGCCAAAATTTCTTGTAGTGACAACAAATTGAAAATATAAAATAAAATAAATAAAGGAAAAGAAGACACTTCTCATGTTTAATGGGCGCAAATTCGTCTTCAAGTCTATCTCTTGTGCTTAGGTTGATGCTGTTTTGTTAAAGGAAAAATATCAAATTTGGTATTTGAACTTTACATAAAATTTAATTTGGTACCTAAGTTTTGAATGGATGAATTTAATATCCAATTAAAATTTTTATAATACCATTTACGATGTTTCTTGTCGTGAAAGATACAACATATTAGTACTTGATGATGCTCGAGGAAGTATTAAAAATTCATAATAAGTTATCTTTTTCACATTAGTAAACATATTAAATATTATTAAATAGGTAAATAAAAATAGCTAGAAAAATTTGATTTAATATCAAATTAACCATTTCAAAATTTAGGTGTCAAATTAAATTTTTATGGAGTATTTTCCGTCCAATAAACAAAGAAAAGAAAATGGAGTTGAACCTGAACTTCCAACTATTTGGCGCCGTGGCAAAGATGAAAAGAAATTAAAATAAATGCACTCCACTCTCTTTGTTTTCCTTCTTGGATACTAGGATAAAGTGTACTTTTGCCAATTTATGGAAGGCGCACTCGTGGGTGCAATGGCTTACCCGAAATACAAACACTTTAAACAATTATGATTGTTATTCGCCAAGTCTTCCAACAGAGATGGATTTGGTTCAAATTCCCTTTCCTACTTATAATGTTTTTTATTTTTTTAATTTTTAATTTTTTTTTTGTAAAGACTTATATAATTCATGGATATTGGTCTTACACTACTATTAAATTTCCACTCCACCAATCATAATTCATTCTAAACTCAATGGCCGACCATCAATGATCAAAATTCACAACGTTAAAAATGAATTTTCTTTCAAAAAATAAAATTAAAATTAAGAAAGGATAAGTAAAGCGATTAAGCGAGAATGATTGTAAAAATATATATTTAACATATATAAAATCACAGGCCAAAAAAATAATAATAATAACATGTATAAAATCTAGTGTAGAAATATTGCCTCAAAAAAAATATACTTCTATCTCTATTTATAGTCCGAGTCAGATGGCACGGGATTGATTAAATTACACTCTTTAGGATACTTTATTCAAATCCTCGTACAAATCATGCTTGTATTTGTTTCCCGTGAGGAGGGGGGACAAAAAACAAAAAAAAAAAAAAAAAAAAAAAAAAAAAGCTGCTGTTTGGCTACTTTTTGTGGAAAACAAAATTGAGAAAAGAAGGATGCTCCTTCTTGGCGTCTGCGTCCCAATTCTAGTTCTAGGAAAAATTGAATTAAATGTTTAATAAAATTAGGTCTCTTGGGCTTAGTTTTGTTGCTTTCGGCCGATGGGCTTCAACGTGGACTTGGATTTGGCAAATTGACACGGAATCTCCTGGACTGGGTAAGGTAGACGTGGCTTTAATTCGATTCTTGATCTTTTTTTAACCCTGCAAAAATAAATAAATAAATAAATGAAGAGAAAGGAAAAAGGATCATTAGGCTAGACTTGCGTATGTTTAGGACCCAAAAAGTAGAATACAATTAGTGTTGTGCCATAGCTGAGCCCGAATTCGTAGGAATAGGTAAAAAAACTGACCGAATCGAATAAAAAATTTGTATTATTTTTTTTTAATTCGGTTCGAAAATGATAATTCAGTTTGCAGTTCGGTTCACAATCTCAAACAAAACTGCACCATTTTAGTTAAAAAAAAAACTTCCATCGTGGACCAACCTGGCATCCTTCTAAAATACCCAGCCCAAAAAAGTTCAGGGCGCTATCTCCCTATCCCATCCCCAGACCCCATTCCCCAGAATCCATCCCGCCCCTTTCTCCTGTCTTTCTAATTTCTATTGTGCCATTCTCCTTCTCCTACTCTCGGTCTTATCTTTATCTCCAGCCATCACCTTCGTCTCCGGCAATCTCCATTGGCCTTTATCACAATCTCATCCTCCTACAAGTGTCGTGAGTTGCTGCCACAAAACAGACACAAGCTTCGAATTCTAGCAATATAGAAGCTGATATTGGAAATTGCTTGGTATTGGAAATCTTTCTATCTTTTTAGTTTTTGCTCGTACTTTACTTAAGATGGGTTGGGTTAATTGTTCTTGGTGATTGCTAGGTCACTGTGCGTGTAGATAAATGGTGATGTTGGGGGGTATGGTAATGGTTGGTTATGGTGGTGATTCAGGCAAGGTTAGTTGCGATAGTAGTTTAGTTAGGGTTGGTTCCGGGTTTGTTTGGCATTGGTTGCTGATAGTGTTGTCGATGGTTGTTTTCAAGTAGGGTAGGGATGTGGTTAGGGATGCAACCGGGACAGGTTTTTATAGGGTACCTGGTCTACCCTAATCATTAAAATCTATAAAGTCGTGGGATGGATTTGGGAAATCACATGTCGACCCTGTAATATTTCGGGTCGAGTTTGGGTCATTAAAAAAACCCAATGGATAACCCAAACTCGTCATATTTCTAAAAAACAAAACCCCACTAATTTCTTTCTTTAAGAATGCTTGTTAATAGTTTTAATTTTATTTTGTCTCTTTTTTCTAATTCTTAATTTTATCTCTTAAAATTTTATTTCTATAATATTATTAATTTTTGTTGTTTTAACAAATAAAATAGCTAGTTTTATGAGCCTTTGAATTGACGAGTGTGTTGTAACTAGCCTAGCTCAGTTTAGACCATACTGAAGTCTAGCTGCCGGCCTACCATCCAATATTTTGTTGAAAGATGTAATTGAATATAACTAAAAGTTGAAAAAGAAAAAAAAAAAAAAAAGAAATGAAGCGAGTCCTGGGACTAGGCGGGTCAAGGTCAAAATCCTGTAGGGGCGGGTTTAGGTATTGAATAGAAAACCCTATAGAGTCGTGGGTCGGGTTTAGGATACTCTATTGGAAAGTGGATCGGGTCGGATCTTATGTGACCTGTCCTAAACCCGCCCTTGGTTGCATCCTTAGATGTGATCGATGGCGGTCTCATGGTTAAAGGGTTAGGCTTTCGATGGTCTATTCTGTTGAGTGCTTTATGCTTTGCTTTTTTTTTTTTTCCCTTTAAATTAAATGGAACAAGTCATTTCAATAACTTAATTAGAATTAAAGGTAACAAAAATTGATAAATTCAAAAAAGTCAGAATTCGTTGTTATTGTTTCCATCTAAATCGGAATTGATCAATCTTGGTGAAATAGATCTTGTTTTTCTTCATACTTCCTGTGCTACATCAAATTGTAATCAATTCTAAGACCTCCAATTGAGAGAAAATCTTTGCATGAATTTGGAAATCCAAATTTACGAGGTTAAGGAGTGGGGGAAGTGAAGTCCAGTAGGTCAACATAATAATGTAAAAGTCACTAAAAATTTCAATGATGAATAATAATAAGAGCATAGAATTATCAAAGCATTTCGTTGAAAGAAACCATCTACATTGCATCATAGCGGTCCTGTTGCAATTTCACATGTACAACCTCGTATTAGGACACAACTCACTTATCCTTTGACAACTTCAAAACATCTCCTACAATTTTTGAAGGAAACACATCCATATACACGAACTAGTGCTAGCCTATGATATAGTGAAATACAACTTTTGAAGGAAACACATCCTTACCATACATACATACATACATACATATATATATATATATATATATTTTACTATAGGTGGGGATTCGAACTCATGTCAGTCCTACGAGCAGTATTCTTACCACCTGAATTAAGATGATGACATCAACCATACTAAGCGCTAGTAATGGACTTTTAGGTAATGGATAAGGGGACACACACTATTTAAGAGGCACCGAGCACCGACATGAGCAACAGGAAAAACATGAAAACAAATGGGTAACCGAAGCCTTCGCATGTTTTAGAGAGCGTTGTGGTAGGGGACGTTGTGATGAATGGGGTTGAGATGATATGGGTTGCTCCTTTGTTACATCTTCTTTTATAGTTGGTATCCTCCTTGACATAACTTTTGTTTCTTGAGCTGCCAAACTGTCAAGAAAAAATGTTTGTTCAAAGAAAATTCACATGGAAAAAAATCAACTTTGGGTGCTTTTCAAATTTCACCCTCCATTATGTATAATGAAGCTTCTATTTATCAAATTCATATTTAAAATTTGAATTTTCTAAATTTCATAACTAATCGAACTTTACTTATCATGTTTACTTCCATCATAAGATGATGTTATGAACACTCATTGGTCAAAGAGTATAAATTAGAGTTAAAATAGTAAATCTGACAAGTAAAAGTTCGATCTAGTTTATATGATAGCATATAATTAATAAGGATATACAGAAACCGGGGTCATCTAAATTTATTGAGCATGAGTAGAGCAAGCTAATTACTTACACAGGGAATGCAAATGAAGTCGAGCTATTGACGCTTCCATCCGAATGTGTAGATAAACTTGTGGTGGTTCGGGCAAGATTAACAACAGGTGATGCTATCTTCTCTTTACCATGATCTTCTTCTTCGGTTGTATTTAACCCTAACTCATTTATCTCCACGATTGATGCTGCAGTTACATTACTTTTCCTCGATGCGTTCTCTAAGCTTTCGTCTCCCATAGTTTTAACATGATCACATGCTTTGGATCCAATAAGTTCGAACGCAGAACAATTGCTTGCTCTTGGCGTGGACAAAGATTCATCAACAGTTGTTAACCCCGTTGGGACACTAAACACCTCATCAAGCTTAGTTAATTCTCCTGATTTGTACAATAAATAGTTATGGTCCACAGAGAAACTGTTGTTTCCCATGTGAAGACTAAACAAGGATTCATTTGATGCAACACTCCAATCCAATGGTGAGGTGGGTTTACCAAAAACGGATGCTGGTATCCGGTTTGGATCGTACCCGGCCGATCTTCCCATTGCATGAGTAGATGAATATGGAGAAGGTGAGTCCATAAGAGTGCTTGAAGTTTGTCCATGGTGAAAGTTGTTTGGTGATGAATGCACTTCGAATTGAGGAGATGTGTAGGCATCTTTATCGGTAAGAGTCGATTCGAGTGAAGAATTCGATGATGTAGCGGAAGAAGAGACTGGAGTTTTAGGCAATGAATAATGTATATGATTGACGGAATCATCAAAATGCACCTTAGTGTTCTTGTTGTTTCCATTAACATTTTCTCCCACCATGGTGGTGTATTGCCAGTAGTAACTGCAAAATATTTCAAATGTGATATGTTAATATCAATAAATCTTATTTTTAATACATAAACACGTAATTTCGCAATATAAATAAAATGAGATATTATAATGAGATTATTTTAGATAATTGGTATCCTTGTTAATTATCAAAATGAACTTTTGAATCTTCATAGAAAATTTAATTTTAACCAAATGTATTACAAACAAGAGAATCTCCATGGTCCTGAAATTCACCATTAAAATGGTTTCATCTAGATATAAGTCTCACCTCACTAGTATCTAAACAGTGACAAATGTTAAAGATGATTAAAAACAAAGTTTTCCTTATCATCAAATCGAATTTCATGGTCTTTGAATTTTTTTATCAAAATGATTGAAAGGGTTTGCATTATCAATTGTAGAAATCACTTATAGTCAATAAATAACAAAAAGAGTTTCATCAACGCAAACTCCGCTAAATTGGTAATTTGGTTCCATTCTCGCTATCAAGTTGAGGATTATATTGATGGATAATAATAAATATTCACACTAAGTGTTTTGTAGTACTAAGGATGTATTCTTGTCCATGATGGTGATCAAAACATTTTAAAATCTAAACAAATGACATTTACTAACCAACATTTTAAAATCTAAACAAAAGAGATTTTCTTACATCCTTAATTTTGTCTTTAACAGGCATCGTAAAATCATATGATAAACACATACTAAAATATAAGAAAAACAACATACCAATGCTCCAAAGACTTGTCTCAATGCACAGGCATTCAACACATTATTGGGTTTTGGTAGTTACTTCAAAAGAACTAGGGGCAAATAAATGGATCGATCTGACATGGAGTTAAGATTATGGCTCCTAAGACAAAAGGGGACAACTAGGGTTTCTTGGCAGTGGGTGTCATTGTAGATACAACAGAGAGAGGTGTGGAGTCGATTTCGGTGTCAATGTGGGGGAAACTTAGATCCCACATATAGTCCCTTAAATTGGCCATTATTGAACAAATATAACAACTTCTTCAACTTTTCTTAATTAATAGCCACTTGCATATTATTTATTCAACACGGTTTTTTTGTTACTTGTTTTATTTTCTTTGACTTATATTGTTTGTTGTTAGAGAAAAATTACTATCGTACACGTATGTATACTAAACCTTGGGTTTGTTTTATCTTAAATAATCATGAATGGATGGTCAAAGAAGGTAATTGACAAACAATGAGTGGTTCTCTCTAGAATTAATTTTGTAACCATATTGCAACTAGAATTATAGTACGTTTCCCAAAATAGCGAATTTTCCCCCACTAGGCATTACTAAAACAATTTATTAATTATCAACATACGTAGAAGCTTAGGTTTTGAAAGAAAAGTTATCTTTTTGTTTTTGTTTTTTTTTTTTTAAATCAAAGAAAGAAAGAAAGAGAGGGGAAAGAAAGAATTATAAATTGAAACGAATTATATTTGTAAAGATATTAACATATTATTAAATTGATTCACATATATGGTTGAAATATATATACGTAAATATACATATGCATATATTATACATGCAAATTAACTTACAAGTTATAACATGTAATATTTGTGTATTATATTATCTACTTGGCATATGGTAAATGCATCTCGGGGGGCTATATAGGTCTAATAACATTTACTGTAGGTTTTACTTTATAGCCAATAATCGTATGGGTTGTATAGTGCGTGGGTTTCTTTCGGTGAAATAGGAGATGTAGACTAACATAAAAGTAAAATCCAGATTTACATAATAGCGCTAGAAATTTACTATTCGACATTCAGATATGACACAACTATAAAATGGTTTTAGGTTTAGGATTCTAACCCATTTATAGACCTGCAAACTTGTTAGAGTGTATTATTATTGATTTGTATGCTTCTTTTGTTAAAATATAGTATTATTATCTCTAACCAAATTATAAAATGATAAAACTATCTATGAGAAAAAAATTATATATATAAAGTATAGCATGTTATAAATTATATATAGAACATATGTGTAACATTTATAAAATATAGATCTTCTTTAACAAATAAAAAAATATATAATTTATATATTATTATGGAATTCATTTATTGGCTATGTAAAGCATATATACATATATATACACAAAATATGTACCATGTAGTATGTAAACCAAATATCTAAAACAATTTTTATGTATGGACATAACACATATTATAAAATCTACATGTTATAAATACATAAGATATATGTTATATAAAGATTACGCATGTAACATATTATATAGACATCTATATTAAATAGAGATTGCATATATAATGATTTATATATGTAACATATATGTAACTTATGGAGTACATATAAAGTAAGAATTACATATAATGTACATCACTAAAAAATATATATCGTGATATATATGTAACATAACATATATATAACAAATATTTATAATGTATATTTGTAAATATATACTTATACAAAATCGGTTATAAATACATAGTTTATATCTTATAATGGTATGTATGTATATATATATATATGTTATAATTCATTTTTTTACATGAAATGAATATGTTATATAACATAATATATTAATATATTGATTATACAACTAGATTAAACTATATATTTTATATATGGAATTTATAGTTTGTAAAGACTATATAAATAAATACATAACTTAAAGAGTATATATAAACTATAAATTACGTATAGCATATATCATAGATGTTTATAATATACATGTTTATGTTGAATATGTTATATATGTATGTATGTTCGCAATATAAGATACAACTAGGTTTACTTAGGATAATAACTATTTTGATCTATATGAACTAATATAAAATATTTAAATTCGAGCAAAATCTATATATATTTTAATATGTTTTATTAATCAATAAACGGGTTGACATGAGACAATATAAGTTGATTGGATCACCGGTCTAGATTTCTATACATGATCAATAACAATGGGATCACGGGTTGAGGTTTTCATACATCAACCTATTTAGAAATAAATATAAAATATGACATGATAACAGGTAATGAAAAATGGACAATAAACCAACGGTTAAATTAAGGAGTCCCACACTTCCTAAGGTCAAATTCACAAATTATTTAGCATTAATATTATATAGGAGACAAGTAAATTTTTTATTATATAATTACTAATTATCCCATAATTAGCATTCGTACATAAAATTTTACTATCCAACCAGCAATACCGTCCATCCTACTATTTGATTATCGAAACAAACAAAGAAACAAACGCAATAGAAATTTCAATAGTCTGATTATAATTATATATAAATTCAAACTTTTTAATAACTAAAAAAATAAATAAAAAGGAGACCATAAATTTTCCATCAACTATAGTATATAAAATGTAATTTTTTCCTTAAACAAATGATATGTCATCTTGGCATAATGGTTGAAAATTACCATATAATGCCACTTCTTATATTAATTGTCTTTTATGGAATGGGTTTAAAAAATTTAGAAATTTTAAAGTAATTTGGGAATCAGGATAAGAATTCTGGGGTCAGAACATCTGAGGCAGAGGTGGTAGAGTTTCTGTTTGTCTCCAATTTGCTTCCAAGACATTACAGAAGCTTGCATATACCAGTACATACCATCCTCTTCTGCTTCGCAAGATGCTGAAAATTACAGACAAGATGTTTCTGCAGAAACCAGTTTATAGCTTTACGATGCAAAGTTTCTGGGGTAAGCTTGTTCTCAGTACTTTCATGGTTCTGAATCATTACCTCGTTGATCATTCTTATTCTATTTTTGTTACGGTGCGAATGCGCATGGTCGGTAGAGTTACCATTCAAGTGTTGGCGTGAATGGTCGTCAAACGTAGAGTTGTATAGAACCAATAAAATTGTGAGTTTATAGAATAGTATAATTAACGTTATAATTTAATCAGGAATCTATGCTTAAACGATTTTGAATCTATTTTAACTAGTAAAATCCTTATTAATTGCAAACTCGTAGGATCATAAGCGATATTCATGATTATAAAAACTGATTATGTTCATGTAAGGGATATGGAAAGACCTGCCATTGATATGTTTTATCTGTCCATGTCAGTTTGGGTTAGCTTGTTATAGACATGGATTTATTGAGTCGTTTATGGACACAGTTTGCAGTACTTGTATTTCATGGATGGACAGATTTAAATAAGGTTGGCAGTATTATTAGTATCTAACAAAGTAGCCGACCATTTTGCTCTCTTGGCAAGACTTATGTATCTAGAAATCTTAACGAACCGTCCCAATAGAGTCCTAAGCAATTCAAGAGTCCTCATTTTCTCTTTTTTTGACATTCACAACTATCTTATTGTAATTCCAGTAAATGGGGTGAGGTATCTAATTCTTCCAATTCTACTTTTTGGTATTATGTTAAGGTCATAATGTCCCATCCTGGTACTCTTGCAAGAAGACATGGTTCCTCTGATAGATTTGCTTCCTGTGGTGTGATTTCGAGTTATGAAATTACAATTAAACAAAAGAGTTTTGTCCTTGCGTAACAAAATCAAGGAACTCTTAAGCATAAAGCTAAAGTCAGGCTAGGATATTAGGAGGCAGAGTTGAAATTGGTCACCTGAAGATTAGAGAAACTGGGATGATTACAGGGGATCCAAAATATAAATCCATCTAAGTGTAAATTTTATTTTAGCTGTTGTGTCTTTGCTTGTTGGACTTTCTGGGGCAGGACTATTGTCAATTCATCAAAAGCATCCGTTAATAGAGGTGACAGGATGAGTAATAATCGCACACGAACATCTGAAATCTATTGCTTTGTTTCTTGGATCTATTTGCAGTTGGTAAAGAAAGCTGGACAAACATGCCAATTCCATTTGGTAATTTTGCAAGCTCTAGTGAGTCCGTTAGTTCCTCTGATCAACTCAAACTGAATAAGCAGGCAAACCATCTCAGACAAGGAATAGAGGTGTCTAAACTCTCATACTTCATGTTATTCTAGCTGAATTTTTTATTAGAAGTTCTAACAACATATATGCCATGTGTTTGTGTCAACAGACTCATGCTATAAGAAGGCGACGGGCATATCAACGTACTGAAACTTATGTGTTACTCGAACCAGGACAAGATGAGAGATTTGTTTCTGAAGAAGAGTTAAAGGCCAAACTCAAAGAGTGGCTAGAAAATTGGCCTAATAATAATCTTCCGCCTGATCTTGCAAGATATGATTCCATTGATGACGCAGTTGCTTACCTTGTAAAGTCAGTATGTGAACTAGAAATTGATGGTGATGTTGGTTCAATCCAATGGTATGAAGTGCGTCTAGAGTGAGACCATTAATTGGTGTTAGGGTTAAGCCAGTTCCAAGATTGTCTATCTACATCCATATAAAGAAACAGGGTATGATAGACAGCGCATGGAGAAACAGGAAGATCATTTAACCAAAGTGATTGAAGGATACATTTTAAGGAATCATGGAGGTAGTTCTGGTTCTGTTTCCCATCGTAATATGGATTTTGTTTTTTCTGATTCATGAAGTATGAGCTAGGAACATGAATTAAGAAAGTTTGTAAATTAGTGCTTAAGCCCTTTACTAAGAAGGTGTTTTTTTATAAGATAGAGACATGTATTCTAGAGCTGCTGCTTTTGCTGCAATTCATGAGTCAGATGCTCCTTCTACAAATCCAATTGCAAAGCAGAACGATCAAAAGGATGATTCACATAAATTTCCACACCATGAAAAGGAAAAGAATTGTATTACTCTATCAAAAAGGAACAAGGAATCCAAAACCACTGCTAGAGCGGTCAATTTTACAAGATTCCCAAGTTTGAACCAACCAAACTTTATCAATTGTACATAGGGATTTTAAGATGCCACATATATCTGCTGTCATGTTCTTGTCTCTCTTCATCCACTTCTACCAAAACTTGACGTGCAATCAAGGAAACAGACCAACATCCTGAGAAACCTTATTTTGGTCCTTAAGACTAGGTGGTAGAACCGGACCACCTCCCCTCCTGCTTCTGGCTAGCAATCCCCTTGTAATTGGTGACATCATGAGATCTGTTGGACTCTTATACCTCCACAAACAAACTCAAAACATATCAGTAACCAAATCATAACGGAGTATGTCAACTCACGATTCTACCAACAATCAGAACACATGAAATCGATAAGATCATGCAACTTGTAGAATCCTACACTTTAACTCACATTATATTAACAGTCCTAGTCTAAACAATTTTATGTCTGTTATGGACTCGGAATTTTAACAACTAGATCAGCTTAGTGTTTAAACAAGGTACCTTTCAGGGAATTTGAACGCTTTGGGGACTTTGAGGAGATCTGGGGTGATTGGTTTGCGCAATTCATTGACCGAGTTCTGCGAATTCTCGTCTCTTGACTGTTGTTTCTCAGTCTGAGGTGGTGTTTTGCACCCCAAGTTGGAGTTTTCAGAAAGCACCGAGATTTCAGCAGATGCTTCGGCCACTTTATTCATCCTTACAAAGATACGAATTTATCACTCCTGCTAGTACGATGAGAAATGAAAAGAAGAGAGAGAGAGAGAGAGAGAGAGAGAGAGATGAGTAGTGGAACGATTTGAGTCGAAGACTGGAAGATGGAGTTTTAACGTTGGAAGAAGACGATGTTACCGTTTTTGAAAAGGAAGATTAGCCTGCAACGGTCGAATTTTCATGTCCCTCCTCTCGTACTCGGTAGATTAAGGTAATGATATTTTCGGGCTTTTCTTACCTAAATGTGGACCGTACCTTTAAGGTATGTGGGGTCCATTGAAAAAAAAAAAAAATACGTGGTGATCGTGGAGAAATTGCTTTTTCCTACACATCACAAAAGATGATCCCTAATTAAAAACTAAATGAAGAAAGTGTTAAATTATAGATTGCTTTAAGCCTACTCAATCACATCCAACTTTTAAAATATGAAATATATATATATATATATATATATATATATTACAAGTTTGATCGTCGAACTTGTTTAAGTCCTCAATGTTTTATTTGTTTTCTTATTTAACTTAACGTTTTTTATAAATCTTATAAAAGAGAAATGCTGTAAAATCCTAAATATTTGAATAAATAAAAATAATTGTAAACATAAAAGGTCTATTAGTTTCATTTTGTTGTTGTTGTTGTTTTTGCTATCTTTTTGGAAAAATGTCAAGACTCAGATACAAATGGAAAATACATATATTTTTTTTTTCATAAATAGATCATATACAAATAGGATACTGATAAGATACAGATAAGAAACAAATACGTTACAGATAAAATTAGATACAAATAAGATACAAATAAAAATTAGATAACCAAATTGGAGTCTTTATCTCCCTAACATTAGCACGCCATATCTATTAATCAGTTGCAAGTCTTCTCCACTAGCATCAACCTAATAATCCACTATAACATCATAACCATATAGGTCCAATAACGAAGTCTCAATTGTACCTAAAAAAGCAAAGAAGCATGCTAAAGCCTAGTATAGTATATCAGCAAGAGCATGCACATGTACATATAGTAACAAAATTACATGCATCAATATCATATATAATATAGCAAGTAACCATTTATTTATCTATAACATTCAGTCCAACATCTAACGAAGCAATAGCTTAGTATCTCAAAGCACACATAAATATTTATATATATATATATATTGGTTATTAAGTACTTCCCAATAAACAAGTTAGACACAACTTAGATCTACCTAGATCCTTTTCATACACAATTCCACTCCCAGACAATATCACACATAGATCATCGAGTTTCCGCAATAATAACATGGATACTTTCCACCTATTACTAGTAGATATGTACAAGCATCAAGCACATTATTAGAGTTTGACAATTAATTAGTCATTTTAAGTTTATAACTTAACAAACACAATCACAAACATAGTATACAAAACCTGGAATTTGTCTTGTTCCAAGGACTAGTATCCACTACCTTTTTAGAAATCTTTTGTTATTCCTTTACAACAGTGCCTTACCCTTCCTATTATGAGATTTCTCTAGAAATTACACTCACGTCTGACAATTGTCTCATGAAACCTTGCTCTATTCTTTGTTGTGATTCGTTAAGTTTGGAAGAGGAGTCTTAACAAGAAAACAGTGTTTGCTCTGTTTGTACATAAAATATAGAGAGGAATGGTTATAAACATATTTAAACATTTCAAACCACCACCCTTTTTAAAAGATTTGTGGATGGACATATATACCCTTATTTTCAAACTAAAGAATTACTATCATGCCCCCCATGATATTAATATAAAAATTTTTGTTTTCTTTTCGTGTTACTTAGTTTATTTCAGGTAACCTACGCTAAAGGATGCTTAACCATAAAGAAGGGGTCTTTAACCATTTTCATTTTGTTAATACAAATTAAATTGATTTAGTTTAACAAAAATATATGATGCATTAAAATTATTTAATATTTTGTCATTTATACTCACCATGTTAATAACATAACATGTAATTGACATCAAAATCATGGGAAACGTACACATGTCAAAGCATGATCGGTTGAAATTTTGTAAATGGACTAACAACCATTATTGGATTTGACTAGAGTAATAGACTAACATGAAAACTTTTAAATGGACGTGTAACTTTGTAGTTGAAAGTTCAAGTTTAAAATTGAACAAACATGGAGAATTAAGGCAATAAATATAACATTATTCCAAATTTATGCGTTGAAAAAAGGTTGGATGGTAATATGAAGATATCAATTTGATATGGTCCAAGTAGATTCTAATAGATCGGATTTTAACTCACCCCCACCAAATACTAAGAAGGCTTTCCCATAGCAAGAGTATATATTATATAAAGAAAATTATGAAAATGTAAACATGATACCACTCCTACTCAGTTTTATTGGGTTTTATACATGTGATTTATCTTAACACAAGAAACTCACATTTTCAACATGCTATTTACACAAATAATATCGTTTGCAAAATCGCATCTTAAACATATGATTAACTTGTGAACCAAAACATCAACAAATGTTGAGCTATTTCAAGCATGAACCTAATAAAGTGATTCGAAACCTCGATAATAGTCAATATTGGGGCAAACCCTCATTAAACTTACATCCATGATGACTCTAATAACTCTCAAGACCCGATTGATTATGCATTATCTGTTGAAATCATCGGTGATTATTCCCTTCCCTTTACTCCTAGAAGGAGTAGCAGAGGTTGCTAGAGAAGTTGTTGTAGCAGTTGAAGTTACATATTCGACGATGTGCTGTGAAGAGGAAGTTGTAAAGAGAGAGGAGAACGAGATAGAGATCAATGAAGGGTAGAGGAGCATTAGAGAAGTGTGGATAAGATTCTACAAGATGAAGAAGCCAAGGCTAAGACTTCATGATTACAATCGCATGTTACAAACATGATTTGTAAATTGCATATTGAAAATGCAATTTATAAATCATACATTATAGATGCAATTATTATATAAGCATAAATCACATAGGTAAGATTAAACTACACTAGTTTTGTAATTAATTTTATGTAACTCTCATCATGATAATAAACAAAGGAAAAAAAAAAAAAGCACTTCCTTATTGAAACAAATAATATATTTAAACATCTTAAGATGGACATATATACCCTTTTTAAAACATGTACTAAATGAAAGTAAAAATTCATTATGGCATGTAATAACATATGCAATAAAAGCTTGTCTATTCCTAGACCTTTTGCTTCTTTTTGGTGAAGACGGAGATCATGTTAAATCTCAATCGAAAGTTCTTCAATTTTTTCTCAATGATTTTCTCCGGTTGTCGAACCTCATTGGATTTGAGAAAATTAACCTAACCTCCCGCATATATATATATATATATATATATATATATATATGTAAAGAATGCATTGTTAGGTGTCCAAATCAACATTTACTACTCTTGTTAACTTCTAAATTTTTAACATTCCCTCCCTTTTCTTCCTCATCATTGAAAGGTAATATGAAGAATTGGGCCAACATCTTCGACTAAGTGGTTGGTTCTTTCTTCATCTTCTGATATTTCATAAACAACACCTATTTGATGGAAAAGATAGTGGTAAAATAAGTATCAAGATTTTAAAAAAAAACTAATGCAAAAGGTATTGTATTTAGGGGAGAAAAGATGCAGTTTTTAAATAGTATTATCTTGAATTTTGAATGCAAATAGTTGATACACTAAAACAGTTAAAGTATGCATAAACACCTGAATTGCTATGCATTCAATATATTTTGGTTGCTATCATTTTGCTGCTTTCATTCACGTAAAAAATTTTCTTTGTGAAGCAGTTTTCTTCATAAATGGTAATTATTGAAAGATAAACCAAAGCGATACGGCTTTTCATGATATCTACCAACAAAAAAGTGTAGGCAAATTTTATAGTTTAGTTGCTAATTTTAATGAGACCAATCTCGTTATCTATTTTGATAGTTCAAATTTTTTTACAATCGTTATCATATCATTAAAATAGTTAATAAACTAATTACTATATTTATTTTAATGATTAGATCATTGGTTGGATGGTAGTGTGACGAGACCATAGTTTTCCGTGTAATACTAAAAATGTAAAGGAAATTCATGTTCCATCATTAATTTTAATGGGACCAGTTTCATCATACGACTCATAATATACTCAACCGTTATCAAATCATTAAAATAGTTAATTATTATATTTATTTTAACAGTTAAATGATTGACTAAAAAGTTTCATCGATAAGATGATACAAGCTTCTTGTAATACTGGAATAGTATCAAAGTAAAATCTCACAACAAAGAAGTAATACCAAAATTGTAGCAATATGAAAATGTAATGTAATATATAATGAAATATAATAATATTTAAAAAATTAATATTAAAAAGGTATGGTACGAAAAAATAACAACACAAAGGTTTAAAAGACAACTACTAATACGAAATGCTAATATTTTACGAAACGTAATAATAGAAAAAATAATAATAATATCCAAGAGATATAATATGAAGATGTATACAAAAGAATAATATTATAAATTTTAATAGATTAAACATTTAACCAAAGGCAAAATTATTGATACCATATAAACTTCCGGTTACAACGTTGAATATCACAACGGAAATTAAGTGCGTGCCATACCTCACTTATTTTTCCCTGGTATGCCGATCTTCCATGGAGTTGCATCTATAACCCTATGTAATGACCTCTCAGTAACTCGCTTTCCCACCAACACCACACTAGAGTTCTTTTGACTCATTGGATAAATGTGCGTTTTGATTGGTCGAAAGAAATAACTAAATAGATAATCAGTAAATAATATATTAAGCGTTAGTAACAATATCATAAAAAATTTAATTTGGTATTAAATTGGATTAGTAAAAAATTGAGATAATAATTAAAATTCTGACCAAAATTTAGATAGTTTTCATAACACTTTTTTCCTATATCCTTAAATCTCTTGGATTGCTCATTTGACATTAGATTCTACTATGGTATCCTTTTTCATTATAACATTTTTATAATAACATTGTATATTAGTAAAACATGTATCTACTAACTTTTTTTAAAAAAAAATTATATAAATATAAATTACATAAAAATAATTAATAAAATACTAATGTAAAATGACATGTAGAAAATGCAATTAATATTTTTTTTAATGAATTGCTTATACAATATGTGATTTAGCAAAAGTACTACAATATTAAATCTCATCTTATAAGTGAGATTCATTTATATTTTATATAAATCATATATAAAAACTACAATGCACATATGGCTATATATGAATCGCATGTGTTATATGCAATTCAAGTTTGTACATGAATAGCCTGTTGAGAACCAGAATGATATAACAAGGATTATTCAAGATGATGGAGGCCACGTTTGGGAAGTGCAAGGTTAATTGGAAAAGTTAATAATTTGTAAATGTCTTTTAAAAAGTTGATGATTATGATATGTCATATTACCTAGTAATTATATTGTTAAGTTCATTATACAACAATTTATTTGAGGTCTTTTTATGCCTATAAAACTTGAATAAATGAAGTAGAGTGTGACAAATCAATTTTAGAGTGGTTGATAATATGTGCAATAAGATGAGTTAACTATTTGACAAACCTTGGAAAGAAGAAAGTTGTGGGAGATATAAATTCTTATGCTAGCAGGAAGAATAAAGGTGTTAATTAAACCATTAACAATAAAGGAGAAGAAGAAATTGTAATCTATATGAATTTCTTACTGCAATAGTTTTTTTCTTTTGCAATTATGTTTGATTTTCTTTCTCTTGGAAGATGTACTGGGGTGAGCGGATTTCCTTTGCTGATAGTATTCTTTTTGACTATCTATTGCTCGATTGGTATTCTACTCATTGCAACTAAAAAGAAAGAAATGCATAAAGATCTAGGAAAACAACAACATTAAATTAGTAACGATTCTTTGCATTTTAGTATAAACTACCTGTTGATTCAAATGTTTTGTATCTCTTTCTCAATAGTCTTAATGAAAGTCCTAATATCAAGCTTGATAGAACATCCTCAGCCAAAGTCATAAACCCTTAGGTAATTTCTCTATTGTTCCGAAACAACAAAGTTGATGTCGATTGGTCTATCCACACATAAGGTTTACTAAGAAGTTTGAAAGATAAATAGTTACCATAAGGGGTGGTCGTTGTGGATGGACTTTCAAAATCTCCAAATTGGATAACTAAGCATCAGCAGGGCTCATATCATCCTATGAATCCTAAATCAAAGACATGTATGATAAACGGTAGATGTGTTTGTAAATTTTGTAATTGGATATCTAAACCAAAAACAATTATTTCAATTGTAAGAATAATTCATACCAAATAGAGACCGAGTTGCCACATTTTAAATTCGGTTGACAGCAATTTAAAGTCCTCAACAACTGTTGTCATAAAGATTAATATAAATATGCTAATTTAAGATAGTATAAATATATTTTAAAATGGGAAAAATTAATAAATTAAACATTAAAGTATAAAATATGAAGTTTTTGTATCTTTGTTATAGTAATACGTTTTTGTAGACAACATTTCAAGTATATACGCCATCATGGCCCGATATTTTATCCTCCCTAACTAAGATCTTTGTTGAGGACATTGAAACTCCTCGTGACAAAGCTACATAAAGTTGTCCATGATTGAATACATGGTCGGAAAGAAAAATTCCAACACTCTGAATACTTATGTGTAAACTTACAAATTGCATCTAATAGGTGCGATTTAGCATCGATAATTTAATAATTATTTTTATATAATTTGTATTTGTATAATTTTTATTTGAGTAAGTTAGTATCATATAATTTCTTCTAGAGAGAGTGTGTGTGTGGATGGATAGATATAGACAAATGATTACATCTTATGTTGTGTGAAAATGTGGCATCTACCAAATCATAAGTGTCATCGCAATTACTTGTATTCATTTTTCTATTCTCCCACGAGGGGCAGAACATATATATGCACGAGCCATGTATGGCTGAAAAGCCAACACTTGGTTTAATTTTTGCATGTTGTTCCTTGGACGTGCGGGAAATTTTATTTATTCATTTTTTTAACATTTTTCAATCCTCCCACGTGAACCACGTGATGTAGCTTATATGGTTTTACATTAAAAGAGACCTCTGTTAATATAAATAGAAGTATTTATATTATAAATATATATATATATATATATAAATAATCATCTCTACATTATTATCTTGTTTTAATACACTTTTTGAACTTTTAATTTTTCAAACCGCTTCCCTGAATTTTGATAAATCAGTCAATTAAAAACCATAAGATTTTCAACGTTCGATTTCGAAGTTATCTCATTGTCAAGGACAGTTTAATGAAAATTGTTATAAAGATCATTCTAAATTTTCCGATATTTGATTTTCTATAATTTGCAATTAATCGAATAGTTATTTTGTCATGCCTAAAATAGGATATAGAACATCAACAGTTCCATCATGTTATGTACAACACTTATGTGTTATACACAAAGGCTACCATTAATTAAGTGGGCTTGATAAATTTTAGATTACGAAAACCTTATTTAAGTTTTGTAAGTAATAGTAAATAATCTCTCAATATAACATCATAAACCTTACAATACAATTACTAAACACTTAGATAAATAATAAAACAATATCCAACGCATCTAAACATCCAACTCGTCTAGTCTCTCAACAACAATCAAACCATTGCTCATGAATCATAGCATCCATATTAGTATCATTACCACCTGAAAAAGAAAGGAATGGGTCGAAGCCCATTCGCAGTAATACAAGCATATATAATAATGCGATTATTCTAATGCAAATATAACAATCAATAATTTAGATCTTTAATTTAGGTATAGCAAATCAACAGTGAAGTACTCACACTCTAGCAGCTTATTATAAGAATCTAGAGATCTTGGGTAGTAGCAACTACTTAGAGGATTGATATAAGCAGTTCAAGTACCTATATCCCCTAAAAGAAATTCTAAATAAGTAGCATCATCTAGGAGTGATATTTGTTATTCATCTTTATCCACACTAGTCCATTGTGAATAAGCAGCATAGCGGAGCCCGTTATTAGGCTACTTATTACAACTTATCTCTGAAATGAATAAATGTTACCCCAATACTATTTTCCCTATCAACTACTAGGCTAGCGGTGTTAGTAAGATTGTCACTCCTCAGACCGGATTAAATGAAACACTCAAGCAATTAATTAGATATTCTTTAAGTATGAATTTATTTTAAGATGTCTATTTTAAACCCTTCAAAAATTTTCGTTTATCAAAGGTTACAATAATAACATGTGTGACCACACCATAACGATCCTTTATAGGTATGAAACCTAGAAACATTAGATAGTAACTTGAAAATGAACTGGTAACCTGAAAATCATCTAATAAGACCTAGTATCAAATCAAGAACAACTCCAATACCAAGGAATAAAAGCCACAACTCTAAAAACAAGCTCAACACTATAAATATAAGGTCCTAGTAAAAAAAAAAAAAAAACCCTAATTTAGGACCCAAACCCTAATCATGTAACTCAAACCTTAATAATATCTAATCGCGTGAACATGAAACCCTAATTATCAGTATTAAGGATTACCAGCAGTAATTTTGCACCATTATATGATATAAATACATATGTCTTTTTAAAGTCATTCGTCACATGTACATTATAATAGTGCAAATGTCAATTTAGAGAGAAACAAAATCTCTCTTTCCTTCTTCCTTTCCATGAGCCAATAAGGGATGGCCCCATCACCTTTTTCCTTTACTAAATTTGGAGAGATCAAGTTAAAGACCCAAAGTTCAATGCACTAGTACAAAAAGTACTATGACATGAACCATTACCCTCTTACACCCCATTGTGTAGCCACTCAAGAATAGGAAAAAAAACTATGATGGTACTCTTCCATTAATGCAAGGATTTCACACAATCATTCTTCTAAATTTGAAATCTAAAAATCTAAACAATATCAAATCCACTTAAACACCTAAATCATTTCATTTTCTTCTCTTATCTCCCTTAAGAACCAAAGCACACACACACTCTTTCTCTCCCACCCCAACCGCCTTCCTCCCCCCTCCTCCCCCCAACACTACCTAAAAGGAAAAAAAAAAAAAAAAACGAGAACAACAACAACAATAGCAACTCCAAAGCCACTTGCTCCATTCTCATACAAAAAGGAAAGAATCATGTGTGATCAAACCTTTATAATCCATCAAACATCAAGGTAAAGAACATTAAATCCTTCTTTAACTCTTTTTTTTTCCTTTGTTTTAAAAAAATTTCTAAGCCTACCCTCTTGTTTTCCCCATAAGGTCGGATCTTTGCACCAAGGAAGGAGTGGTCATCAACCACTTCACAAAACTCAAGGTAAACTATCAAATACCTTAGTGAACTAACGAATGTAAGTTGGAAAATGAAAGAAGTAGAGAATGAATTCTTGGTAGGGTTTGGTTTACACCATGTTAAGCACAAAAGTACTAGCTTTCTTGTAGCTCATCACTCAAACATGTTAAATAAACATCTAAGAAGCTTAGAACAACAAAAATCCACTCTTGATCCTAAAGCATAAGTCACAGTATAACCATCCCCCATGAGATTTGAATTTGTGGATTCATGCTTAACCTTCTTTTGTTAGTTTTCTTGAGCAAAAATAAGATTATATGCCATGGTATGGTCATTTAACAAAATGATTAAAATAAAATCATCAAGCTTGCTCTTGAGGGTTACGGCATGACTACGAAATAGGCATGGCTAGACGTAGGATTATATGATCGGTGGGAATGAACCTCGATTAAGGTAATCTTAAAATTATTCACTCACCATTACAATTTTATTGCATCTTATATATTTATGAGAATTTCATAATGATTTCAATGTGATATTTTTTAAAATGTCATAAAATATTCATTCAATTAATAATTAAGAGCATTTCGTGCAATTTGTAAGAGATATTATATATGTTGCTTGAAAATTAATTATTAATAAAAAACATGGATTTAATATATGTATAAATTTTTCTTTTAATAAAAATAAATCTTAAAATATATATAGATAGGATACCTATTCAGTAATTCATCTTCATTTTCTTAACATTGCATGTAGAAAAAAAATAATATTATTAAATGATATTATATAATTAATGTGCAATATGATTGCTTTTAGCACAAATAGATCATTAAAATATATATATATATATATATATATATATATATAGATAGATAGATAGATAGGAGAGCTATTCATTAATTTAAGTACATTTTAATAACATTAATTGGAGAAAAAAAAAGTTACTAAATCAAATTATATAATTAGTGTGCAAATAGATTTAATTTTGTAATGTGGATAATACTAATTATTGTTTTATGATAAAATAATTTAATGTTATTAGTTATTGTGAAAGAAAAAGTTAATATAGGTATAAATCTATATATATAGAGACTAGGGATGCAACCGGGGCGGGTTTGGGACGGGTCATATAAGACCCGAACCCGCCCCGCTTCCTAATAGGGTTTTCCAAACCCGCCTCGCGACCCTATAGGGTTTTCTATTTAATACCCAAACCCGCCCCTTTAGGGTTTTGACCCTGACCCGCCCCGCCCCGCGACCCGCTTAATTTTTTTTCTTCTTCTCAACACTTAGTTAAATTATAAAATTTAACGATAATTTTATCTTATAGGAGCATAATAGTTAGTTACAACTATACTTGAATGAATTTTACAAGATATGCCATAACTTTATTAAGAAATATAAAGGTTTAAAACTATCATAAGAAGATTTTCAAATGTAAATGAAAAGACATTACTTCACTTACATAAATATACATAATACATATGTAAGAACCGTGCTTATAAACATAAATAATATCCATGAAATGTCTGACAATTATAATTGGGGGTTTTTGATGGTATCCCTTAAAATATCTATATAGTCATTTTAATGTGTGATAAGTAGGAAATCCTTTTACAGAGGTTTTCTTTTTTTTTTTTTCTTTTTTCCTTTTATAATGATAATACGTGTATTCTAACTTTTATTTTATTTTTTACAAATAAAGCGTCTCATAACATTAATAATGATTACATAAGTTAGCCTCTAAATATAATGTATTTGTATCTGTAATTAGAACCAATATATAGCAAAAGGTTGGATCCATGAATCGAAGTTACGAATACATATTTGCCAAAGGAAAAGTGTGAGGCTCGGGGTAATACATAGAAAACTAAATTAACTTCTTCTCTTAAAAAAAAATGGTAGATGATTATATGTAGATCATAATAAGAATAATAATTTAATTTTTTAAATTATTTATATTATGACGGGTTCGGGTTACCCATCAGGTTTTTTTAATGACCCGAACCCGCCCCGAAACCCTATAGGGTCAGCAAGTAATTTTCCAAACCCGTCCTGCGACCCTATAGGGTCAGACCCTATAGGGTTTTTAACGGTTCGGACGGGCCGGGTACCCTATAATGACCCACCCCGGTTGCATCCCTAATAGAGACAGAAAGAGTAGTTGGTGTAAGAAGAGAGAAAGTAGCTAATGTAATAAGTGTATATTGAAAAAGTGAAAAAAAAGTACACTCATGCAATTTGAACCCATGACTTCATGGATGTAAAAAAAACTATTTAACCACTAAACCATACTTAATTTTATGTCATAATTCTCTCTTTATAATATATATAACATATATTTTTTTTCTATTTTAAAATTTTCACGTCTTGAATCATGGTTAAGGCATGTCCAGTCGCTGCATATAATATCTTATGCATTATACGCACAAGCTATCCTAAAGAAACAGTTTATTTCAAACAATTGTTGTCCACTTTTAATTTATGAAATCGTTTAATTAGATTTTAGAAACAACTGAATCTAGCAGCAAAAAAATAATGTTTACAAAATCATTTTTAATTCTACTCACATGAGTAGATAATCTTTCTCATAAACAAAACCATATCATCAGTTATCTCATCATAATACCTATTCATGATGGTAAACAAAGCTTTAAAGATTAAATTACAAAGCATGAGCTTCTTAACTAGGCCCCTAAAGATTAATACAAGTTCTAAAAGATAAATTCAACTCTTAAATAAAATAAAAACAAATCTAGTAATCCTAATCAGTTTCACTCCTCAACAAACTCTTCTAGTGTCATCCAAAACTCAGATCAATCATCATCATTATCCAAATAGCCCATAGAAAGAAAAGAATAATGAGCCGAAATCCAGTACAAAGGAAACACAAGCACACACGAGATGACATATGAGCTTACTCTAATGCAATACAACAATTAACTATTTATATCTTTAAATTAAAGTGAAACAAATCAATATTGGAGCACTCACTCTCTAATAACATGCCTTTAGGAATTTAAGTGTCTTGAGTAGCAACAACTGATTAGGAGATTGATATAGATAGCTCGGATACCTATATCTCCTATAGGAACATCTAAAAGAAAAATAGTCTTATTTAGGATTTACAGATGTTACACATCTCCACTTATCTAGGTCTATAATATCATTTAGTTCAATCGGTCCCATAAACGTGAACTAAACCATATTACTTCCTTCCAAACTTAAGTAAAAATTATACCGACATCGTTTGTCCTATCAATTATTTGCTAAGCCACCTCAATATACCATGTATGGGTAAGGATGACCTAAGCACCTAACTATTGTGTTGGCATCACCAACAAGATTGTCACTCCCCACACCAAATTCAATGACCATGCACAAACAACAAGCAATTATTAAGTTGTCTTTAAGTATTCGTTCATTAAGAATATCTATCCTAACTATCAACACGCAAGTTACTGCATATGTGTTATAACATTCAAAATCTAAATAGAGATAGAAGGTAGGTCAAAAGCTATCTCAAAAGATAGATCGGAGGGTTGACTCGAAGGCAAACATTTATTCAAGAAATTAAACTCATACAAAAGATTAAATCAATTATCCATTCACATCAAACTTATTTTAAAAACCTATTTGATTAGACACTAAGAACCCTATCGTGGCTGTGAAAACGGCTATATCAAGATACAGATAGTTCTTCATTGTCTATCAAATTATTTATTTTCCTTTGTTTATAAACATTTATTAAAAAACACCATTTTTCCTTATTCTTTATACAAGTATTTAAATTAATTATTAACTTATATGAAAAACTCATTTTTCTTTTCTTAGCAAACACACATTTGAAACAACATATTCTTCTTATTAATAAAGTCAAATCTTACATATTACAATTATATCTAAGCCAATTATAAGTTAAGTCTATATTACTTAACTTAGCCAATTAGACTTAATCAATTAATCTAGTTACTAAGCCATATTCAATTATTTTACTAAGGTAATGTCATATATCCCATAAAACCTTAATTAATCTAACTATGTCTATTTTAGATCTTTCAAACCAAATTCATTTTAAACACTTGTGGGTAATGCAATATACATACATGCACATATTTAACAAATCATATTTATTTAATTATTTCTATCAACAACAATCTCTAACATACATATAGATATATTATTTATTATTTATGTCATTCATGTATTTATTTATTTTTTTTTTTCATGCGGGGGGTTGATCACACCCTTCATCACCCTCCCATCATGGAAGGAGTGATGGTGATCACACTCTTCATCATGCCCATGATAGAGGGGGTGATAGTCGTCACGGGCTTCATCACAACCGTGATCAAGGGAAATAAAGAGATCAGAGGGGATCATGCTTGTGATGGCCTAAAATTTGTAAAACAAAGGTCAACACGGGTTAAATCATGCTCATTATCATTTTTAAATTCCAAATTTGCAAGTATAATGGGCATCATCATGCCCATGGTTGTTGCTTTTCACTTATTTTCCACGTTTTTCCTTGTTTATTTCTTCAAAATTTAACTTATTTAACTACTTTGTTATGTCACAAACTCAACATACAAGTTATAACTATAATTTCTAACACTCCTAGATATATTTCTATTTCACATATCATCAAACACTTAATCTACAAATGCATCTATATATCCAAGTTTTAACATATATGTTTATATATCTTTAACCTATCAATATTATCATAAGTTCTACATCTAATTAACATTAATTCATTGTTATCATGCATTCACAACAATAAAATTAAAGAAAACAACTAACTTACATGTTTGGCAAACTTAGACTACTTGATCTACACCACTACTACTTCTTCTTAGTGGATTAAGCTACTTCGTGCTTGATCTTCATCTTCTATCTTGTTTTTTAACTATAATTTTTCTTCTAATCTCCTTGAAGTTAAGATTTGAGTTTTGGAGAAGAAGACGAAGAAGAAAAAGAAAGAAAACATAAAAGAAGAAGAAGAAGAAGAAGAAGAAGTGAAGAGGGAAAAGAAGAAGGAACAGGCAAGTGAAAAAATGAAACGAAAACAAAAGGATTAAGTTGAAAAAGAAATTCAAGCGGTATTTATAGGTAGGAGGTAAAAGTTAAGATTTTTAGATAATTATCTTAAATATTGAAAATAATTAGAAAGAAATATGAGAATCTATGTATATAATAGAAATTAATTACTTGAATCAAAAGTCTAGCTTAGGAGTTTAATTTGTAAGAAATTAATATTAAATTTGAGTTCGAGCTTAAAAACTGATATTTATAAACAAGCATTTAAACTCAAAATTTATAAGGATTAAGAAAATAGGATTTAGGTTATAATAACAAAATTTAGGCCTTTTCGAAATTTAAGTGATAGAACTTAAGAAATTTGGTTCATTTAAAAATTGAAAGAAAAGGAGTTCAAGTTGATAGTTAAAAAGAATTGAGTAATTGATTTAAAGAAATAGGTATTTGAAGCAAATAGATAATTTGGAAGGAATATTTGAAATCTCAAATTTCAGTTAATCTATTTACTAATTTTATTATGTTAATCTATCTAATCTATCCTATAATTTAGTTTACTTGATTTATTCAATTATCTTTCTAAATTAAATTCAATTTAAAGATCAAAACCAACCACTTATTATACTATTTAATTATGACATTTCTAATATAGGTTGGCGAAACTTTATGGCATTTAAAAAATACATTTAAAATTTAATTTTTCCCGAGTCTGAGGAGGCTTATGTTGTTTTCCTTTTTATTTTCAACTGTACCATACAATAAAATGATGAATAGAAAGGCTAATGATGAAACCATTTTTTAATCCTCATAACTTTATGTTTAATAGCTTAAAAAAATTGAGGAACAAAATCTCACCCAGGCCCTTTATAAAGGTCATAGCATAGAAGAATAATAGGTGATCCACTTTGTATTTTTGTATCACAACATGAACAATACATTTTGTTCACTAGAATAAAATAAGACTGGAAATGAATAACAATTGTTTATTTTATAGTTAAGAGTATTTTTGGAGCAAAACATGTTTTTTGGTTAAGAATATTCATTCCTCCAGTAAATAGAATAAATGAGGATTCCTCATCTATTTCGCATTACATAGAATAGCCAATCTTTTGATATAATATTTTGCAAACTAAAGAAAGGAATAGATATTCCACGTTAATAAAGGTAGAATATCGATTCTATTCCTATGAACCAAACATACCAGAAATGGTTAAATTAGAAAGTTGATAAAACCCAAATCCACCATAATCCTCTATATAGGTCATGGTATGGTTAAGATAGGGTTTATGGTGTTAAAAACTTCATTAATTATGTTTCAATGATTTCAAGTGATTATATGATATGAAGAAATTTACTAAAAATAGGTACAGGTACCCTAACATGTTCGGCCATACTTAAGAAATGGGATAAATATGATGTTCTAATACAATATTATCCAGATTCATCAAGGCACTAAATAATGACACAATTTCAAAGAGAAATGAGGAGATAAAATGTGATATAAGCCTCATATGTTTTGATCCTATAAGAAAAGTAGGAGAAATATGATGTTTCAAAGCGATAATGTCACACAACATCAAGGTGCTAATTAATGTCACGATCTCGAAGGGAATGGAAATTAAAAGCATCAAGGGGCACTTGTGTATGTATTTTTGGCCCATAGAATGATTATAGGGTGGAATAGGATCATTTTGTATTATCAAGATCACATGAATTATAAGTTGATGAAGTCATAATTAATGTGAAGAAAGGAAAGTACCGAAATTAGAAATGAATAAAACTTTGGCCGAATTAGCAACTTGAAGCCCATGTTATCACATATTCTTAATTAATTAGGCAAATTAGTGATAAATTACATTAAAATGGAGAAACTAAAGCTATAACATAGAATTGACCCAAAATAGGAAAAGGATATATTTGATATGGACAAAACGGTAGAAATGATAAAACTAATAAAACTTGTAACTATGAACTCTATAAAATCGAGAATGAACAAGAAAGCTATAATTTTTGTGCTTCAAATGGTTATATTTAACGAATAGGGAATTTAGATACAAATACGATAGATATTTAGGTCATCATACAGATGCCGTGATGTAAATAAGAGAATACACGAAGCAAATGGGCTAAATCTTAGAAAACCCAAATGGATGATGAATATATGGGCCCATTAGCCATTTAGTCAAACATGAGTAAATACATAATCAACCAGGCCCAAAAATAACAAAGTAGAAAACCAATCAGCCCAATAAGAAGAAAACATCAAACAATGAAGGCTTTATGTCTAGAATAACTATATTAGCTATACAAGTGAATCAAATAAGGAACCCCTACAATGAAGATATGCAATGGATACTCGAATGAAATAGATATAAAGAAGGATCATAGCCAATAAAAGGCCATAGTAATAGAAGGTCTTAACTTAAAAGATTAATTATGTTAGAGTATGTGTCTTCTTAGTATTAATACACTTTATCTTTTTATAAGCGAGTTAGATTATTGATAAGTGTCAAAAGACCATTATTATTCACATTGTTTTGATATTATATCATATAGATTTTATGTGAATTATTAAAGAAAAGATCACTCCTATGATTAAAATGTCAATTTCAGGAACAAAGGAAGATGTTAAGCTTCATGAAGATATTTGGAAGAGTTAAGGGAGATTTTTATGAAGAAACAGATAAAGTAAAGATTTACAACATATATGACCTTTCTACATAAGTTGTGTAGAACACTAGTGTAGGAGATAAAAAGTGACTAGTGAGTATTTTTAAAGTACACAAGGAAGCTACATAGACCATGTAGAATGCTCGTGTAGAGGATGGAAAATGACCAGAACTGATTTTGAAAGTACACGACCTGTCTACATAAGTTGTGCTTATGGTCGTGTAGCCCTTTGGTCAAGCGATATCATCAAATTTACCTTACATGGCCTCAAACACAGTCATGTAAGATGGTTGTGGAGGAGTTTTTTTTCCCCCCTATAAATAGTGGCATTGACTCATCATTTACATCTATCTATCATTTTCCTACAAAACCGTAGAGAGAAAAATAGGTAATTTAGAGTGGAGAAATAAAAGAGCTTATTAGAGATCACAAGACTTCATCTTTAAGGGTTAATTATAATCATGACCCCTTACTATTTTTTCTTATTCTATCATTATAATTCTTATTTTATGGAAAAATAGATTGTAATTCCTTAAATCTTGAGAAAACCTAACCCTAATGTGGAGATTGGATTATTTTGTTAATGCAAGTTTGTGTTTTTCTTGAATCTATTCATGCGTTTTAAGTATTCTTTGAATTAATATAAGCACACTATTACATTGATTGCATGATTCTTGTTAATTTGATCGATGGATTGATTGATAAGATAGATCTAGTATGAATAGAGAAGTTTGAATGTGAATCTAGACATAGATTACAAGAAATTTATGCATAAAGATTGAATCTTACTATGGAATCATAAACTCTAATGCAATTTTGTATGTATCTAATGACAAAAAAGACATTTCCATTGGACATATAGGGTTATAATTCAATTATCTTGAAAGAGAGATTGATGAAATTAGAGATTACTACAGTTTAAGAACTTAAATAACCCATTAATGAATGTTTTATAAGGAATTAGAAATAGGGTTGGTAGTGAATCAAGATTAGGGATAGTTTTGTGATATGCTATTCTTAGAAGCATTGACACTCATTTTTGCTAGGGTTAATTAAATGATCAGTTGCTTAAATTTATTAATATCACTCGAATTATATTAGCTAGATAGTAGAATTAAAGTAACTACTAGCAATTGCAAATCCTAAAGGAACAACTCATGTACTTACACCAGTACTACAATCGATAGATACGCTTACTAGGATTAGTCGCATAGTAAGAATAGAGTTTTAATTTATTTTGATTAATTGCAATTGAAAAGTCCACATTAGTTATCTTTGAGACACCTCCTCAAATTACTACGATGCTTAACTGCTGCCATTAACAATTGAGTAACTTTAACTTTACACACTCTATGTGTTTTTGTAGCTTAATTGCCCTAAAATAAAAAAATAATAAATGGCTTGTGTAGGGATATGGGATTATGTTTGTTGTATTGCCTTATGATGGTTTAAAATACCGAAATTATAGTGATAATTCAAATGTATGATTTGATTGATCACCTAAACTAGACTAATTTTACATGAAAATAAACTTAAATGGTCATGCATAGCACGATTGTATAAGCATTGCACATTTGTAGTCATTACTAGCATGTATTACATTTCAGGCCTATGATGTAATTAGGACATCCAATGAGCGAATTCTAGTTAAGCCTATGACATCATGAGACATGTGGGATCCATAGGAACTGCTTGGTAAAGTGAGGAATGTCGTCCATGGTTTTCACGTGAAATAAGTAATACTTAGGAAGTTTCTTAGTATATGGGTAAATAAATGAGTTTCTAAAATCTAATCTTTGTAGTAAAGTGTTACCTAGTGTTCTCTTATTCTCTTGAACTTTAGTGGCAAGTGTTGAGTTCCTTAAATCTAGTGAGAAGGCGTCAATCTTCACCTTGTTTAGATTCCAATCATCCAAACTTATATGTGTGTATCCATATGATTTAAGTGTTGCATTGCATACGTATGTTAATAAAAACTTGATATGTCATGCTTTAATATGTGTTTATCTTTTGGTTACTTTACTGAGATGTGGTTTCGCTCATGTACTTATAGATTTCATAAGTTCAAGAGTAGTCCTTGGTTAGTGTGAACGAGAAATCTCACTCTAGTACGTGCTAGAACCCCTTAGGTAGGATGAGGCAACATCGAGCTCAAGAAGTTTTATACATATATATATATATATCATATTATGCTTAATATGTCTCTTAGTTGAGTACTTTAGGACTATGTATTATGTCTAATTATGTCTGGTTTGTAATGTTAAGAGTGTAACTTATTATTATTACCTCATGATGCCATTATGTACGAATATGCTTTACTTGTACTCTATACAACCTCAACCCTGCATGTACATATCGTGCCCCTTTAAGCAACTTGATCATATCATACACTTGTGTCTATTTAATGTCATAGATTATATTGATTGAGAAACTGGGCTATAGTTAGACACAAGGCATGATGATACATTTAGGGTACCCTCTGAGGTATGACATCTATCCTAACAGCATACCTAAACCTAAATAAGTATCTAGCCACAAATCAAACGATAAGTACACTCAAGAATAAGAATCTACATAAAGAAATTGTCTCAAATAGGATTTAAGTTGCTAATTCATTTATTCATCCACAATTGAATAATATTAACCAAATTGAATTTATATATAAATTACATATTCTTAATGAGGCTTATGTTGTTCCATATATTTAATATCAAATTCAAAAGTAAATCTGGTTATTAAATTACTTATTATTTATTTAAGTTCATTTTAAAATTAGCTTAAACATCTAAAGTCAGCATATAGTAATTAGGTCCTTTAGGTAATATCTCTATTAACATAACTTATAATTAAACTAATAGAATTTTGTTAAGTAAGAAAACTCATTTTTGGTTTAATTCATTCATTCATATCTTAAGTAGTCCAACTATAGCTAAAAGTATGACAAGCAACCTAAACTAGTTCTCTATTAAGTCTATACTTTCATTATAATTCATTATTTATACCTATTATTATCAAAAAAATTCCTAAAATCAAATTATTTAATCATCAACTTAAAATTCATTTGAAACTACATTATTTACATTTAACTCATATTTATTTAGTTAGAATTAGATTACTTTTATTTCCAACATTTCATTTCCTATTGAATTTCAATATGCACTCTAACTTAATTGGACCAGTTCACCTACTTTTAAACCAATTCTTAAATCCATATTTTTATGTAAATATCTAACTCATCGTTTTACATATTTCTAAGCATGTTCAACTCATTTGAATTGGTTTAATATAATTTAAAAATAGAAAAACTTCAAACATAGTCTAAATAGGGAAACAACACTGATGGCTAGCCGGTTTTGGGAAAATTGAGGTCGATCCTGACCGATTTATTACACCATATTAAAATAGACTTCTTAACCTTTCAAACTGTTATACTTTCACCCCTAAAAAGAGAAGAAAAAGTGACTTATTCAACTCTAGTCACTAACGTCACTATTGCTAACCGAAGCCTGTTTTGCTCTATTTTGCTATTTAATAATTTAATTTTTAACAATAGTAAATGTATTTTAAAAATCATGAAAATTTGAATTATAAATATAGACATATTGAAGTGCCATTCCTATGAATTTAATCCAAAAATAAATTCATTTGACATTTTATTTAGATTTTACATCTCTTTGACTTCCATGATTTCCAACCAGGTTATTATTATTTTAATCAACTACAACCTAATCTCTATTCATCTAATTATCAATCCGCATGCAAAATATATAGTCATAACATTCAAACACAAGTTCTAAATCATGAGATCGTAAAATCACAACAAGAACATAAGATTATAGTACTTAACTAAGTGGATGACTACAAGAAACACAATATTACTACAACTATTGTGGCAATGCTTGTTGAAGAAGTTTCTTAGTTTCCTTAAATCTTCCTTGAACCTTAGATGTTCCTACAATTTTATTATTGTATTAGTATTATAGAATTAAATATTAGAATACTTAAGATGAGATTGTTACCTTTTCTCCTTTATAGTTATTAAAGAAGCTTAAACCAAATCTAATTGAGAGAGTGTAGTATTTGTCTTCTCTAGGAAGGTTATAGAGGTTTAAAGAGGATTGGCTTGCTTAGGAAGTTTTGAGAGTGTATGAATGAGAGAAGAGGGAAAATTTGGGATTAAATATGTGATAGTGGAGCCTTTAAATGTATAATATACATTTAGGCTTGAAATGACTAACATGCCCTTGTAATTTACACTACCAAGGGCAATGTGTCTTGATTTAACCTCCTTTCCCTTCATTAAGCATCCTTTAGTTATGAAATTATTTATTGTTCATATTTTTACTTTTATTTAATTATCCTTGTTAATTAATTAATTCTTATAGTTTTTTATTTTATTCTTTCCAAATAATTTCTCATTATTTTTAATTGAATTTAATTTTATTATCCTAAAATTAGTATTAATCATTATTAATATCTCTATTATTATTATCATTTTATTATTGTCAACCTTGTAATAAATATTTTGGATATTTCAAATTTGATGAAGTACCCAACAAGGCTCTGGATAATTTAAATGACTTGAATAACGAGTCAAGATTTGATTTTGAAATCGAATCTCTTCAAAACCCTAAAATGTATTCAAAACTGAAAAAGAACAAAAAAAAAAAAATCACATATTCCATTGTTAAATTAAAAATCTTAATTGCTAAGTTTAGATAATATCTAAAACTTTTAGGGAGAACTCGAATGCAGTCACTAAAATGGCCATAATTTTTCAAATCATGTTTTATAAATGTGTTAATGAATTTATGCATGATTATAAAGTATGATAAATGTGATTTATGTTAGTATATGATATATGTGTTGTGTTAATGTGTTTAAATATTTATCTATCTTAGAGTAAATAAATATTGAGTTTATAAATTTATATGTGTAATAAGGTACATGAAAATCAGTTAAAACAAGTTAAATATGTTTAGTATATGTTTCCAATCTTAGCAGAAATTTTGGACAAAATAAGCCCCAAATGTAATGATTTTAGGCCAAAAATAAGCCTAAGCCCATGCAAAATTAAAGCCCACACTTAGGCAATCCTTAAAGTTAATATTTGGATAAGATTAAGCCCCATTTACTTGCTAAAAACACTTCTAAAAATCAGACCAAAAATCCATCCGAAAATCTCATTTCTTTTCTTTCTTTTGTTCTTCTTCTTTATTCATTTGCAATAGCTTCTAAACCCTTAGCAAGACAAGTACTAAAGGTTCAAGAGTTTCTATAATACAAGGTTCTTTTATGTAAGTTAATGCAAGTTTACAAGTTCATTTGTTTGTTTTTTCTTTTACAATGGATATAAAGTTCATGCTAGTATGCGTTTTGATGTTGATATGAGCTTTAATAGTTTGCAATTGTTGGTTAATTGTTGAGAAGTGTTTGGGTTGCTATATGAAGTTGTAATATGTATATTTTAAGTAGTTGAAGTGTGTTGGTGAAAATGAAGTAAATATGAATAGTGTAATAAGGGCTAGTGAAGTTGTGTATGTGTTGAATGTTGTATTGAATGAAGAGTGGAATTTAAAGTGATATTTATGTTATTTAATGAGTTGGAAGTGAATGGATAATGTTAAGTTCATACACCAAGTAATATGAAGCTTATTATGTGTTTTGAAGAGAGTTTGAATGTGTAAAAGTTGATATATTATGTAAAGGAAACATGGAAAATGCATGGGTGTGCCAAAAAAATTTTCCCAGATCAGCACTACCTAGTGCATGGGCGTGCACGAGCTTGTACTAATCAAAATAAGCTCTCGGGTCACTTTTCAACCTCTACCCCACCTTGTACATAGGCGTGCGCAAGCTTGTTCTGATCAAAATAAGCTTTCGCATCACTTTTTAGTGCCCTACACGGCCCCGAGCACAGCCATATACCAGGTTGTGTACTTTTCCCTATTTCACAGCTTGTTAGAAATTTGTCCATAACTTTTTCATCCGACTTCTGATTGAGGTGATTCAAGTTGCAATGAAAAGCTTAAAAAGAATACAATTTTATGTTTGATTTTTTACAAATTTCAAAAGTATCAAAGATTAAATTTTGTTTTTTTTTTCAGTTGATACAATTTTCAAACGAGGTTAAAAACTTATGTTTTCTTATTAAATATGTGTTTGTATATGAAATGGATCTTTTTGGACTAAAATGAGATATATTAATGATATTTTAGGTGTAATAATTGATTGAGTGATATAATTAAGCATAATTTACTTATATTTGTATTTTTTAGAACAATTGAATTTCCATGAATGTCAAGATGAATCTAGTTAAATTGTATATATAAATTGAAGTTAAAAAGGATGATTTTGTGAGTTTATATGATCTTGATGAATGTATAAATGATATGTTATGACCTTGTATAAGTTATTTTTGTAGTCTTAAGTATTAAGTTTAAGATTTGATATGCTTTAAGTCTAATTCTAAGTATATAATGTTAATTTGAGTTTGGATTATCTTCTAAAGGATTCCTGAGGTTCTATTTAGATTGCCTACATAAGGTACACAGTAACATGCTTGTTTCTCGATTAGGATAGGCATAATTAAATTTACTCTAAATTATGAAAACTTAAATTCTATTTGAATTGGTTGTTTATTATGCTATTGAATCTAGTTCGGGGAGCGACACTTTGTCATGATGCAATGACACAGTAGTTTTAGGCACTTAGGTCACATCTGTCATGATGTAATGAATTTTATAAGTGGTGTGGCGGGTAGTCGATGGGGTTTTTAGTATCGGTATAACGTTTGCTTAAGCTTAGGATGAAGTAACATGATTTACTTCTATGTTTTTGGGACTTGAATTAGGTGATGTTATGGACTAAGATAAGCAAGTTGAGAAACAGCTAAGAACTCTAGATGAGACTATTTTTCGTTTTCAGATATATCATCTAGGAGATAGAAGTCTCCGAACAACTTATATCAACCTTCTAAGCGTCGAGATAGTTATTTAGGTTTCCCTAAATATCGTTGTTGCTCGGAGTTCGAATACTCCAATGTTGCGTGATTAATTAAAGATGATCTAATAACCTATTGATTGTTGCATATGCATATAGTTTAAGTTTGTGTGTTTCACTCGTCTTTGTTTTTGTTACTTGTGTACTGGGCCTTTGGCTCATTATTTTATCTCTTTCAGGAACCGAAGATGATGAATTTTATGCTAGCATAGGGTTGAGAACTGATTTTAAAGATTTTCTAGATGGTTTAGAAGATTAAGTTGGCCAAGGACTTTATGGATTTCTCCTTTGTAATAGAATAGGGTGGACTCTTTTGGGAAGATATGTAATAGATATTATAGTTTGGTTTATCTTTTATGTACAAAGCTTGTTATTAGGCCTTGTTTGTAATACTATACTTAAACTATGTATGTTTTAAGTTTATATCTTTTATGAAATATGATGAAGATGATGTTATGTTTTTCTTAAAAGTTTCAAAAGTCAATAGTTTTCAAAGTTGTTTCTTTTGAAGATGAAGACAAACAATTATCCAAACTGATCCTGGTAAACAACCTTATATATAATACTGCAGGTTATATGTGGTTGGGGACTCGAATTCACCTAATATATATATATATATATGTGTGTGTGTGTGTGTGTGTGTGAGTTCAGGACCTTACAGTCACATATAATTAAATCCTAACTTGAGTATTTCAAAGTGAATTAGAAATCTACATTTATCTAAAACCCCAATGTAACAACCCTAATTCTTAGAAGTCCTAAACTAACTAGTAATACTAAACCAAGTGTACCAATTTATTAAAAAAAAAAAAAGAAAAATTAACAAATGGATCCGCTTCTACAAGCTTTACTAGACTTCCTTGCCATTACATGCATAAAGATGAATTGAGTTTTGAAACATTTAATTCCTTTTATTTAGTTTTTATAAGCTTCCATAAGAATTAATCAAACTATGATGTCATTAAGCATGAGATCAAATGTCACTACCATGACATTAGCTCTTAATAGATGTAGCTAGGATTATAAGTAAGGATTAAATATCTCTCCTTTCCTTTCTTCATGCTATCAACCTACACATACAGACACTAAGGTATTACCACATGATCAATATAACAACTTGTTGTTAAGTATTTTCTAAGCAATTTCTTGAACAAGCGATTTCCCTTTGTAGTTATCAATTCATTTCTCTTATATTTTTTTCTTCTGAGAGCCATTAGTCCTTCCTTTCCCTCAATCTCTCTCTTACCTTCTCTGTAACTCTTCTCCCATCTCTCTTTCTTATCACCACCAAATTGCCACTAATACCACCACTAACCACTACCATTTCTAAAGCTATTCTCACACATAAAGCAAACGCACCACAGTTCCCTCCTAATCCATAAGCTAAAATATCCAATCCTCTGTGTGTGTGTGTGTGTGGTGTGTGGTGTGGGGGGTGGGGAAAGGAAGAGAATTGGTGTAGCACAAGAAAATCACTTTATTTCTTTCTTATCATATAAAGTAATGAATAAATAGAAATAATCATAATTTTGTCATTAATGGAGTATTAGACTATAAAGGAAATTTTAATTTTCTACTTTATCGCAGTTCTCATTATAAGAACAAGAAATAATAAATCCATTTTCTAAATGTTTAAGGAATGTTAGAAAAGACATTTATACCCCCTTTATTTATACACAAACTAATTTTTTGATGATTGTTAAAATCAAATAAGATTCTAAGATGTTTTAAGAAAATGTTGGAAAAATCACTCCTAATTTTTCACAATTCTAAAATTTTAACTATTGTTGAGGAGGTGAAACACATGTCCACTATTCTTGCAAAAAAAATTAGAAAAATACAAATTGAATAAAAAAAATACAAAAATACCATACATGTATCACATGTTGGTAATGAGATACAAAGATTTGTATATATATCACATATCCAACATACGATATAGCAATAATACTATCTCAAAGTTACATAAAATGGTATATCGCATTTGTTGTGTGCAATATAGTCTTGGAGCACTACAACAAACACGTAAATGAATTGACAAATAGAATAGCAAGTATGGGGCAATATTCAACTTTGGTGACTCCCTAGGCGACACTAGGAACTTCCTAATTACTGAGACTGTTGCTTTTTTAGTCATCTAAAACCCGAGGCCTATCCCTCCCTTCCTTTTATTTTTCCTCTTCTTCTCTCTGTCTTTTCTTTTCTCTTGACCTTTCTTCTTCTCATCTATTTTATATAGTATCACACTTTAGATGTGCAACACAAAAAAAAAAAAAGCTATATCGTGTCTTTTTAATGCAATATAATGATGGTATTTGTGTAAATTTTTTTTAAACAATGTCAGCATGTAATAATCTCATTACTGAGTTAATTGATAAAGAATCTATAGTACCTTTAACACACACACACACACATAAGCATGATACCTAAATCCAAAATTGAAAGAGTATAAGCTTTAAAATTCATTCATGAAGATTTTTTAACTTTATCCTACATAATTGGTCTAACCATAATTTATTAATAGATAAAATATTTAATAAATTTAATAACACTACACATGATACAAATCTCAAATAAAACGTCTAACGAAGTAATTGAATGGTGAAAAATTTCCAAAACATACAATGGGAGTCTAAAAATAAAATTACATTTTTGTTTAATAAGTTGAAACTATAAATTGCTTGACACAAAAACCTTAAGACTAATATCGTGTACTTAAATAATAAGTTAAATCCTAGATCACTAAATAAAAAAGTTATTTAGAAGTTTTGAGATAATTTAAATATAATTAAACTTTTGATTGATTACTTAATTTAGTTCCTCAACATTAAATGTATTAGTATAACAAAGAAAGTAAGACAATCCAATTATACTAATAGTAATATATATCTAACAATAATAGCATGTATCAATAAATTGTTGGTGATTGTGCCCTAAGCCAATTACTGGATATTATCATTCATAAACATTTCTATTATATTGTTTGCATGTTTACTTTATAATAGGATCCGTGAATAATTTAATTATTCTAAATGTCCCTAGATACTCATTATTGTGGGAACAATAATGAATTAAATCTAGTATGAGGTTTGACTGATAATCATGGGATGTTTATTTATATGGAGATATAAATCAAACTCATAGATATATGTTGGAGAACTATGTACTGGACTAACCCACTTTGAGATCACTACATGGATTAGTGTCATAAGTGATTCTCAAAATAAAATGCCATCGTATCCTCAGACCTGAAATCACCATGGATTCCAACATGAGGAATATTATGTTTCAACTCAATCAAACGTTGTTTTTCACCAGATAATTATAAAGGTTGAGATTGGGCATAATGTAAATCATGTAGAGGAAGTTGAGTGATTAAGATGGGATTTGTCCCTCTCGTTGTGAGAGAGATATCTCTGGGCACCTCGATGAGTAAGACTGAGAAATGCATGGCCGTGCTCAAATGAAATTGATAGTGTGATCAATTTCATTTGTTTTTATCAGTTTACTTAGAAATCGAGAAATGATAAGATTGAACGATATAAGGATGACACTATCCATGCCTTATGTTCAATCTAGATATCATGTGACAAAAGGATAATGACATAAGTTATGGATTAGGTAAAAATTGGATCACCGATCTTCACTTCATTTGGGTAAACATAATGTCTTGCTAGAGGCCACTTATGTTTTGTTGAATAAAATTGTTTTAGGTCAATTGCCAACATTAAGTGAACCTACAGGGTCACACACAAAAGAACGAGTCAAAAGGATCATTGACTAAATTTAATGTCTTGTGGGAATAATAATAAATTAAAGGATCATGGGCTAAATTTAATGTCTTGTAGGAATAATAATTTATTATTATTGAGAGTAATAATAAATTATTACATTGTTATGTGTAAGAATTATATTTTAAGAAGTATTATCCCTAATTAGATTAAGGGGCACTAATGTCATTACTCATGTGAGAATGACATTAGAATAAAAGGCACATAAAGAGATCTATTTAGGGTTAACGACTTGTCTGTTGACATTAGACCGACAGAGAAAATCTGCAAACACTAAAAAGTGAAGCACGAAGAGTCGTGTGTGAAAATCTTAATAACATCTAGAAATGTTCTAGATCACACTAGCACGTGAAGGATCCTTTATAAGAGTGCTCGTTCGTGTAGATACCGTAGAGGGTATTGTGATTTTGCGGTACCTACAAATCTGATATGCAAATTGATTTCAAGTTTCAAGCTTTTAAAGGTACAAAATCAAACTATTTGTTTTGTTTTAATCTAACCAATACATATGGATACTGTGTTAAGGTTTTCTTTTCGAATTCCACCGCGAAAGATTTGATCTTTATAATTTTAAAACCCTATGGAAACCCAACATAAATTGTAGCATATACTTTTAGATCAATTCATGTACAAATATGAAAATTTTTTAATGTCATTTGATATTAGCATAATAACACACCTTCATAAGAAATTAAAGAGGATGAACCCTATTATCTTTGCACTTGATTTCCACTACAATTTTACATCCAATTATTAATGGGCAGTTTGGATATGTGGTACGAAGATAGCTATTCCAATGGGAAATGGTAACTAATGATAAAAATAAGATTTAGGTTTATAATTTGAGGTGAATGACCTTACCCCAGTGGATGCTTTGCTATGAAAAGGTTGTCTTTAAATATGTTCAATTTTCATAGGATGAATTGAAATGAATTAATTTTGTTTGATAAATACATTTATGTATTGAAATTGTTTAATATTTTTCCATTCGTACTCACAATGTTAATACCATGGCACATAATTGGCATAAAAAATTAGATATATGGCAAATAAACATGTCAATGCATGTTTGATTGAAAATTTAAAATAAGCTAATCACACTAATTGAATACGATTAAGTAGTCTGCTATTGAATAAAGATGCTTGTGCCTAAAGGAAAGTTGAATGTTAATATGGACGTATCAATTCAATATGACCCAAATAGATTTAGTTATGATAGTGGTCTAACTACATTTGATTTTTACTCACCCCCAATAAGTAATAAGAAGGTTTACCCACAACATGAGTATAATATTATAAAAAATTATGAAAATGTAAATATGGTTCCACGTTCCTTTATTAATATCAATAATACATTTAGATATCTTCACACATAAATAATAAGAAAACAATGAAGCATCAGCTAAATAAATGTAAAAGTTTATTATGACGTGCAATAACACATGCAACAAAGCTGGTCTATTCTTAGATATCCCCTTCTTTTTGAAGAAGATAAGGATTCATGTTAAAGCTCAATCCAAAACTCTTTAATTTTTCCTCAACAATATTCTCCAATCGTTGAGCATCATTTGGATGGAGAAAATTGATCCAATCTCCCACATCTCCTTTTCTAAAGAAAGAACTGTTAGAAGGCCCAGATGGATGCTTACCACTCTTGTTAACTTCTAAGTTCTTTAAATTCTCAAAGCTGCACAATCTCACTATATCATCTATCATTCCCTCTTTCTCTTCCTCATCATTGAAAGGCAATCCAATGAATTGGGCCAACATCTTTGTGTACATGGTTGGATCTTTCTTCATCTCCTCATATTTCATAAACAACGCCTATTTTGAGGAAATGATCATAGTGAAATGAATATCAAGATAAAAAAGATTCTAAGAAAAGAGTATTGTATTAAGGAGAGAAAAATGACAATATCTTGATTGTATTCTCTATAATTTCAAATGCAAATAGTTGGTCTATTAATCAAATTAATTAATGCAAGGAAAAAAAAGACATAAATGACTTGTCTATAAGTACATTTGAGAAGGAGTGACATGAAAATTCAATTTTAGTTGCTATTATTTTACCTCTTTCTTTCATATTACAAGGTATCCACATGGAGTATAAACATAATAGATCTTATTAAAAAATGGGAAAAACTATTACTAAAATACCAGTGCAGTTTTAAGTAATTATAAGAATCACTTTGTAGAGAGCTTCTACGATCTTCGATACGAGCCCATACCATTATTATAAAAGAATTAGTGTAAAGAAATTTATAAACTCCCATCAAGGTTGAAATAAATCAAAACCATTAAATTGTGTGACTAGATTGATCTCATCGTAACTGCCAGTACTATAGAATTTTCCTGCTTTGCAATGTAAAGTATGTACTTGACTCACATAAAATATTACTATCTTATTTGAATTTGATATCTTAATATTCTTATAAATGGCATTTAAATAAGATCCAAATAAAATATATTCATGGCATCCAAATTGAAATCTTTTTAATTTATTACAAAATTGAAGATCTCAATTTCCTACCTTAAAAGAATGACTTACGCGTTGGTGATAATTGTACGTCTTGTTTTGAATATTTCTTTTACATGCCAATTAGAATTATTATTTTGTTTTAATATTGATTTGCCATGGGTAATCCTTCAGTCACATAGCGCGTGATAGTTATCTAGGTATTTACTCCAGGAGAAATAGGATAATTGTTTTAGAAATTGTCCATTCCACTACCATAAATGTTCAAAATTTTACTAGCATTGCCCTACTATGTAAAATTTATTTTTCTACCCCTAAGGACTTTTGTTAGTCAAGAAAATATATATATATATATATATATATTATCAATTGTAATTGCGAGCGCCATATATCTTTAGCATGACAATCTTGAATTGGCTGAGGTACAGATGCTCGTGTGTATTATATGACCAATTTATAGGGAACAAGACCTGGTTGATTACTAGTTTGACTCATCCCTATTTTGGTGATGGCATGACATTTCCTTTTTCAGATCCCTTTGGTGATAGAGAAAATTAAGCAGGTCTAGTTGACACCTAAAAGGTGTGCCAACATAATCTGTTTCTTATTAAATGCGTACACCCGCATGGATAAAAAAATAAAATAAAATAAATCAAACCGATGAAAACTAAGATGAATTTGACAAATTCTATTTTTACTTATAAACTAAAATGTTTCAATAAAAAGGAGGAGGTTCGGCAAAAAAATAAATAAATAAAAAGGAGGAGGGATGATTAGAGATGATGTGAATAATAACATATAAACTACAAAACAAATGGATTCAAAGGAAAATTTCATAAGACTAACCAAAATAAAAATATTTGCAACTCATTTTATTTAAACCTTTTTGGAACTAGTAAACATGGATCCCATTTGGAAGCTTCCACAAAAAGGATAGTATAGGTTGTAGCTCGGATGATTTAATGTACTTTGTATTATTAAACTATTTTGAAAATTTTAAACTTTGTTTGTTTTGATGAAAATATTTTTCAAAAAATATATTTTCATCCTTTTTTGTTTGTCTAAAGAAAAGTGGAATAATTATTAGAAAACATTTTCTCTTGTTATGGAAAAGAAAGGCTCATTTGCAGCTTATTTTTAGAAAAATAATTACAGATTATAAAAATATAAATCATATTCTCATCAATCTATGAGTTTTATCTACTAATCATTTACTACCAATGATATTTATTATTAATTTTTTAATATTATCTTATTTAGGTAGATTTATTTCTATTATAGAAAATGTTTTACTATTAATTCTCCTAGTATTTTTATTGTTTCAATATTTGGGAGAAACAAACAAATAAAAACTATTATAATAAAATTAGCTAACCAAATAAAAACATACTATTTTTTAAGAAAACATTGAAAACTTTTTTAAGGAAAAATATTTTCCATTAACAAATAGTTTTCCTCAAAAAAAATAAAGCCTTAATGGAATCCTGTAAGTTTCAAAAATCTTATGATTTTATTTTGTTATATAATTGGTCAATTGTACCAAAATGATTAATGTTTAAAATTAAATTTAAATAAGAAATCAATGTTTTAAGTAATCAAAGAAAATGAAACAACATCATACAAAAATAGTGTAATAAAGAATTTATGATAAATTACACCAAAAGGTCATAATATTTAAAATTAAGTTCATCATTTAAGGAGTAGGCCACCGTGTCAATAGAAAAAATATTTAAAATTAAAACTCAAAAGATTCAACATATTATGATACATACGTATTAATAGTGACCTCAATTGATCTAGTTCTCTAAATATTGTGATTTTGTAACCACTTAGAAAAACGTTGTAAGCTCAAAAAAACTTACTTCCGAACATTGTGAGCTTCTAGTGTAATTTACCCAAAGTATTTAATTTAAAGTAGTTAAGAAAATGAAATAGTGCCATATAAGTAATTCAAATAAGGGATTTCTTTCCAGTATTCATCTCTCAGCTGCTTAAAATTGATTTTTTTAACTATTTAAGATTTTTTTAATAACTTAAAATGTTGATCTTTTTTAAATTTTTCTTAAACATTTATTCCTTATAGTGTAATTTTTCCTTAAGAATGCAAATTGAAAATTTAAACAATTCGCACTTCGTCGAATTTTGATATAAAAAGTAAATTAAAGTACAAAACTTAAATACAGCTAAAAAAATTCATTAATGTTTGGATTTTTTTTCTTTTATTTTTGAGTGTATTTATCCATATATGATTTGTATCTATTTTTTTTCTCCTAATCTTGTCTTTCTAATATACGATGTTTGGAAAATTATGTAATTTGTATTTTATCTATTTCTTCATCATAAGGACAATGATAAAGGTGGTGATTGAGGGTGTAAGAATTAGAATGAAAGTTCACGTATTTTAATATAAAAGATTTTTAAAATATTTTGTACATTAGAACTAAAAATTCTAATTGGCATTCTCGTAAGAATGAATAAAGTACAAAGAAAATCTATAGGAATTTATTAGTATTTAAATATAAAAAAGTATGTATTTTCTTTTATTTTTATCTTTTTAAAATTAATTTCTTAAAAAATGATGGCAGCGATGGTGATGGTGATGGTGATGGTGATAATAACCACACCTATAATAGAAATTTGAGATAATGCCATAAATATTATCTAAATTTTAACAAAATATGTAATTAGTACCTGAAAAACTTTCAAATATATTTGAAAAAAAAAACTCTAAAATATATCAATTTAATACTTGAAAAAAACTTAATGAAGATATTATTAGCATGCTCGAAAAGTCGTTGTAGGTACTAAAATGATTAATTTTAAAATTTAAGTACTAAATTAATCGATTTTAAAATTTTATATATTTTATCAAAACTCATGTATCATTAATGACATTAACCCTAAAATTTTTAATTTGTAATGGTTGATCAAGTAAACTCACCTTATTGGGTGTCTGCAAACTTGCCTTCCAGTATCCTAAGACATGATCCCAAAACGGACCAAAAGTATGAACCCCTTGGCAAAACATCTGAAAGGCCTCGTCCATAGGAAGCATCGAATCGTTTTCATGTCGGAGGTTCTCGATAAAATGCCAAAGAGATACGAAACAGTCTAGAGGGTTTCTACATATGTAAACGATCTTACAAGTGGATGTCTCACTGAAGCGGGCAAAGATTCATAAGGAACATGCGTTGCGAAAAGTCTTGGTGATGATGATGAAGCAATTTCATTTTTCAGATCTAGATCATACTCTAGGTATGGTACAAGGTCATGAGGACCACAGGACAGCAAAGGGCTATCTTTAGCATTATAAACATGGCGATTGCATATCGAAAAGAGGAGTGCCTTTAGCCAGGTTGTACCTGACTTTGGTAGGGTTGCTAGGATTATGTCTGTGTCTAAGGCTTCAAAATGTTTTTGTGATGAAACCACACCTTTTAGAAATATGGATGGACACCAAAAGTCCTGGTACTTGCAGAGGGGATATCCATTCCAATTTCTCTCCTTAGGAACAGCTTCCAGGAGTTTCTGAAACTCATCCTCTTCTTGAGAATGAGACTCTTTTTCCATTCCTAATTTTTTGGGCATGTCAACAGGATTTTCCATATATTTGTATGACCCAACGTTTGCTCTATAGTTTGTTGTGTTGTATGGAAAATTCTATGGTCGGACTGGTCTCTGGCTGGTGTAGCAGTAAATAAGCATATCCATAATTAAATGGGGTCTTACATCTTGGGATGGAAACTTATTATTGGATCCCGAGCCACAATAAGAATAATTTTTAACTAATGCTTTCAACATGTTTTTGCATCACACGTCGAAACTCCACAAAGTTTCGAATCATAGTGGAATTATATTAATTTGGTTATATTTTACGGGTGCTTTAACAATCTTACTAAAGAATTAGGGAGGAAAAAAAAAGAAAAAGAAATTTACAGTTATTGACACGATGATCATATGTCTCACAATATATGTATTTTTTATTTAGTTTTCTAAATACATCTGCATCTACTATAAATTATACTATTTGGATGGGATTCTCCATCCTTTATATTTTTTTATTGTTTTGCTAATGTTGACGAAATCTTAACGTATCTTTAGGAAGATAAAATAATGGGGATGGTTTAATTAGGTCTCGGATTCCCGCAGCGACCCTAATTCAAACTTTGTAACATAAGCAAAGTCATTGAATAATCGTTCATAGTTTTTTAAGATAATTACCGTGTAAATTCACTATAATATAATTAAGGTTTTGTTTTAATATGTTGTAAAGTTCTTTTTGTTTTTAATATTGTTTACCCGATAAAATTAAGCAGTGAAGTTAGGGTCTTATGTTTGTTTGGCCATCAGGGTCTTATGTTTAGGTATTTGGTTTCTAGAGTTGGGTAATTAAGTTTTCAGTTGCGATGAATCAACTTCGTTCTACATTTTCACAAGTATATACTATTTTAATAAAGTAATCTATTGTATCTGCCTATTTGGATTGTTTTTTACATATTAAATAAATGTTGCGTTTTGATTGACAACATAAAATGAATAAACAAATCAACAATTGGTAATATGGATAATTTAAGGTTTAATTATAAAAACATAACATGTGCTTTTTTCAATTTGCAAATATATAGCCTGTGTTTTTTTTTTTCTTACAAATAAGTAACTTGAGTTTCATATAAAAGTATCAATATTATTTAATAATTTTAAAAGGATGAATATCAATATTTTATCGGTTATAAAAATTAATTTTACATATTTTTCAATTTTCTCTCCTCAGGAACAGCTTCCAGGAGTTTCTGAAACTCATCCTCTTCTTGAGAATGAGACTGTTCTTCCATTCCTAATTTTTTGGGCATGTCGACAGGATTTTCCATATCTTTGTATGACGCAACTTTTGCTCTATGGTTTGTTGTGTTGTATGGAAAATTCTATGGTCGGACTGGTCTCCGGCTGGTGTAGTAGTAAATAAGCATATCCATAATTAAATGGGGTCTTACTTCTTGGGATGGAAACTTATTATTGGATCCCGAGCCACAATAAGAATAATTTTTAACAAATACTTTCAACATGATTTGACAACTAAATATATTCTACCAAATTAATATAATTCCACAATGATTCGAAACTTTGCAGAGTTTCACAATATATGTATGTTTTATTTATTTTTCTAAATAATAATACATCTGCATCTACTATAAATTATACTATTTGGACGGGATTCTCGATCCTTCATATCTTTTATTATTGTTTTGCTAACGTTGATGAAATCTTAACGTATCTTTAGGAAGATAAAATAATGTGGATGGTTTAATTAGGTCTCGGATTCCTGCAGCGACCCTAAGTCAAACTTTGTAACATAAGCAAAGTCATTGAATAATCGTTCATAGTTTTTTAAGATAATTACCATATAAATTCAATATAATATAATTAAGGTTTTGTTTTCATATGTTGTAAAGTTCTTTTTGTTTTTAATATTGTTTACCCGATAAAATTAAGCAGTAAAGTTAGGGTCTTATGTTTGTTTGGCCATCAGGGTCTTATGTCTAGGTATTTGGTTTCTAGAGTTGGGTAATTAAGTTTTCAGTTGCGATGAATCAACTTCATCCTACATTTTCATGGCAACAACAGTTAATATCGGTTTCACGAGTATATACTATTTTAATAAAGTAATCTATTCTATCTGGATTGTTTTTTACATATTAAATAAATGTTGTGTTTTGATTGACAACATAAAATGAATAAACAAATGAACAATAGTTACTGGATAGTATTGGTAATATGGATTATTTAAGGTTTAATTATAAAAAAATACGATATGTGTTTTAACCAATTTGCAAATACATGACATGTATATATATATATATATATATAATTTTTTTTTTTTACAAATAGGTAAACTAAGTTTCGTTTAAAAGTTTATTATTTAATAATTTTAAAAGGACAAATGTCAATATTTTATTGATCATAAAAAATTAATTTTAATTTTTTTCAGCTTTCTCATTTTAAAAAATAACTTTTAATATTTTATTTAATTAATTTTATCTAGTAATATTTTTTATTAAATTAATTTCTTTAAATCAATAAAACTCTAACACATATCCTTTTAATAGTAATTAATTATAATGATATTTTTGTATGAAACTCAGGTCACTTATTTGTAAAAAAAAAAAAAAGCACAAATCATGTGTTTTAAATTAGTCAGTCATGTTCTTGTAATTGACTCATTATTTACATTGAGTACCAATGTAATAAATAAAAAATTTGAATAACAAATTACAATTCATTAAATTTTAAATATTTTAAATAGTGTTTATTTCTATATCTCTCAATCTTTTGGCTTGTTGACCTGTCATTTAATTCCACATATATTCTTTAATTGTACCATTTTATTAAAACAATATATATACACATAAGGATATACACATGAGCAAATGTGTTACATGAAAATATTGTATTCTTTCTGTACTTACATTTTTCTATCCTCTCACGAGGGACATTTATATACATGTGATATACAGGTAGAACAAGTCAACGTCTAGCTAGATGAAATATCTCAATTTTTCTCTAAAAGACTAATAATGACAATAATAACAATAGTAATAATATAAAATTGTTAATATTAATTTAGTTTTGAATAACAAATTATTTATAAGTAATTAAAACTTTATTAAGGGAAACAAAACACATAAATATAAAGAATAAATTAATGTGAGAATAATTAAACATAAATTATTATCATAACATGACCATGGTAGTGTTATATTTAAGGGTAATATGGTCTTTACAATCTTAAAAGTAAAATATATGTTGACAAGACCGCCTAAACCCAAATATGAAAAATCAAAATTTTCTCTCCTCTCTCATTTTTGCATCTTCAAGAAAATAACCAACTCATTCTCAAGCTTCTCTCACAAGTTACTAAATTTACTACACAAGACACATCTCTCTCCATTATTCTTCCTCTATAATTCCCATTTCTCTCTCTTGAACCTAGATCTAAAACTTAAACTCTTAGCTTCTACAACAAGCAAACAAGAAAAACAGGTGAGGTCTAATCATCTTCAAATTCACTAATCGCCTTTACTAACATAACTTCTAATTAAAAGGAACAAAATCTAGGAGGAAGAGGGATTAAGGAGAGGTTGAAGCTACTGCAACTTGCTTGCTTGCTTAAGAGTAGTAGTAGAAAGTGAATTGTTGTTGTATGATTCTTTAGTAAGTGCTTCAAACTTAAAATGTATTGATGTCATGACTTGATGTAGTGATCTTGTGTTTATGGAAAATGATTAATGATTAGGTGATTAGAGATTTAGTTTATAGGTTAATTTTTGAATTGATAATCTAGCTGAAAATCATGGAAACTAATGAAGTTGTTAGTGTTTTGATGGATAACTGAATGTATTAATTAGTAAACATTAACTTAAATAATAATCTTAGTGAAATAACATAAATAATACATTTCAATATTATTTAAGTGATGGAAGTGAATAAAAAATGATTAAAACATGACATAATAAAAACAGGGCAAATAGTGATTTTCAAACAGTTTGTGGCGGGAGTATAGAGGGTTGAACTAGCCACTTTTTTTTTCTCCTTTCCTCATGAATGTTTGTTGGCAAGGAAGAGTGGGATGTGTGCTACTCATAGGTGAAATGAACTAGGATGAACCGGCCTCAAATCTAGCTAAACCAATCGGTTGACGAGGTTAATTTCCTTGTTTTAGTCCAATTTCAATGTAGTTTAAATTAAAACCATTTATATCAATTCGATTGGCTTAAAACAACTTAAAAACATGGAAAATAGTGAGTTAGGAAGTTTGCATAAAAAAATGGTGTTGAGAACTGGTCTAAAAGTAGGTGAACTAGTTCGTTTAATTTGAGTCATGCGCTAAATCAATACTAGTAATGAATTGTTAGAAATAAACAGAATATAAATTTAATTAAACAAGTATGAATTAAATGTAAATAAAATATTTTCATATTAAAATATAAATTTTAAGTTGAATAATTATATAATTTGATATTAGGAATTAATTAGTAATAAATAGGTGCATAAAATGGATTATAATATAAATGCAGACCTAATAAGGAACTAGTTTAGGTTCATTAGCATACTTTTAGGTAGGGTAGGCATGGTTTGGTTAACCAGCCCATGATCCTATTTTTTGAATTGAACCAAAATAATTGGTTTTTTAAAATCTAAAACCTAAATTGGGTTAACTACCTTACTGATTAACCATTTTTTTATTAATATTTTTTATTTTTAACTATTTAACATAATGATTAACAAAAAGTTGTGGATAAATATATTTTCAATTGGTTCATAAAAATTTAAACCCCGTTATTTCATAATTACATTCAAAAATTACAAATTAACAAGTTAAATATCACTATTACATTCAAAAATTGCAAATCAATAGTTAAATAACTATAAAACCAACAATAAATTAGGAATATAACTCTAATACAACATTACACAAATTAAATCTTTATAGTCTTCTCCTTTCTTTCATATTACACCACAGTAACAATATAATAATTAAAACATAAATGTTTGAAGCATCGATTTTTTAACGGTTAACTGTTAGTCGTCAGTTTCTCATGGTTATAAACCAAAACTAAAACAAAAAAAAAATAATAAATAAAAAATAAAAACCGTGTTCCTAAACTAAAACTAATGGATTAGTTAACCATATTTTTTGAATTGGTTTTTCGGTTTCGGTTTCCATTCGGTTTTTCAATTTTAGCAGTTTTTTCCCACCCCTAATTTTAGGTGTAATTGGTTTATTTAAGTTATAAATAGATTAACTAAACCTAAAATGAGCTTTCTTATTTAGTAAGAGTCTAATGGGTTAATAACAAGTCATTTACTAGAAACATCACTTAAAGAGTCTAATTACAATATGATTATTATGAACTTAAATGCATGTTAAATGATTTAATATCTCAATTATCTTTTGAACTAGACATAAATATGTGGATTAGCACTGAAGTCAGTAAAACTCTAGAAAGAATATGTGATAATTTAACTTCAATTTGATTAATAATTAAACAATTTTGGATAAATGAATGAATTGACAACTTAAATCTTATTTGAGATAATTTCTATACAAAGATTCTTAGTCTCGAAAATACCTATTATTTTGTTTGTGGCAAGATACCTTCCTGTGTTCAAGTATGCAGTTACTTGTGTGTTACTTGGTAGGGGAGATATGCTAAAATAAACTAAGACTTAAAAACAACCTAATTAATTGCTTAAGTATGCTTTTTATTGTTTAATCCAACCTTGGGAGCTCTAGCATAGTATTAATTAGGTGCCTAAGCCACTAGTGGTGGCTCTACAAGTAGTTGATAGGGTAAACGGTATTAAGGTAATTTCTATTTAGATCAAAGCGAAGTACTATAGTGTGGCTCATGACTATAGGTGCCGATTGAGCTATATTATATTATAGACTATGCTGGGTAGAGATGAGCAATGATAGTGATCCCTAGATGAGGCTATTTACTTAGAATTTCTTCTAGGGAATATAAAAGAAATTTAGGTTGCCCATATCAACCCTACGAGCAACTACTGCTACTCTAGACCTCCATCCCACAACGTGTTACCAGAGTATGAATACTCCACTATTATTTTGCTAATCCTAAATTAAAGATCTAAATTGTTAGTTATCCATTTGCATTCAGAATAGATCATATGATCATATCATATGTGCTTGTGCTGCTACGTACTGGGTTTCAGCTTATTTCTTTCTGTTTCATATGATGATGATGATGATTCTGGTATAGATGCTACGACTACATGAGCGATGGGTTGGTTATTAGTGAGAGATTGGATGAGCTGGACATTTAGATACTCTAGATATTATATTGCTATTTTCTAAGAGTTATATATATATATATATATATTGTGTGAGGTTTCCTATGTATTAATGAAAGATTATTTTCCAATGATTTGGTTATAAAATTTTATTGGATACTGCTATTTACAGAACTTAATTAAGGATTTCTTAATTTAAAATTGGTTAGAAACTCACTTAGTTAATAGTAGTCTTTACGTGTAATGTTTAAGTGTTATATGTGGAAAAACTATTAGCACTCTAAACCTTATTTATAGCATGACATTAAAGGTGACAATGAGCCCCCTTCCCCCCTCCCCCTAGGTTACTATCCTTGGGCTACCAAAAATGTGGGTCCATTAGTTTCCTGTCATCAACATTTACTCAATCTTTTAAGCACACGCATGCTTCTATGGTTTCCAAAATTTAGTCTATAGTAATGCGAATCATGATCGACTGAAGTGGTTACTTTGTCAGCTAATGTGCCCACATTCATAAATAGGATTCAAGGATATGGGCACTTCTACACACAATTCTACTCATCTTCTTCACTTCCTAGCATGAAATACTCTATTTGGTTTCTCTTCTAGTCATCAACAGCCTATTAATATTATAAATCATAGAGAATGAAGAGTCTTCCCATCACAGTACTAAGAAATAGTCAAAATGCTGATACCGTAGGCATATGCCCACACCACCTCTACCTACCCCACCTGAACAACAAGATATCCACTTCTCCATACTAGATATGAAAGCATGCTACAGCCAAGAGTTTTATAATAAGCCTGTTCTCATTAGGAAGGATAATGGTATGAATAGACTAAAGTAGTGGTATGACTTCAATGACACCTTAAGCACTATTTATTTACTTGCCCTTTTTGCAACTTTCAAACGAAATATATGCTAATTTCTTTCGAATATTCTACTCCAATGAGACTATCAAGGAGGTCTTGGGTGATGTTAATATCATTTTTTAGATAAATAATGTGCGAAGCTCTTCATCCTCATTTGCTACATACATGTTCACACCATAATTTGCAGTACGCTAAATTATATCAACGATTTATTACATCTAAAGCATAGAGGTAAAAGGTTACATAGGAACTAGGACATGGCCAACACGTTCCTCCATGCATGTGGTGCTCCAATTTGTCTAAATGAGACTTCAAGTAACCACTTGAAGTATATACAACAGCATGATTGTACCCCACTTTGTAGGCTAATATATCACATGATCTTCTATAACATACGTCCAAGGAAGAGTAATTTATCTATTGAAGACATATTCCTCATGGACATAATGTTGGAGCGCCAACATTTAGATGTCGGCTATTTAGTGTTTAATGCTTATGTTAGGTGCTCAAGAGAAAGGACTTTCACCTTACATATGATCGACTCATCACCATCATCTTGGAATTATGGGGATTTGACCTTTCCATTTATGCTAAAATGGAAGTAAAGTTCAATGTCACAAAAGAAAATATTGCAACAAAGTTAGGCTTCATGTTTGATCCTAAAACCAGCTAATACTATTGATCTGGTAGTCAACCACAGTAAGCATAATGAAATGGGAATGAGTTGGATGACCTGGGCCTACAATTAAACTTTGATTTTAACCTACCCTAGAATGATTACGACATGGAGGAAGCAGGGCACAACTCAAACATAACATCAACAACAACAATTGCTAGATAGGTTGAACATTGGTCAAATAATGGAACATCTGCATTAGACAACCAAGGTCCAAGAACAGCATGGGCAAGTGCTTAAAGAAATGAATTCTTGATTTGACCGAAATTTCTAATAGGTGGGTGTTGTAAGTACTAAATTCTCCTGTAGAGATTTTCCTTCTCTCTAAATCGAAGATGGAGGGTATGGGAACATCATGAACTTATGGCATAGAAAGCTCGGTTAGTGGCATGTCGAGGGGTTATTCTACGTAGCCACTCCGATGCGTTAGTCAATTGTGGGTTCTAAGAGTATAAAACACTAACTCTCTCAAGTGCAATCGAAAGTGTACTTATCCTATAGATTCTAGATGGTTCCTTATAGAGGGTGGCCATAATAAACTCCAAAGGGGACCATGATACATTTTTTTAAACATGGTAGATTCTCTTTAGGCTGTTAGCAAGCCTGATCTGCGAGACATAATAGTGTCAGGAGCAGATCGTGCTTGTGTCAGTATTATAGCATAAATATGTTAGATACAAAGGGCAGCTAGATTGACATGGATTGCAAAGGAGATTCACTTATCAAGTTGCCGTGAGCCTCCCATTGAGGTTAGGAGTCATAACTGGTGTGACCTCACCACTCTTGACCTCCATTGATGAGGCCGAGATCGAGTTCACCAGCATGTGTTGCTTAAGCAAATCGAGGTCTCTCAACAATCCTTTATCATTAGAGCATAGTAAGACCTTCATGGAGTGAGTTTTATAGGTGCTAATATTAGGTCTAGCGGCCCATTAGCCTTGAGCTCTAAGCCCATAGGCCTTAGCCAACAATCTTCTATCAATAGTAGGCTACTAACCAGGGGTTTATCCACCACCACTACCATATCATCATCATCCCCCCGTATTAGTGGCACTAAAGGTCAATAATGCGGCCAATCACCTCACTTGCCATATTTTTCGCCAAATGAATTAATTGTACCTTTTTTTCTTAAATATCAATGTAATTAATAATGTAGTTGCTAATTGTTAGTCGAATAGTAAATTATACTTCATTTTATCATTTAATTTCAATTTATATTAAATGTAAGATTTATTTATCATATTTTACATTTTAAATTTTAAAAATCTAATTTAAGTAATTTACATAATTTAAATTGCAATAAACACCGACAAAAAAGTGCAAATTGGAAATAATAAAAAATCATAACTTATTTGTTATATTTTATAGTTTAGAGCCATGAGATTGTTATGATAAAAATAAAGGAAAAAATTGTATGAAGCACTCTACTCGAATCCTTAAAATTTAAGGTTTTTAGCAAGTTAACAAGATAAAAAAAAAAAAAAAAAAATCAAGATTCCAGGTCAATATAGATATGTTTTAAGTTTTATTTGCATAACAATTGTGTTATATTGATAAAACATGAATAAATGTCGTATTTTTATTTGAATATAAATGTTATACATGTTTAATGATCTGTTGTGGATTTACAAAATTATGTGTTATTATGTATTATTAAGGATTTAGCAATCTTGAATCATGTTTTCATCATGTTTTGTCATAGGAATTTTGTTTATAACTAAATGATTTTGGATTTGAGAATTTTGAGATGGCTTTTCAAAACTTAAGGGTACATATTCCTAGTTGAAAGTAAACATGTCGTCACGCAAATGTAGCCATGTTGAGAAAGAAAGGGTAAAAAAAAAAAAGACATGTTGAGAAATACGAGAAAGAAGATGGGTATGTTCATACCCTTGTGACCCTTGGACTTAAGGTCGAAGGCATGCATCTTTTAGACTAAAAGCACAAACCAATCTAGGAAGAAACGAGGCCAAGACAACCAAACCGGACTAGTCGATCACACCCGATTGACTATTGTCTAATTGGACTTTCAACATTAAAAGTCTACATAATAAAAAGAAAAAAAATTGAAAAAGGATTTATCTGTACCGTGGGGGCATGATTAAAATCCAAAATTCAAATTTTGACAATTTTGGTTCTACTATTTAAGATGGATGATTGAAATAATATGTTAATAAAGTAGCCTCTCCTATGGAAATCATATGTTTTGAAGAGGATATAAAAGATTGTGCGCATGTAAATCATGTAGATATTAACCAGCCCAAAGGAAGGTTAGTATTTGGCCAATTTACATGTGCACCTGGTGTGATAAATGTGATCATAATTATTTGAATTTCCCTTTGAATGATTAATCAGTCCAAAGAAGCCTGATCATTTGACAAGAACTTACTGTTAATGTTTGATTACTGTATTAAGACTATTACTAACATGTGGATATCTCTGTCTAAAGACTAGATGTTAATGCTATGCTAGGTATCTTGTGGTGGGATATGTTGTTATTGCAATTATTATTTGCATGTTTCATTTTAAATGCGAGTATAATTTTGTTATGCTTGTTATTGTTCTATGTGATTACTAGCTCTATAATGTGGAAACACCTCAATGTAAGGTTTGAATACCCAGAAAAAGCTTATCAAGGAACGCATGCCCTACAATGTTTGATTCCACAATTCTTCACTTGACCTTTGTTCTCAAATTGACCTCTTATATGGCTTTTAGTAGGTTTGGGAGCTCTACATAGGACTCCTTCTACCTACCATAGACTTGCTCAATAGCATTGCTCTTTTCCTATTGAATTCTCTTTAGCTGATCGATGTAGCCAAACTCCCTTAAGATGGTTATTTAGAGATCCTTCACCTTCACATTAAGTGAGTTTCAAATCTCCATTATTGTCACGCCCCATAGGGTACCCTAAACGTGATAGTCCGCCACATACGATATTAAAACTTAAGAATGACATCCTTAAGAATGACATCCTAAAGTCATGCAAAAGTTTTATCACCATTTATAAAGCGTCTATCACAACAATAAGAGACACCGGTGAGATGTATAGTTCGAGATAGTAATTACAGCATATAAGAAATCCAGATAGCCATCTAATTTCAATATTATAAGAATATAATCCTTACGTCATCTTAGGAGTTTTTCTCCTATAAATCTCCAAACAATCATAATATCAACTTAATCTTTTCACACAAGAAAACAATACTAATACCAAAAGATATTAAGGATATTAAGCCTAAGATCTTCAAAGGACTTCCAAAAGCTTTCCAAAACATAATCCCACTCAAGTATATGAAGTCCTTGGGCATAAAGGTATTGGTCCTGTTACACAAAAGTCTATCGGAGCATAAGCATAACTAGCTTAGTGAGAATATTCTTGAATCAACGTACTTGTATAAATAATTTCGAATAAGTTATTAAACAAACATATGAATGCATCAAGTAAGTGATCAAGCAATACATATGATCTACCGGAAATCATATGTTTGAATGGATTTACCCCTCCATTTAGGGTTAGGTGTTTCAGGCTCTTTAAAACCCATCTTTAAAATCCAACTTATGTAGTTTATTTCAGGCTCCTACTCGCCCATCTTAAAACAGTTCTTTCAGGCTCCTATTCGCCCATTTTGCAGATTTGTGGCTCCTGCAAACCCAACTACTATACTCTTGTCCCATCGAGTACAGTAGCTCGTGAGATGAAACTAACTACGTGGTATGCATGAATCAATTAATATAACTCATAATATGTGATTAGAGTAATTTAAAGGTGATCAAAAAATTTGCACATACTCTAACATAATAACAGTAAAACACAAGTTAATTAACAACGATTCATGTCTCGGTATGCTTAGCATTCTTTCAACTAATATTATCATGCATAATTCATTTTCATTTTTTCCTACTTCTAGTGCCTCTAGCTACAAGCACAACCAAGTACGAAAAAGGTAAAAATAAACTCACTTGTCCATGAGGACACTTCTTTCTTATAGATGAGTCGATCGATAATTCACTAATCAAAATAATCCTCCATATATGAATACTCATTCTCGGGATTACCTAGTCAAGAAGAATACTCATAATGAGTATTTCTTATTGATTCTATGGTACTTATCAAAAACTATATCATAAGATCATTAAAATTCATATAAAGGGTAATTCCAACTTAAAATGGCCATAACTTGGTCATTTTAACTCGAAATTGCGCATATAATATACCGTTTTCTACCTACTCGAAAAGATCTATTCATTTATAAGGTTATTTTTGTTATAAAAGCCATTTGCATTGCAAACTACTATGGTACACAATAGTTAGGAATTTATAGTTCACAAAATATGATTTTTCCAAACTTCTCTTTACTCAAAAATCTTTAAGTAAAATATGTGAATATTTGTATAGTTGAAAAATCCTTTGAACATATATATATACTCATATTGTATGCATGATTTTTGTCGTATTGTCTCAATATTGATATTCCACAAACAGTTTGTCTTTAAGAGTTTTAAAAGATAAAACTTTGAAAATTTCTCCTTTTTGAATTGCTAGAAGGAAACTTTAAAAATTCTTGAGTTGTTATAAGTGAGTGGTTTTCCTATTATAATTTCATTTTCTCACTTTTCAAAGTAAATTCATTCCAAAAAAAAAAATTGGTTTTTTAAGTTATCTACTAACTTTACTTCTAGTGATTGAAAAAAAAATAGACTTTTCAAAATTTCCTTTAGTTTTTTATGTAGTCAAATATTTGAAGTTGTATTAAATGTATGTTTTACTTTCATTTTTATATCCTTTTTCTTCTTTAGAAAAATAAGTTTATCTTTAAAACATTACTTTCTTGGCAAATTTTATTTTTCTAAGTTGGTTTCTAAAATAGTGAGTTGATTTTACCTTGATTTGAAAAACTTGTTTTATTCTTAATATTTCTCAAGTGGTGGAATAATTCTTTTGGATAAGTTTATAAGAAAAGCTTTATTAATAAAGAATTGCCAATATTAGATCTTAGTAAAATTTTATTTTAATTTTGAAAAGAGAATAACAACATATAAAAATTAAGTTTTTAAGAGATTTTCTTAGTATGTGATTTTCAAACTCTATAGTGAACCTATTTAAGTTTTATAAAAGATATGGTTGGGTTAAAATCTTTTAATGTTAAGAAAAACTCTATCTTTATGGAGTATTTAATTTTTATTTATAAAAGAAATGAGTTCCTTTCATTTGAAGAAATCTTGGGCACTAATACTTTAAAACTTATGATTAACTTACTTAAGCTTTTGAAAAGAACTTATTAAAAACAATACTTAGACTTTTTGTTGAAAAATCCTTTGTTAAGAAATCTAGTTCACTTTTCCTTTGTTTAAGAAAGAACCCATTTGTATTTTTATTTAAGACAACAACATTCTAATCATGCATGAATATGATTATGTAGTAATGTAAAAATAAGGATAATACATAATAAGATAGAAAGAAATACTCATAAGCAAATAAACGTAATAAAAATATGGTCAAGCATTGGGAACCTTAGCTTCATCAAGGTATCCCAATCATGTATTGGGAGCCTTAGCTTTATCAAGGTAACCCGAGACTAAAAATATACTAGTCCCAAAAGAAAAGAAAGAAAATTGTTTTGACTTGATATGGACAAGTCTAAGACTAGAAAGATTAGTCTTAATAAATTGCATGAAATAAATAAATTGCAAAGCATGAAAATAAATAAATAACAAGTGAGCTTATATGCTCTAAAGAAATATATATACATAATATACATAATACTATATAGAAGTTAGATTAGAGTAAATAATAATAACAATAATAACAACAACATAATAACATAATTTAAAATAGGAATATGAACAAAAAACAAAACATTAACATATCGTTACTTCTTTAACTCTCATGAGTCTAAGAAACTTACAGGAAGCTCATGTTAAGTTGTAAAAATGATAAAGAATATAGGTAGGATTTTTATCTAAAGTTTAATGGAGGATTTGAAAAGAGATAATGGGTTTTGTTATTTTTCTTGAAAAGTAGTGGATGGTAGAGAGTGTTTTGAGAGAGGATTGTTAAAGAGAGGATTTTGATAGAGTTTCGTTATGTAAAATAGATGTGTGAAAGAATGAAGGAGGAGGGGGTATTTATAGAATTTTTGAAGTGAATTTTTGATGTAATAAAATAAATTGAAAAAAAATAAATTAGAGGGAGAGAGAGAAGATTGCGCCAGCCATAGGAAAAAGAAGAGAGAGTGAGTTGATTTTTGTTTGTATTTTGTAAAAAAATAATTAATATGTAAGATATGATTTGATATAAGATGTATTGGAAATGTAAAAGTGTAAGAAAATAGGTATGTAGGTAGTAAGAAATAGGTATAAGAAAAAATAGAGATAGTGAAATAGTAATGAATAGTAGGAATAGTGCTATAAATAGTAAACTAGACAAATAAAATACCGGTAGTAATAAAAATATACGTAAACAAGTTGTATCTTATATTTTTAGTTACCAAAAAATTATGAAACTGATATTTTTAAAATCCTTGTCTAATTACGAGTCTTTTGGTATTATTGAAATATTTTTACTATTCCGAGCTTTGGGACACGCTTTTCGAGAACTGATCCCATTTGAGTCCGAAGGATACTCGAAATTCACGATTCTGATATTTTTATATTACCTTATATTATTACGAACTCTTATAAGCTATTAACTCAATTTCGTTTTTTAGGGTTTAAGGGCGCAGGATTGTTGGAGTTGAAATTGTTTGATTGTCTTGATCTTTGTTGACTTTTGAAACTCCGGTTTGACTAAGGTTAGGGTTTAATCCAACTTTATCCTAGAAATTGAGGGGTTTACCTCAGGGATCGGCTAGATGGACTTTCTCATGCTCGGATTTTGTACCGAATGATTAATGAATCTTCTATTATGAAATCCCATGATCAAAATTGTTTAAGGTTCGGTTTCAACTTAAGTCAGTCTTTAGGGTTTCGATTTGTTATTCTAAACCATTCTCGAAAAATTCGGGGGTTTACAATTATGATACCTCTGCAAATGCTAGTCAGGTCCAACTGAGATTGATCATGTCTTATAATTTCATCCAAATGTGTGTGCAACCCCACGAATTTTGTAATTTGAAAGCATAAACCATTATTATTTATATTAGTACATTTCACTACCTACAACCTTGGTCATTATGTACTGCATCTTAATTGCTTGTATAAGGTGATCTTCACTCCTAAATCGCTGTCCCTCCTTGAATTCATCTCTAAACCTCTAGTTAATACCAACGCTCATTTCTTACTCATCCTCAAATGCTGCATATCCTCTACTTACCTCTGCTTTGAAGAACGGTACTGGCTCTAAACTCCCAACCACGTTAACATCTATTGGAGCAAAAAAACAAGAAAAACAACATCGATCATCAAGTTGCATCTCATACCACCACCATCACTCACATTATCACTAGACTCTTCACTTGAACTCTCAACTAGTGTTTCACTTCCTATGGTATCGAAGTTGCTATACCTAATTGATTCATCGAATTCAAAGCTAAACATCTGAGACTGGTTGTTGCCTGTTTCTTGAGTATGAGGAAAGCACTAAGCTTCAACTACCTAGCTTTTAACATAACCACACTTAATGTCTCGACCAAATCAAGTCTAGTCAAAGCTAGCAAGTCCTTCTCGAATATCTCCACATATATTGCTATTGAACCGTACATGTTCACGAACTCTTGTATGGCCTCATTGTTTGAAGTGGGCATTACATCATAATACAAATTTGCATCTCCAATGGAAACTCTCTAGAGTAGCATAACTTAGTGCATCATTCTATTTATTTTTAGACAATTGCAAACATAAACCATGGGCTGCTCATAATATATCCCTGGAAAAACTCACAACTGCCACTAGTTTCCAAATATAACTCATCATGTCATTCCCTTTTATTATGTTTCTATGGGCATATAGCACAATTCTAGCCTTGTCCATGTTCACACCTATGCTGTCAGGTTAACATGCCTATGCAAAGGGTTATTTATTCACTACCGTTCCCTTAGAGTATCTTTTCTAATCATAAATCGATATGCACTAAAGTCATTTTTATAGGATTACAATAGAATAATACTTATAGATTATCGCAATATTCCATAATTAAAACAAGTTTCTATGCTAAGGCATTCCGAAAGAAGTTAACAATAGGAAGCACAAAAAACATATAATTAGTTTTCTAAATTCATGGTACATATTCGACGACATGATGTATATAATGTTGGAGCAGTGAAAGGTGCTTCAAACAATAATGTGGCAACACAAGTACATGCTATATAGTCCCATCTAATTTACCAAATAAAAAAAAACAGAAAATATATATTTATATGTATATATAATTTTTCCTATACCTTTGCTCATAAAATCCAAGCTCAGGTTGTGCTTTAACCTTTTGCATAATTTCAATGTATAGGAAAGCAATTCTAAACTTAAGGGGAAAAAAGTACCAAAAACATTTAACTATTTGCAACCGAGTTATGAGAATAAAAATCTCTATATTGATTCTTCTTAATAATAAGTTTGCTTTGAGGCCAACCAAAATTGGTATCAAAGACTACTGAACAAATCATGATTAATTAAATTTGTCTTTTCAAGAGACGAGGTCAATGCAATTTTGTTAACCTCGTCTCTTGAAAGGACAAGTTCAACAACTTATGAACTTGAACTCGTCTCTTTAAGAGTGGAATTTAAGTTGTTTAAAATTGAGATTAATTTTTTAGTGGCATTTTTATAATTAAAATTTTAAAATATTTTTTTCCCTTTTCCTTCAACTCCATTCAAGAGAAATTTTGATTCCTTAACACTTGAGAAGTTGAAAGTCACAAGTTAATGATCCCTTCATACTTATATTTACATATTTGGATAGGATAACATTTTCTAACTTGATCAATTTTAGGTAACTCTTCGAACATAAGTTTATCCAGATGTATAATGCTTAGATGTTTTATAATATATTTTAAATACAGTAAAATGTTGTATTATGTATTGATTATTAATTCTTTTATCTTCAAGGCAATTAAAGTTTATTCTAATAAAATTTAGTTCGTGGCTAACACTAATTGCAATTTTTCTAATTTCTAAAATTCAATCTTACATAGATGTTTCTTCTAACTTTTGAGATCTCGTGTTAATAATTTATGTAACTAAGAAAATATTATTTTTCCGGTGATCCCTTATTCCAAGATAAAAGTCCTATATGTGATTCTATCATTTTTTTTCCTTTAAAAAAAAGATATTCTTAAAATATCAAACCTTTTTTTTTTTCTTTTTTTTTGGGGGGGAGGGGTTGCGGTGTGTGAGGCGCGCGGGCGCTGGGGTTTACTTCACCCAATTTCAATGAAATTCTAAATATCACTAACTCAAGTAGTGAGGCATTACACAAAATGACTATAGGAGTCCATGCATTTTTCCTACGATTTGACTCTAAATATTTAATTCAAAGATAAAATAAATGTCATGGATGGACCAAACATAGATAGTATATTTACAACTCACCCTTCAAATTATGTATCTTTACATAATGAATGTAAAGATATAATTACCTTATAAGATTCACCCTCAAAATACATTAAATTATTTCAACTATAATAGTAAATGAAGAGACACTTGTTTTTCTCTTCTTTATTATGATGAAAATCTTCCACAGAATGATCAATATAAAGTCCATTAAAAAATATTTAGATACTTAACCCAAGTATCATTAAAAAAAAAAAAAACACACACACACCACACATTAAAGCACCAACATAATTAGATGAAGGTGAGCTCACTTATAAAATTTGATAATTCATGCAATAAACACTTTCCCAATTCTTAGGCATTGGACTCTTTTTCGAGAACATGGAGATTTATGTTAGAGCTTAATCTAGAGTTCTTCCATTTTTCTCCAACGATCTTCTCCAATTGTTGAACTTCGTTTGGTTTGAGAAAATTGACCCAATCACCAACGTCTCCTTTTCTAAAGAAAGCACTGTTAGGAGCCCCAGATGGACGCTTACCTTTCTTGTTAACTTCTAAATTCTTCAAATTCTCGAAGCTACACAATCTCACTATATCATCTACCATTCCCACCTTCTCTTCCTCATCATTGAATGGTAATCCAATGAATTGGGCTAACATCTTCGTGTAAATGGTTGGTTCTTTCTTTATCTCCTCATATTTCATAAATAATACCTATATGGAGGAAATGATGGTAGTCAAAACAATACAAGGATTAAAAAAAATACTAAGCAATGGTACTATATTTAGTGGAGAAAAATAATAATAGTTGGTTAGTGCTGTTAAATTTCAAATGCCTATAGTTGATCCGCTCATAAATTAGAGTATGCAAGAGACCTGGAATTGCTTATGCCTCGATATATTCAAAAAACAGTGACATTTTATCACATCAACATTTCATTCATATTGCTATTATTTTACCTTCTTTATTCAAGTCAAAAGGATTCCATCATGAAGTAATTACGATATTCCATACTAAGAGATGGTTTAAAAAATGAAAAAAAAAAAAAACGGAGACCATTTTCCACTAGAGTGGGGTAGTTTCTCATAGATATAGCAAATGTTATTAGGAAAGTTGCATGGAAAAAACTATTCCTAAAATACTATTGCATAAATGTATTTATGAAGAAAGTTGTATTCAATTCACATAAAACATGACTAGCTTATTTGAGTTTTGACATCTCAATATTTGCATAAATTGCATGCGAATAAGATCCAAATGAAATATGTGCATTGTATTGAAGTTGAGATCCTTTGAATTTATTACAAAATTGAAGACCATAATCTTCTAGCTACCCTAAAAGCATAACTTACACTATGACAATAAGTCTACATCTTGTCTTCCATATTTCCTTTAGACGTCCATTAGAGTTAAATTTTTTCTTTTAGTATTGCTTTGCAATTCGTTATCCTCCTATCAGGTAGAGCGGAATGCTTATTCCAGGTATTTATCCTCAGAGAAAAGATTTTACTAAGTATTATATGTCATAGATTATGTATATGTAATATATAAATATAAATAAAATTTTTAACATAGGTGATAATTGTTTTAAAAGCTATTCCTTTTGTCACATGTTAAGATTTTATTTGTATTTACACTTCACATAAACTCTGTTTCCATCCCTGAGGACATTTGTTACTAAGAAAAAATGAGTATTAAGTGTGCAATTATTGAACACTAAGTCTTTACTACTACATGAAGAACCTCCTTATTTTTTGGTCCCATGCATCTTAATTCATTTATTCAAGTGTTACTTTGGCCGGCTGGTTAAGATCTGCAATTTTTAAAAGGAAAATGCTAGGTTCTTTTGCTAAATGTTATCCATATTTACAATTAATTACCGCTAATATAAAAGTGTAAATTAACTATCTAAAATTTGTCTATTCTTGCAATTTAATTACTTAAAATTAGCCCATATTTACAATAAGCTAACTTATATAGGAGATGTAAATGACCTCAAAAAAATTATAGGTAGTAAATTAATATTTTTAGATTTCAAATAGTTAATTAAAAAAATAAGAAGTTTAGGTGTCAAATGTAATATTTACTTCTTTTTTTTAATAACAGCTACACTATATACCATTTATTAATCTAGGTTTTTCATTAACTTGTTTATTTTTTTAATTAGTTATTATAATGCTTTTATAAAATTTTTTCTAAGGTAATGTCCCATATTTCATTTTGCTATTATTAACAATTTTTCCTATGTCAATATCATCAATATTTGTATTACAGATAAATTATTTTTAAATTGAATCTTTGACTCCTTATCACTTTTTATTATTGTTAATTTTTTTAAAATCTATGTTGATATGCTATTTTGATTATGGACCCTCTTAGCCTACGACGACCGGCCTAGGTTTTGGGCCAACCTCTCTAGATTCAACCCAACCTTGCTTGAAACCTTAAGATAGCTTCGCAAGGTTGGGCTAAGATGTCCTATTGGCTATATATAGCTTGGCCACTATTTGCATTCTATCAAGCAAGCCAGCTCCCTAGGTGTTTTAAGAAGAGCTCCAACCTAATTAACGAAACCAGTGCCCACCAACATATCAACAAACATGCCAACAATTTTCAGCTCATCATGCAGAGAGATCCCAAACATCACGTTAATTGCAAGATTGCTTTCCTAATATATGGGGATGCACTTCTTAAATATATCAAGATATGCTCACTATTAAGGGATATCCATTTTCATATTCGTTTACCACCTCCATCTCTATAAATAGACACCTCTATCCTCTAGCATCTACACACATTATATCATTGTTACTGTGTTGATTTCTCACACAAAGTTTGACCTAAGTATTAAAATAGCCGCGTTAAACAAACACCTGGTGCAACTAATCCCTTCGTGTTTTGCAGGCCCAGTTTCTCCAAGGCCAAGTTAAACAACAATCTCTAGATACTATATTTACTTATAATCCAAAGATGTTTCAAGATGCGAAATTCATGTTTCTTTGAGGGAGAAGATGTACATAATAACATATACAAGTGGATTCAAAAAAAAATTAGGACCGGCTAAAATAAATATATTTGCAAATTATTTTATTTGTAAAATTTTAGAACTAGTAAACTAGGGACCCATGTATTTAAATCCGGAAACTACCACAAAAAGGACAATGTAGGTTATAACTAGACAGAGCTTATGTGGTTTATGCTCTGAAACTATATTGAAAATTTTAGTCGTAGTGAAATCTAGAAATATTAAAAACTCTATCTATAATTGGTTTAGAATGAAAATTTCAAATTTAAATAATTCATTCTTCATCGTATTTTGGTATAAAATGCACATTTGGCTATTTTTATAAAAGTAGAATGAAGTACTAGTTCATTTCCATGGAGACTATTGCAATTTCAGAGTTAATACTACTATAAAATGAGAAATAATAAATATTACTTCTCTATTATATTCCTTAAAATTTATAATAGGTAAATTACATTATAAGATACCAATGTTGTAAGTTTATTTAAAATATCAATATTTTAAGTGGTTTAAACAGGGAATCAATATTTGATGATAAATTCATTTAAAATATTAAAGTTTCAAGAGATTTAAAAGATATATCAATGTTTTGTGAAGTGAGTCAAATAACATATTAATAATTGACTATAAACAAAAATTTAAAAAACTTCATTAAAAGTTAATCAAAACGTAGATACCTTAAATGAACTTTACAATATATTGATACCTCATTTGATTCACTTCGTGAAATATTAATATCTCTTTTTAATCACTTGAAATATTAATACATTAAATAAATTTACTCTTAAACATTGATGTCTTCTAGTATAATTTACCTAATTTATAATATATTCTTACCTTATTCCCCGTCCGTAAAGAAATTTGAAACATAATATTTCTTTTTAGTCTTATCATGAAAAATGGCTATGTAAGGGCGTGGAGATACAATATTTTGAGATTTGACTTCAAATAATTAAATATTCAATTCAAAGATATAATAAAAGTACAAAAAAAGAGCATTCTATTCCATTATAACAATATCTAATAGAAAGAGACAAAGTATAAAAGTCAATAACTAAACTTCTAATTTAGCAGACAAATTAACTATTGCTCACACCTCAAACGAAATAATTTGATGTTTACAACTCTAATTGAAATTAATTATTTATTTAAGGTTAAAACAAAAATAATTATCAACATACAATTATTAAATTACATATATAAATAAAGATATACAAACATTATATGGTGTACTATATATCGCGTATTGTAGTAGCAATATTCGCATGAATATCACATTTATAAAATGTGATTTATACACAAATAAAAACATTTATATCGCAATTAGCAATCGCGATATGTGATTAAATCCTATATCGTGATGAGTAATCGCGATATAGAAATGATATATAAACTTGATATCATGTTTTATTCTCGCAATTTAAATGTAAATTATTATATCATGTATTTTAAATGTGATTTTGCCATGATGTATTGGTAATTCATTTCATCAGAGTTCTATATTAGTAATATTTTTCTACAAAAACTTTAGACATGCATTGAACTCTCTCTCAAATTATAAATGGGTCGACGAAAGTGACCTTTAATTTGGACATGATTTGACAAGTTGAAATTTTGGATAGTAAATTTAATTTTCCATCCAAGTTTAAATAGCGTAATGATATTGTTCCCTATTTTTTTTTAAATCTATTGGATTGTTGTGCTGCCATTTGACTCTGCTATGATATATCCTTTTTCTTATTGTAACATTATATCACTCTATATATATCTTCTGCTCTGATACCATATGTAATTAGGATCAGACAACAATATTTTAAACACAAGATGAAATATATATGAGAAGATATGAGGAATAACACAGATAATAAGAAATTTCAACCACCACGCCAGGTATTCCTTAGCAAGAGGGGTCTACTTATGAAGCAATAAGTAAAGAAAGCAAGAACATAAGCAAATTTTTTATTGAATGGAAAATATATTACATATACTGAAGGTAGGAAACATATACCTTAAGACAGACGCATATGTGTGTGTGCTGTGAATCTTGAGGGACCAGTGAGAATGAAGGAGAAGGTATGAGAATTAATAGAGAGAGAGTGTGTATGAAAGAGAGAGTGAGTGAGAGAATTGAGAGAGTGTTTGAGAGAGATGAGAGGGTGTTTGAGAGAGATGAGAATTGCTCGGAGGAGTTTTCTCTGATTGTGTGTAAAGACTGGTGTCGAATATGTGAGAAGAATCCTGCTTATAAAGGCAAGAAACAAGGGTTGTACTGTAGTGAACAGTACACATAATGGCCAACAGTTCACTATTTGAATAGTGAATAGTCATGTGTTTCTACTGTTGTGAACAGTAAAAGTTAGGGGAATCCAAGGTTTACTGTTTTACTATCAGTGTTTTTCCCCAAGAATAAAAAGACAGTATCATTTGTGATACATAGTAGATGTACAAGATTTGTACATCAAAAACTATAATTATTTACAGTGCATGACTTATATTTATACGTAACAGCCTACGTATTCTATACATTTAAGTCTTACACTATTACATTGGGGGACTTTTGTCAAGGTTCTACCAAGTTGATACCATAACAATCGTCTTCGTTAGAATCTCCACTGATGCTTGATTCTTCATCATTGGCTGATTCAGCAGAGGTTTCATTGAGGGTTGCCAAGGCCATTTCCAGAAGTTGCTTCATTTGTTCTGGTGTTTTAGCCTGTAACATGGTTGACATGATAAACCCTTTATCATGAAAGAAAGGGCTTTGTTGTCAGGTGTTGACATTGTTGAGGCGCTGCTTGAATGACTATTAATCCATTGGATAATAGCAGTCTCTTCAAGTTTATCCCAAAGTCTATAGTTATCCCACCATTTGACTTTGTATCTCCTGGTGAGAATAGTTGTTGCATTATCGGTTTTATATTCATAGAACCAGCTCATTACCCATAAAATGCTGATATTTAAGAAAAACATCATTTCTTTTTAAAAAACTTTTCATGAGGTTTTAAGAAGTAATTTTTTAGAAAGGCATCGAAACCTTTCCGTGCATTTAGGTGAAGGATCTCATTCACAGCTCCAAATTCATCCCACCAGCTTGCAAACCAGTAGGGGAGGTTTCTAGAAGAGCATTTGTCAAAGAAGATGAGCCATGTATGAGTCTGTGTAGCATTTGAACGAAAGAAAGCATTCCACCAAGCCTGCTTATAATCATAGTAATTATATTGCATTCGGTGGTTAGGTTGAGCATTGGTGATTGGGATATTAAAGTTGATGGGTTCAAAGGGTTGTTTTCCAAATGTGCTAGTCCATTCACTAAAGTTATAAACCTTGCGAATTCTACCAGTTTAATAGAAGGTTATTCCATTTTGTTGAAAATGCTTAAAGGAAACTGATTGAGTTTTAGTTAAGATTTTCTCATAGAATTCCAGAGTTTTGAAAATGTCATTTGGAATAAAATGGAATTTTTCTGAAAACATTTTGCTAGCATATTCATAAGGGTCTTTTTCAAAAACATCTTTCTCTGCTAGGAGGATATATTTGAAAATGACTTTTATGAAAAATCTGATTTTAGAACAATTTTGTGAGGGGCAATTTCCTTCATTGAGGAAGAAGCCACCTCAGTTATTTGAAAATTTTGGTGTGATTTCTTTCAAGAAAGAGCCACACCTTCCTATTGTGGTTTTACCAATGTATGAGATTTTTTACTAAGAGGTTTCTCTTCCTCTTCTGTACATTTTGCCACTGGGGCCATTAAAGGGTTAGGTGTATTTTTTGCCTCAGGGGCTTTTTATGAAATTGGTGTTTGCTTGGCTAAGGGCCATTGCCAGTGCCTTGAACAATTCAGGGGTAAGAAATTGAGATAAATCTTCCGTTGATTGGGAAGATTTCTCCGAAGGGGATTGAACCATTTGACATGGCTCATTTTTTGAGGGTTGAACCTCCTGAGTGGATGGTTCATTTATTGTAAAGGGTTTGGCTACATTAAACCATGTTTTGATGTCTGTGAGACTTTTCTTTTTTGGGGGGTCTGCTTTCCCCTTCCCCTTGTCTTTCTTGGGAGGCATCTCCCTGTAAAAATTCACAGGTGAGGAAGTCAGGTAGTGTATTGGTTTTTCCATTGATGATGTGTCAATATCGAAATCAAAACAGGATAGAATTGATTGCCATCTGGCAAAAATCTGTTTAGAAGCCAAATTTTGAACATCATTTTGTAGAACATTTTTTGCTGACTTACAATCAACTTTTAAAAGAAATTTTTTATTTAACAGATCTCCTTGAAATTTTGAAATTGTTAAAACAATGGCTAAAATTTCTTTTTTGATAGTGGAGTAGTTCATTTGACATTCGTTCCAATGTTTGGAGACAAACTGAACTACACATTCTTTTCCATTATTGACTTGTTTGAGAATACCACCGTAACCAATATCGGATGCATCAGTCTCTACAATTTTTTGTAGAGATGGGTCAGCAATATTGAGACAGGGTATCTCTTTGATTTTGGTTTTAATAAGTCTGACAACATTGGTATGTTTATCAGACCAAGGAGGAGGATTTTTCTTAAGCCTATCATGCAATGGTTTGCAGATAATACTTAAGTTGGGAAAAATCCGACATAATTAAGGCTTCCTAAGAACCTTTGAGTTGGTTCTTATCCTTAATTTCATCAGGGAATTTGGAAGTGAACTCTATTGACCTTTGGATTGGCAATATGTTCCATTGTGGATGTTGAATCCCAAAAATCTATTTTGGTTTGAAAAAGGGAAATTTTTGTTGGGGAAACAACAAGTCCATTTTTCTTGGCAACATTCATAAATAATTTAACATGCTTGAAATGTTGATCTATGTTGGGAGAATATCAACACATCATCAATATAAATTATTATGAAGTTGGAGAAATCATTGAATATTTCATTAATGATTCTCTGGAACTCAGAAGGTGCATTCTTGAGACCGAATGGCATAACATTCAACTCATACTGCCCAAAAGGAACAATAAACGCGATTATATATCTATCGGCTTCATTGATTTGAATTTGCCAGAATCCAGATTTCGTATCAAATTTTGAGAAGATTCTAACACCATCGAGGTGGTTGAGTAAATCTCTTTTATTAGGTATTGGATACCTAATCCATTTGAGTGCTGTGTTGATAGGCTTGTAATTAATTACAAGTCTAGGCATTCCTCTCTCAATCTCAGCATTTTTATTAACATAAAAAGCTGAGCAACTCCATGGGGATTTACTCTTTCTGATTAAGGATTTTTGTAATAAATCATTGATTTCTTGCTTACAATGATTTAGAACAACTTGATTCATTTGCATTGGTCTAGCCTTGGTAGGAATGTTCTTTTCATCAAAATCATTTTCATAAGGAAGATCAACAATATGGCATTTTCAATTCCAAAAACATTTGGTAGGTTTGAACAAATCGATTTTTGAATTTCTTTTTGCAATTTGGAAACATTTTCTTTTAGAGTTTTTTCTAAAAGTTGTTTTTCAATTTTACAGAAAGATAAATCGTTTTGTAAAAATTCCAAATGTTTTTCTTTTGATTGAATTAAGCAATTCAATTCTGAAATCGAATTTGCCTTTAATTGGTTTAATGACCTTGTTCTAGGTTTTGAGACAAAATTAAAATTGATTTTGTTTTTCAAATATTTAGTCTCAATACCTTGATCATTAACCTTGAAAGGTTGGATAAGATTAATGAAAGGTGTTCCTAGAATAACATTCTGCTTAAGATTTTTGACAAGAAGGAAAGCAGTGTTATAAAAACATTGTCTTTCATTATCTTAACATCTGTTAACTTGAAATCAATCTGTAATTTGTTACCAGAAGCTGAGCTGAGAGATTGGGTCGTTTTTTCAAAATATTTTGTTGGTACTAACCCTTCTCTTATGCAATTTAAATATGCTCCAGTATCAAATAATGCAGTTGTTTCCAAGATGAATTCATTGTTGATTTTCAAAGTGATGTTGATGATCCATTTTCTGGTGGTTACTTCTACAAGATGTAGAAGGTAATTATCTTGATCCTGAGATTCTGAAGACATTTTTTCAATAATGTTTTCCTCATTCTCAGAATCAGAATCTTCCTGATTCAAACTTTGTTTGAAATCAAGAAATTCTTGTTTAACTTCATTTGCATGAGTTTCAACTCTTTGATTTCTTCTTTCTGAATTTTATTTCAGAATGAAGATCATTGACAGAGATTGGCTTTTTTGTTTTGGTTTTCCTTTTTCAAGAATTTCATTAAGACTATAGGGAAGCTTTGGTATGATATGATTCATACTTTGCTTTTCTATTTTCTTAATGTATTCTTGTTTTTGGAATCTGGCATTTGGTCTAACTTTAGAAGAATATCTTCTTCTTCTTTGGTGAAACATTATTTCTTCGAAGAAGTGGATTCAATATCATTGACTTGAATTCCTTCATTGTCAGAAGAAGAAATAGAATCAGAATCAGAGAGTAATCATTTTCTGCAAAAATTTGTAAAAGGTGTTCCATTGTTTCTTCATTAAGGTTTAATTCATTGATTTTGTTATTGATTTTGCAGAATTTTGCCGTATGGCCAATTTTTCCACATTTAAAACATTTAAGTTTTTTCCAAAATTGTTTTCTTTCTTTTAAAGGTTTGTTATTCTGTTGTTTTTTTTTTCATATTTTTTTTCTTAAAGAATTTCTTTTTTTGAAATTTCTTTTAGATTTTTTATGAGAAAAACATTCAGTGCATTTGTTTTTTGATTTTTTATTTTCAAAAGAGGGATCATATTGGGCACAGAAGTCACCAAGACTTTTGTGTTTATTCTTTGTTCATTCTTCAATTGTTTTTGAAGTCTGATGTTGGTGCAAAGATTTGTTCCAATCTTAGAAACATATGAGGCTAATTCTCCATATGAAAGTTGATCATAAGGATTTCACCATTGTAATCTTCTCTAATTTTATTTCTTACTTGATCACCTATGAGATTAGGTAATCCTGCAAGAAACTTTTCTTTCCAAAAAGCTTGATTACAATCATTTCTAAGGAGGACTCTTTGGAAGAATACATCCTTATATTGGCGAAATTCTCCTAATGATTTACATTTCATATTAGACAACAATTCTAAGGATCTGTCTCTAAAATGAGATGGATCACCAATAAAATGTTGGCTAATAGAATATATGAGAGTATTAACCATATGGGGATAGGTTCATCATTTTCATCAAGGATTTTTATTCCTTCTTCATCGACTTTGTATGAAGTAAGAATAAAATTCCTTCGTTCATCATCCAAATAATTATCCCACCAACCTTTTAATTGTCCAGTAAAACCGAAATTATCATTATGGCGATGTGATAATCACTTGTATCATTTGTTTTGTTGGTGTTTGAAAACATTATCATTTGATTCAAAACATTGAGAATTTTTTGTTCTGAGGCTCCATCTATGTTCCATTCATAAGTGGATCCTGCAGAATATTTGTTTTGATAATTGTTTTCATCATTTTCTTCGATCAAAATCAGGAGGGGTTGCTCTCTGATAGTAAAGTTTCTGGGTTCTTTCCAGGTAACTTTGTTGATTTGATCAATTTTTTGTTCAAAAAGTGAGCTGTTAACTGATTCGTTATCAGTTTCATTTAAAACATTGATTTTGATTAGGGGTATCCTCAATGGTCAAGCCCATGAGTTTTGTATAAGGGATGTTGCAGTGTTAGGGGTTTTGTTAATCAATTTTTTCTTTTGATTTTCTTTTCAAAGCTTCTAAAAATTCTTTAGAAGGTTTTTTAGGGAATTCAAAAGGTTTTATCAAAGGGGCCTTAATTTCCTTTTTCTCTAAAGCTTTTAAAAATTCTTAGAGGGATTTTTTGGAAATTAAAGAATTTGGGAAAACTTTGGGTTTATCATTGTCCAAAATAACTTCAATCCTGTCTAACTGTTTGCCCATAGTGTGCAAATGTTGATTGGTAAAGTTATTTTGCTCAATGATTTTCCTGATTCCATTTTTCTTTATCAGAAGACTTGAAAGGTGCCAGAGTATATCTTTATTCTTATAAACTTGTTTTAATTGGGTGAGTGGTGGATGGTTGGACTCAATTGTTTGTCCATCACCAATCTGCCAAGTAAAACAATGGTTTATAACATTGATTTGTTTAGGGGCCAAATAATATTCCTGGAACCAATCAAAGAATAATATTTGGATTTGATTATCAAACATGAATTTAATATTCATCTTTGATTTCATTTTTAAAATCAGAAAAAGTATTGAAATACCATTTCCTGATTTTCTTATTTTTGGTTGAACCAAACTCTTTGTTTAGATATTCCTGTCAGGTTTGAAAGGTTTATCTAAGAACATTGAGTTCATCTCTTGGATCTCAGAAGTGGTTCCTCATAACCAGTTTGTTGGTGAACTGATCTAGGTAAACCATTATCTCCAGTCAATTCCTATCAAAGACGGATTGCTTTGATTTGGAATTTCAAGAGTAGTTTCAACAGAAGGAGGATTATTTTGATTTGGGGGAGCTCTTATTCATAGGAGGTACCGAGGAGGAATAGTTCACAGTGGAGGGGTCAAAAGATCTTCTCGAAGAAGAAGATGACATTGTCCTAATTTCCACATTATTTCTGGTAGATCTAGAGATCTCCTAGAAAACTGAATGGTTACTTTTCCTTCAGGATGTTGTATAACATTGGTTGGTTCAGTGTTATACACAATCCTTTTTGGAAGAGGATTATCTACTTCCCATTGCTGGGGTAGATTGATTTGGTTCCATTGAATCATTTTGGGATGGAAACATTGGCTTTTGAAAGATCTGTCTGGATTAATAAGGTTTGACCTCTCCTGTCAACCTTAAAAGCCTTAGATCCAAAAGCTGTTTTCATAAGTTTGTAATATATCCTGTATATTACAGCCATTGGAAGTGATCCTTCCAACATTCGGTAGTTGTGAGTTTAATCTGAAGGATTAAAGACTTCATGATTGTTTTATCCTTTAACCCTATGGTTACATTAGGATGACAATCGAATTGGACAGGACCATTACTCAGGCTAGTTTCTATTGCAGCATGAATTGATCTTTCATACTCCAGTTCTCTAGAGTCTGAGTATCATGAGGACGGAAGTATCCAGGCCTAATTTAGTAAGAGGTTTAGCTCCTACTTGAACCAACCTATGTGGATATAATTCCAGTCCTTGGAATATTTTTTGATAGATTCTTTGTTAAGAATCTCCATAGAGGTGAGGCCATCAGAAATAGGAACATCCTTTTCTTCTGTGGCTATAACATAGTCATTTTTGGAAAAGATTTTCCACTTAGCCATTTGATATATTTTTGTAAGCCAGCTTTGGGATTTTCCAATTATCTATGGCTTCATCAAAATCCTTCATATGAATTTCATCTCGATTTAAAATATTATCTTCTGAACCATATGTAATTAGGATCGAACAACAATATTTTAAACACAAGATGAAATATATATGAGAAGATATGAGGAATAACACAGATAATAAGAAATTTCAACCACCACACTAGGTATTCCTTAGCAAGAGGGGTCTACTTATGAAGCAATAAGTAAAGAAAGCAAGAACATAAACAAATTCTTTATTGAATGGAAAATATATTACATATACTGAAGGTAGGAAACATATACCTTAAGACAGACGCATATGTGTGTGTGCTGTGAATCTTGAGGGACCAATGAGAATGAAGAGAAGGTGTGAGAATTAATAGAGAGAGAGTGTGTATGAAAGAGAGAGAGTGTGAGAGAATTGAGAGAGTGTTTGAGAGAGATGAGAGGGTGTTTGAGAGAGATGAGAATTGCTCGAAGGAGTTTTCTCTGATTGTGTGTAAAGATTGGTGTCGAATATGTGAGAAGAATCCTGCTTATAAAGGCAAGAAACAAGGGTTGTACTGTAGTGAACAGTACACATAATGGCCGACAGTTCGCTATTTGAATAGTGAATAGTCATGTGTTTCTACTGTTGTGAACAGTAAAAGTCAGGGGAATCCAATGTTTTACTGTTTTACTGTCGGTGTTTTTCCCCAAGAGTAAAAAGACAGTATCATTTGTGATACATAGTAGATGTACAAGATTTGTACATCAAAAACTATAATTATTTACAGTGCATGACTTATATTTATACGTAACAGCCTACATATTCTATACATTTAAGTCCTACACTATTACATTGGGGGACTTTTGTCAAGATTCTACCAAGTTAATACCATAACAATCGTCTTCATTGGAATCTCCACTGATGCTTGATTCTTCATCATTGGCTGATTCAGCAGAGGTTTCATTGAGGGTTGCCAAGGCCATTTCCAGAAGTTGCTTCATTTGTTCTGGTGTTTTAGCCTGTAACATGGTTGACATGATAAACCCTTTATCATGAAAGAAGGGGCTTTGTTGTTCAGGTGTTGACATTGTTGAGGTGCTGCTTGAATGACTATTAATCCATTGGATAATAGCAGTCTCTTCAAGTTTGTCCCAAAGTTTGTAGTTATCCCACCATTTGACTTTGTATCTCCTGGTGAGAATAGTTGCTGCATTATCGGTTTATATTCATAGAACCAACTCATTACCCATGAAACGCTGATATGTAAGAAAAACATCATTTTTTTCTTTAAACACTTTTCTTGAGGTTTTAAGGAGTAATTTTTTAGAAATGCATCGAAACCTATCCGTGCATTTAGGTGAAGGATCTCATTCACAGCTCCAAATTCATCCCACCAGCTTGCAAACCAGTAGGGGAGGTTTCTAGAAGAACATTTGTCAAAGAAGATGAGCCATGTATGAGTCCGTGTAGCATTTGAATGAAAGAAAGCATTCCACCAAGCCTGCTTACAATCATAGTAATTATATTGCATTCGGTGGTTAGGTTGAGCATTGGTGATTGGGATATTAAAGTTGATGGGTTCAAAGGGTTGTTTTCCAAATGTGCTAGTCCATTCACTAAAGTTATAAACCTTGCAAATTCTACTAGTTGAATAGAAGGTTATTCCATTTTGTTGAAAATGCTTAAAGGAAACTGATTGAGTTTCAGTTATGATTTTCTCATAGAATTCCAGAGTTTTGAAAATGTCATTTGGAATAAAATGGAATTTTTCTGAAAACATTTTGCTAGCATATTCATAAGGGTCTTTTTCAAATACATCTTTCTCTGATAGGAAGATATATTTGAAAATGGATTTATGAAAAATGTTGATTTTTGAACAATTTTATGAGGGACAATTTCCTTCCTTGAGGAAGAAGCCACCTCAGTTATTTGAAAATTTTGGTGTGATTTCTTTCGAGAAAGAACCACACCTTTTTGTTGTGGTTTTACCATTGTATGAGATTTTTTACTAAGAGGTTTCTCTTCCTCTTCTGTACATTTTGCCACTAGGGCCATTGAAGGGTTAGGAATATTTTTTGCCTCAGGGGCCTTTATGGAATTGGTGTTTGCTTGGCTAAGGGCCATTGCTAGTGCCTTGAACAATTCAGGGGTAAGAAATTGGGATAAAGCTTCCGTTGATTGGGAAGATTTCTGGGAAGGGGATTGAACCATTCGAGATGGCTCATTTTTCGAGGGTTGAACCTCCTGAGTGGATGGTTCATTCATTGTAAAGGGTTTGGCTACATTAAGCCATGTTTTGATGTCTGTGGGACCTTTCTTTTTTGGGGGGTCTGCTTTCCTCTTCCCCTTGTCTTTTTGGGAGGCGTCTCCCTACAAAAATTCACGGGTGAGGAAGTCAGGTTGTGTATTGGTTTTTCCATTGATGTGTTCAATATCGAAATCAAAACAGGATAGAATTGTTTGCCATCTGGCAAAAATCTATTTATAAGCCAAATTTTGAACATCATTTCGTAGAACATTTTTTGCTGACTTACAATCAACTTTTAAAAGAAATTTTTTATTTAACAGATCTCCTTGAAATTTTGAAATTGTTAAAACAATGGCTAAAATTTCTTTTTTGATAGTGGAGTAGTTCATTTGACATTCGTTCCAATGTTTGGAAAGAAACTGAACTACACATTCTTTTCCATTATTGACTTGTTTGAGAATACCACCATAACCAATATCGGATGCATCAGTCTCTACAATTTTTTGTAGAGATGGGTCAATAATATTGAGACATGGTATCTCTTTGATTTTGGTTTTAATAAGTCTGACAACATTGGTATGTTTATCAGACCAAGGAGGAGGATTTTTCTTAAGCCTATCATGCAATGGTTTGCAGATAATACTTAAGTTGGGGAAGAAATCCGCGACATAATTAAGGCTTCCTAAGAACCTTTGGAGTTGGTTCTTATCCTTAATTTCATCAAGGAATTTGGAAGTAAACTCTATTGACCTTTGGATTAGCAATATGGTTCCATTGTGGATGTTGAATCCCCAAATCTGATTTTTAGGATTACCATATGTAATTAGGATCTGATTTAAAAAAAAATGAAATATATCATTTTTTTAATATTTTAATACATATGGTATCAAAGCCAGGGAGGGGATATAGATCTGATTTAATAAGTTCATAAAAATAAAAAGAGTACACAATTACCAAAGGTGGTGATCTAAGGTTATATTGTAATTTTACTTAGGACGATTACCATTGGTGGTGATCCCAGAGTATGACTAGCCTACTGAGGCCAGGCGTAATTCCTAGAAAGGTTGTTGAAGGTCATAATTTGGAAGTCACAGTTTGGGTTAAAAGTAGTCCTGTAAAAATGTAATACAATTTTAGAAGAAAGTAGTCTTGTTATTATGAATTTATTAAGAAGAACTATGTCCTCTTCTAGCTTTGCTCCCTTGGAGCAAGGTTCATAAGATAATACTTTAAATCGAGATGAAATTCATATGAAGGATTTTGATGAAGCCATAGATAATTGGAAAATTCCAAAGCTGGCTTACAATGAAATAGATCAAATGGCTAAGTGGAAAATCTTTTCCAAAAATGACTATGTTATAGCCACAGAAGAAAAGGATGTTCCTATTTCTGATGGCCTCACCTCTATGGAGATTCTTAACAAAGAATCTATCAAAAAATATTCCAAGGACTGGAATTATATCCACATAGGTTTGGTTCAAGTAGGAGCTAAACCTCTTACTAAATTAGGTCTAGATACTTCCGTCCTTATGATACTCACAGACTCTAGAGAACTGGAGTATGAAAGATCAATTCATGCTGCAATAGAAACTAGCCTGAGTAATGGTCCTGTTCAATTCGATTGTCATCCTAATGTAACCATAGGGTTAAAGGATAAAACAATCATGAAGTCTTTAATCCTTCAGATTAAAACTCATAACTACCGAATGTTGGAAGGATCACTTCCAATGGCTGTAATATACAGAGTATATTACAAACTTATGAAAATAGCTTTTGGATCTAAGGCTTTTAAGGTTGACAGGAGGGGTCAAACCTTATTAATCCAGACAGATCTTTCAAAAGCCAATGTATCCATCCCCAAAATGATTCAATGGAACCAAATAAATCTACCCCAGCAATGGGAAGTAGATAACCCTCTTCCAAAAAGGATTATGTATAACACTGAACCAACCAATGTTATATAACATCCTGAAGGAAAAGTAACCATTCAGTTTTCTAGGAGATCTCTAGATCTACATAGAAATAATGTGGAAATTAGGACAATGTCATCTTCTTCTTCGAGAAGATCCTTTGACCTGCCTCCAGCTGTGATCACTATTCCTCCTTCTGTACCTCCTCTAAATACCAGAGCTCCCCTAAATCAAAAAAATCCTCCTTCTGTTGAAACTACTCTTGAAATTCCAAATCAAAGCAATCCATCTTTGATAGGAATCATGATTGGAGATAATGGTTTATCAAGATCAGTTCACCAACAAACTGGTTATGAGGAACCTATCTTCTCTGAGATCCAAGAGGATGAACTCAATGTCTTAGATAAACCTTTCAAACCTGACAAGGAATATCTAAACAAAGAGTTTGGTTCAACCGAAAATGAGAAAATCAGGAAATGGTATTTCAATACTTTTTCTAATTTTAAAAATGAAATAAAAAATGAATATTATAAATTCATGTTTGATAATCAAATCCAAATATTATTCTTTGATTGGTTCCAGGAATATTATTTGGCCCCTAAACAAATCAATGTTATAAACCATTGTTTTACTTGGGAGATTGGTGATGGACAAATAATTGAGTCCAACCATCTACCACTCACCCAATTATAACAAGTTTATAAGAATAAAGATATCACTCTGGCACCCTTCAAGTCTTCTGATAACAAAGAAAACGGAATCAGGAAAATAATTGAGCAAAATAACTTTACCAATCAACATTTGCACACTATGTGCAAACAGTTAGATAGGATTGAAGTTATTTTGGACAATGATAATAATCCCAAAGTTTTCCCAAACATTTCTTTAAATGTTCCAAAAAATCCCTCTAAAGAATTTTTAAAAGCTTTAGAGAAAAAGGAAATTAAGACCCCTTTGATAAAACCTTTTGAATTACCTAAAAAACCTTCTAAAGAATTTTTAGAAGCTTTGAAAAGTAAATCAAAAGAAAAAACTGATTATAACAAAACCCCTAACACTGCCACATCCCCTTATACAAAACTCATGGGCTTGACCATTGAGGATACCCCTAACCAAAACGTCAATGTTTTAAATGAGACTGATAACGAATCAGTTAACAGCTCACTTTTTGAACAAATGAAGATTGATCAAATTAACAAAGTTACATGGAAAGAACCCCAGAAACTTTACTATCAGAGAGCAACCCCTTCTGATATTTTGATCGAAGAAAATGATGAAAACAATTATCAAAACAAATATTCTGTAAGATCCACTTATGAATGGAACATAGATGGAGCCTCAGAACAAAAAATTCTTAATGTTTTAAATCAAATGATAATGTTTTCAAACACCAACAAAACAAATGATACAAGTGATTAACACATCGCCATAATGATAATTTCTGGTTTTACTGGACAATTAAAAGGTTGGTGGGATAATTATTTGGATGATGAACGAAGGAATTATATTCTTACTTCATACAAAGTTGATGAAGAAGGAATAAAAATCCTTGATGAAAATGATGAACCTATTCCCCATATGGTTAATACTCTTATATATTCTATTAGCCAACACTTTATTGGTGATCCATCTCATTTTAGAGACAGATCCCTAGAATTGTTGTCTAATATGAAATGTAAGTCATTAGGAGAATTTCGCCAATATAAGGATGTATTCTTCCAAAGAGTCCTCCTTAGAAATGATTGTAATGAAGCTCTTTGGAAAGAAAAGTTTCTTGCAGGATTACCTAATCTTATAGGTGATCAAGTAAGGAATAAAATTAGAGAAGATTACAATGGTGAAATCCCTTATGATCAACTTTCATATGGAGAATTAGCCTCATATGTTTCTAAGATTGGAACAAATCTTTGCACCAATATTAGACTTCAAAAACAATTGAAGAATGAACAAAGAATAAAACACAAAAGTCTTGGGGACTTCTGTGCCCAATATGATCCCTCTTTTGAAAATAAAAAATCAAAAAATAAATGCACTGAATGTTTTTCTCATAAAAGATCGAAAAGAAATTTCAAAAAGAAGAAATTCTTTAAGAAAAAAAATATAAAAAAAAAACAGAATAACAAACCTTTCAAAAGGAAAGATAAACAATATTGGAAAAAACTTAAATGTTTTAAATGTGGAAAAATTGGCCATACGGCAAAATTCTGCAAAATCAACAACAAAATCAATGAATTGAACCTTAATGAAGAAACAACGGAACACCTTCTACAAATTTTTGTAGAAAATGATTACTCCTCTGATTCTGATTCTATTTCTTCTTCTGACAATGAAGGAATTCAAGTCAATGATATTGAATCCACTTCTTTGGAAGAAATAAGGAACGCCTAGACTTGTAATTAATTACAAGCCTCTCAACACAACACTCAAATGGATTAGGTATCCAATACCTAATAAAAGAGATTTACTCTACCGCCTCTATGGTGCTAGAATCTTCTCAAAATTTGATATGAAATCTGGATTCTGACAAATTCAAATCAATGAAGCCGATAGATATAAAACCGCGTTTACTGTTCCTTTTGGGTAGTATGAGTGGAATGTTATGCCATTCGGTCTCAAGAATGCACCTTCCGAGTTCCAGAGAATCATTAATGAAATATTCAATGATTTCTCCAACTTCATAATAATTTATATTGATGATGTGTTGATATATTCTCCCAACATAGATCAACATTTCAAGCATGTTAAATTATTTATGAATGTTGCCAAGAAAAATGGACTTGTTGTTTCCCCAACAAAAATTTCCCTTTTTCAAACCAAAATCAGATTTTTGGGATTCAACATCGACAATGAAACCATATTGCCAATCCAAAGGTCAATAAAGTTCACTTCCAAATTCCCTGATGAAATTAAGGATAAGAACCAACTCTAAAGGTTCTTAGGAAGCCTTAATTATGTCGCGGATTTCTTCCCCAACTTAAGTATTATCTGCAAACCATTGCATGATAGGCTTAAGAAAAATCCTCCTCTTTGGTCTGATAAACATACCAATGTTGTCAGACTTATTAAAACCAAAATCAAAGAGATACCCTATCTCAATATTGCTGACCCATCTCTACAAAAAATTGTAAAGACTGATGCATCCGATATTGGTTACAGTGGTTTTCTCAAACAAGTCAATAATGGAAAAGAGTGTGTAGTTTAGTTTCTCTCCAAACATTGGAACGAATGTCAAATGAACTACTCCACTATCAAAAAAGAAATTTTAGCCATTGTTTTAACAATTTCAAAATTTCAAGGAGATATGTTAAATTAAAAATTTCTTCTAAAAGTTGCTTATAAGTCAGCAAAAAATGTTCTACAAAATGATGTTCAAAATTTGGCTTCTAAATAGATTTTTGCCAGATGGCAATCAATTGTATCCTGTTTTGATTTCGATATTGAACACATCAATGGAAAAACCAATACACTACCTAACTTCCTCACCCATGAATTTCTACAGGGAGATGCCTCCCAAGAAAGACAAGGGGAAGGAGAAAGCAGACCCCCCAAAAAAGAAAGGTCTCACAAACATCAAAACATGGTTTAATATAGCCAAACCCTTTACAATAAATGAACCATCCACTCAGGAGGTTCAACCCTCAAAAAATGAGCCATCTCAAATGGTCCAATCCCCTTCTCAGAAATCTTCCCATTCAACGGAAGATTTATCCCAATTTTTTACCCTTGAATTGTTCAAGGCACTGGCAATGGCCCTTAGCCAAGCAAACACCAATTCCATAAAGGCCCCTAAGGCCAAAAATACACCTAACCCTTCAATGACCCTAGTGGCAAAATGTATAGAAGAGGAAGAGAAACCTCTTAGTAAAAAATCTCATACATTGGTAAAACCACAACAAAAAGGTGTGGTTCTTTCTCGAAAGAAATCACACCAAAATTTTCAAATAACTGAGGTGGCTTCTTCCTCAAGGAAGGAAATTGTTCCTCATAAAATTGTTCAAAAATCAACATTTTTCATAAAAGCCATTTTCAAATATATCCTCCTAACAGAGAAAGATGTATTTGAAAAAAACCTTATGAATATGCTAGCAAAATGTTTTCAGAAAAATTCCATTTTATTCCACATGACATTTTCAAAACTCTGGAATTCTATGAGAAAATCTTAACTGAAACTCAATCAGTTTCCTTTAAGCATTTTCAATAAAACGGAATAACCCTCTATTCAACTGCTAGAATTTGCAAGGTTTATAACTTTAGTGAATGGACTAGCACATTTGGAAAACAACCATTTGAACCCATCAACTTTAATATCCCAATCACCAATGCTCAACCTAACCACCGAATGCAATATAATTACTATGATTATAAGCAGGCTTGGTGGAATGCTTTCTTTCGTTCAAATGCTACACTGACTCATACATTAGTTTCTAAATTGGAATTGCAGGTGGAGCAGCATCTAAAATCATACGCTCTTCATTGGCTTAATCATCAAGGGGTTGTTCATGTGTATAAACAAGTGCATGTACCTATTTCAATTGGTGAATATACTGATGAGTTATTGAGTGATGTAGTACCCATGGATGCTACACACTTGATTCTTGGAAGATATGGCAGTATGACCTTTCGGCTATATTTGATGGGTATAAGATGAGTACACTATTCAGCACCAGGGTAATATACAAGTGATGCCAATGAGTTATGAAGAGGTGCAGTAGGCCAAGATGTTGCATATTAAGAAGATCAAGGGTTTGAGGAGTTTGTTTGCATGGATTAGCAGGATGACCAATTCTAATCCAACTCCGGATGTTCATAAATTAAAGAATCAAGATTCGAGAACGAATCTTCTTAAACCCAGGGTAATGATAGGAATCATTAAGCCCAAAATCATTGGAAATGAAAGCAAATTCAAGGCCGACACAAAAGATTAAAAACTTGAAGCCTCGTACACAGCCTTTAATTGTTTTGATGTCTTTTCGAATTTCTTTGTTTTTGTTAATGTAGGAATTATTTACAATTATTTTTTCAATTACGTAACTGCAATAATTATGTTTTTTCAGTTACATTATGTAATTGCCACAATTATATTTGCAGTTATATTATCAATTATATAATACTACAATTGTATTTTTCAATTATGTAACTACCTTGTAATAAGTCTATATATAAAGGCTAGTAACCACTCAAGATAAAAAAAAAAAAAAAAAAAAAAAAAAAAAATTTATTATTATTATTATATCTTTTGATATAATTGAGAGCACTTTCAAGTATAAAACCCTTTTGTGGTGATTTGAGTATTGAGATTTGATTTTCTTTATTCTTGAGTTCTTATCAATTCTTGTGTCATATAGAATTGCGGTGAACTTGTTATTAAAGTCTTGTGATTCTTTTAACATTGTGATTAATTTATATATCGTGTTCCCTATCGTTATATAATCTAATCACAAACCAGTTTAATTTTATTGTTCGTGGATCCTATCAAACAATAACTTTATCCATATCATTTCTATTGGAAAATCCTAAAAATCCAGACCAAGATTCAACCCTCTCAAGCTCGCATCATGTTTGATGGTATGTTTTGAAGTTAGATGAGGTAAAAATATGATTTAGAATGTTATAAAAACTTAATATGAGCCTATATGTTGTTTATGATACGTTTTTTATGTGATCAAATGAGAAATAAGTAGTTAAATGAGTTAAAACAAACATGCTTTGTTTTTGTGAAAGAGGGGGGAGGGAGGGAGGGGAGGGAACATGGGATACCTTAATCAATCGTACACCTTGTTTTTGCTTAAAACTATGAATTTTTACCCATGTAAGAAGAGGTTGGTACACGACTTCTTTATCCCTTCATGTTTCTCACCCAAGAAGAAACATGGTCGGAACACGACTTAACCTATCTAACCATGCTTCTCTCTATTTTATTTATTACAAATAACTCCAAAACACCATGGCTAGAACATAGCTATCCATATCCCACTGTATTTCTCTCTAATCCTTAAGTGCTTTGAATGTAAAGTGAAACACAGGAGGAACACAACTAACCCTATATTGTCATACTTCTCTCTGTTCTTCAACCTAAGAATAAAACACAATGGAATACGAGTGAATGTATTAGTCGTACTTTTTATATGCTTGTATATGCCGCGCGCGCGCGCGCGGGGGGGGGGGGGGGGGGGGGGGGGGGGTAGGGTAACAAGACTAGCGTATCAGATCGTGTTCTTCAAAAAAAAAAAAGGAAAGAAATATAAAATGAAACAAATGAATGCTAATTAATATGGTATGTTAGTTAATTTATATAATCAAGAGTGATATAGGAGAATTATAGATTTAATGACTAATTAGATTAAACATAGAAGTTAAGTATAAAATGAACTTAGTTAATCAACCTAAGTTTAATTTGGCTTGATGAATCTAAATGAGTTAAAATGAATGAGACTAATTAAGAATCTATAAGGTATATGACCTTGCCTTAGCATAATAATTATATACGATTTACTATTTGGATTAAATGATTAAGTCTAATCAACTTGGCTAAGATTAAGTTAATATAAGCTTAATAATTTGTAATAGGTTTAGATTAATATATCAGGTTACACCATGATCAATAGGGGGAATATGTTATTTCAAACACATGCTTGCTAGAGAAAATGAATTTTTCATATAAGTTAATAATTTATTAAAAACTTATATAAGTGATGAGAAAATAATGTTTTTACAATAAATGTTAATAAACAAAGAAAAATAATAATTTGATAGACAATACAGAATTGTCCATATCTTAGCAGTGCCATTTTTGCAGCCATGGTGGGGTTCCCACTTAGTGTTTGATCAAATAGGTTTTTAATGTAAATTCAATGCAAGTTAATAATAATTTAATTACTTATATGAATGTATTTTATGAATAGATATATGGATAGATGATCTATCCTCTGATCTTATTTGGATTTTTTATGTTAAATAAGGTATGCAGTGACATACTCTTTGCATGCTAATATAGGCATATTAAATTGAACTAAAACTTAAAGATGGCATAAACAATGAGTGTTGCTTGTGCTTGTGCCGTTTAATCTTGTCTAGAGAGCGACAACCTTGTCCAGAGCTAGGAATGGTAATTAGGTGTTTAGACTACCTCTTATTATGATGTAATGGCAATTCATAAGTGACTCGGTAAATGACTGACGGGGCAAATGGTATTGGTTTAATGTTTGCTTATGCTCGGAGGGAAATAACATGGTTTAGTTCGCATTTATACGACCAATTGAACTAAACGATGTTTTGGACTAAGATAAATAAAGCTATGTAACAGCTATGAACCCTATATGAGGCTTAGATATAAGTATTCGGTTGCTTATATCAACCCCCTGAGCAGCTACTGCTCCTCAAGACTCTCATATTCCTAAAGGTGTGATTTAGAGTGTAAGTACTCTAGTGTTGCTTGTTTTACTTTAATTTAAAGATATAAACTATCGATTGACGCATTGCATTAGAATAAGCATGTATGTCATCTTGTATGTGCTTATATTGCTATGTACTAGCCTTTGACTCATTCTTCTTTTCCTTCTAGGTGTTGATTAGATGTTGATGCTGATTGACATGAGTTATGGGCAATTCTAGAGGTTTTGGAGGAGGAGTAAATTTGATTAGGATCGTTGGTTGGTTTTGTTTTATTTTATTTATTTGTTTAAGTACTGGATTTAATCTTTCAAAGTCTGTATGTTCTTTAAGGGCTTAGTTGAGAAGCTCATATTTTGTAATAAGTTTTAAAACTTTGTTTTACCATCAAGTAAAGGTATATGACATACCTGATGGTACAGTTGTTTTGTGAGAGTTAATCTACTCATGATAATAGATTATGAAATGTTTTTGTAAGGTTTATTTTCACTACTACTAAATTCAATTGTTTCTAAAATTTAATTAAATGAATTTAGTAATTAAAACCGGTTAGCAAATGTTCAGCGTAAACAATATCTTTAAAGGAAGCCTGTGCATTTAATACTTAAGGTATTATACATTGCAACTTACACACTCAGATTCAGTGGTTTCGGGGTGTTACAAGTAGGTTAAGTAAATGGACTGGGCTGAAATATTAAAATAAGCCCTTTAATAGGTCATCATAACCATTTAAAGTAATGCCCATACAATCAAGATTCTTAGGATTTGCATGACTTGTGATATACCCCCACTACACTATTACATTATATATATAAAAATAAATACATACATACAGATACATAAGTTATAAAAATTTAAAACCCTAACATTCAATACGAGAAATTAACTAGGTGTTAGGAAACACAAATGAAAACTGCCACAAGCCTTTCAAATACACTAGTCGACAACACAATACACTAGTAAACAAGGCATAGATCAAGTATTACCTAGTTTGCTAACTATCACTGTTGATTGATAGGTTGTCCTCTACCATATTGCATTCTAGGCCGTCTGCTTCACTCTTATACCATTTTCCACTTACTAATACAATTCAATTCTCATATCAATTCAACAAAAACACATGTCATCAAATCATCACTTTGGTGGCTTGAATTTACACAACTCAGTATGCATATTTACTTGAACTTCACCTATCATTAGTTCCTTTCTTTAGTTTTACAAAACCCTATTTACATACAAGATATTTAGTGCATTGCATTCACTACAAGCTCTTGTCACCCTTCATTGTCATCCATTTATTTGAATAGCTATGTCTACCTTGGCATCAAAAAGCCTTCTACTACACTTATGGCTAACAAACACCAATTATTTCTTAGATGTGTATACCCCAACTTCTTCCAAATTGTCTCACAAGCCACTAAATGCTCCTTAAACTTCTAAAGCTTCGACTTTCACTAAACCCATTAACTTATTACTTTTGTATAATGTCTAAATGAAGTAAAACGAACAATTCTTACATGATGAAATGATTAGTCATTTTCTCAACCAACTACACCAATGAGATCTTTCATCCTAGAATCAATGTCACTAATGAACAACAATAACTTAGTAATCATTACAATAGACGAGTTATGGCTAACATTTTATCATAGCCATACAAAAAATTGAAACTCATTAAATTATAGCAAAAAACATAATTTAATGCACCAAGAGATAAAGTAATATAGGACAATCCCGGTAAGCATATATCACATCTGAGACAATGCATATCCCCTTGACACATAGATTGTCTCAAATTTCAACGACATTAGCAATTATTAACTTTCGTTTGCTATCTATTATCAAAGAACTGCTCTATATAGGCTGATTGGTCCAATACCAATCTCCTTGTAACACATATAGAATGCATTTTAAGAGCTTTCTATTTGAGAAAATTGTTAGCTCACCAATGTGCCAGAAAATAATTTACACAAATATTAATTACATAAAAATAATTATCAAAATACCAATGAAAAATCACATGTATAAAATGTGACTTACTTTTACTATGAGTGTTACATGTCTTACTCGCGATTCTTGTAATTTTTGCAAAAATTGTGAAACTTACCATTTATAGTAAATTATATGTTAAAGATGTGAATTTTTTTTCCATTTATATTAAATTACATGTTTGATATACGATTTTCCAATGTACTAAACTTTTAAATAGCATGTTGTTTGTTAAACAAAACTTACATGTCTTAAATGAGATTTTGTGTTGGTATTTTGAGAATTAACACTATATGATTTATATTTAGGCTATTTTCTTTTATAGAACTGGTAGACATGTGTTATACCCTCTTTCTGTTTGTCAAAAAAAAAAAAACTTTGAGTTCATCTATTCATTGTCTCAATCATTGCCATGTTAATGACTATTTCACATATAACAGTAGTTTATCCCCACAAGACTTTTTCAACTACTAATGGAAGCAAATAATAATCATTTACACTTTAATATAGAATAGCCATGGAAATTTTAATATCCACCAATGTCTAGTAATTAGACCTTCTACAAATTCGCTATCTCTAGATCTTATCTATAACTTAATTATCCTTGCTCATTAGTCATTTCCAAAATAGGCATAGCAAAGATGTAAGAGAGCACACCAAATCTAACATTATCTTCTTCACTAGTATCTCTAGCTAAAACTCATGCACCAACACAATTGGAATTTGTCCACCACATTCACAAATCTAATCGCATTGCAATCTCACCTACTAGAAACTAAATCTATGTCTCGAACAAGTTCATCAATGTTGCATCTCACTCTTTTATGTGTAAACTAAACACCAAATGTTGATCTTCTATTGTTGTTACCACTTACTAACTCTTAGTACATGTCATAAATGTAGGCTCGCACCATGCGATGCCACCTTTAGGTTCAAGCTGATATACTACCTTAAAAGTAATCTTGCTCTAGCCATTATGGTTCTAGCCTTGCTTTAGTAAATCTTAGTTATGATATCACTTTATTCTGACAAATACTGCTTTAATGCCAACTTTGCTAGGAATTCGACTCAAGTTTATTAATATAGACTATAAACACAAAAAAAAAAAGAGATAAATAAGTAGAGAAAGAGAGACTTTGACACATAGATTTGATAAGGAAAACTACTAAATACTAAGGTAGAAAACACTAAAAAAGATTACAAACGAATGTGCAATGATATTATATATAATTCTTGCAACCACTTGAAGTAATGTTCTCAACAAGTGGTGAGAGGATACAAGATGAATAGAGCATCTAAAGCCCTAACCATACAATATCCTATATCCTATAGGTTTATGTTGCCAAATTTTAAAACCAAATCTTACCCTAACAACCGATACCTTGAAACATTACCCTATAAAACCTATAAAGTACAGAGTATCCTATAGAATTTGTAAAAGTTTCTAATACATTTTTATAGTATGAAATTTTCAATATAAATTTCTTGATAACTGTTAAGGTTCCTTGTAACTAGGGATAGAAAACCAATTAAATTACTCATGAACTGCTTAAAATTGATTCAATATTTACTAGAGTTTAAATTGAGAATAAGCTAATTAAGTGTTTAGTTGAGCTTAAATTCTATAATATTTAGATTGAACTCAATCATAATTGAGCAAGAATTACGTTTATATGTTAATTGAGTTCGAGTCAAGCATAAATATCAACATTATATTAATTTAAACAAAAATATATTATTTAGATAAATCAAGCCTCAATGAGATAAAATGAAAATTGAATTCAAGCTTGCTCAATGCTGCTTCAAGTCCAACTTCAGCTCATAATTCTAAACCTGATTGAACTCAGATCAAACTTAATTTATCATGTGATATATCACTGGATTACAATATGTCCATTAGTTAATATATGACAACATAAAATCACTCCGAACTTTTGAAATTTTAAGTTGGACTATAAGAAGCAAAGTGGATGGACAAAGAAGTACATAGCTAACATAAAAGAGAGTAAAAAAAACATAAAATCACATTTAATATTGTGTAAACTATATCAATAAAAGCAATAGTCTAGTGATTTCTCCTAACAAGGTGATATTTTTACGTGTCACCGTTCTTCATGTATGAAAGTACTTATCGATCATGTAAACAGCAAAAAAAGGTAAAAGCTTCCACATGAAAAAAAGAATGAGACTCACAATGACTAGATTACCTTAATGGAAATTTATATGAATCGGAGCAACAAAGGTAGTAAACGTGAGGTCTTTCATTAGAATAAATTGTTGGATTACTATTTGGGAGAAAATTGGACCTAGAGAGATGGAAAGGAGGAACCAAGGAATGATTTAGAGTTTCTAATAGACGAATGGGCTTGCATCATATATATATATATATATATATATATTTCAATATAAGATAAAACCGTGTGTTTTAGATAAAAATAAAATATTGTGTTATATGGTATTAGTTAATAACTTTTATAGGATAGGTAGAGATACCTAGAACTTACATCCCCTGTACCTAAATTACAATCAAAGGTAGTTGCAAGGTATAGAGATAAGATTGTTAAACTCGTGATTTTATATAAAAATATCAAATGGTGTGTAGAATTAGAATATAGAATCAAAACATGGAAACATAAATTTCTACAACCTATGCATAGTAGTATTGAAAAACTATAGATATATTTATAGAAATCATAAAAAGTTTGAAATACATAATCGATATTAAAAGGGAAATTAAAAAATTAAATTCTCCTTTTTCACAATAACTCTTAATTTATATACAACATACATAAAAAAATAAAATAAAAAGGGAGAGGAGAAAGGGTAAGAATAGTCAAAATTAAGTTTTTTTTATTATTTTGTTTAAAAAAAGTTAGGAATTGAATGAAGATATAACTTTTCAACTTATCAATGATTTTTTTAATATTGGTTGGTGGTTATTTTGAAAAACTAACCATCTATTAATTCATCTATTTATTAATGCATGGTTACCTACTATGAATGCATATGTGTATTATATACCTAATATTTTTCTGCTTGAAAGTGGGTATAGGGATTTATTTTTTGAAAAAAAAAAATTATAACATGGATTGCTTATTAATCAGATTTTATCTTTTTATAAGTACATAATCTGTATTACTTTGCATTAACCATCATCATTCCTTGATTAAAAAAGGACATGTCGCACGCGTATCTTTCCAACAAAAACAAAAATCTGAATTAAGAGATACATTCTAAAACTCCTTAATTTAGGGTTTGAAATAAAATGAAAAAAGAAACAAAAAAGAAGAATATCATTTTGTCTGATTTGGAATTTTTAAGTAACATCTACTGATCAAGGGTTCCATAGGAGAATACATGTGTCATGTGCATTTTCAATCAACATATGATTATTATTTAATGAAGAACCGCATCGTCATATATTAATATAGAAAAGAAAAAAACAGCTACCCATAAGTGGCAAAAGTTTAAAAAAAAATACATGTTTATAAAATTACCGTTTGACCTAAATAATCTTCTAAAGTTTTATCGAGGTGTGGATATGTTTAAATATTGCCAATAGTACCCTTAAGTTTTAATTAATTGGAAAGATGAGGAACAGTTGAATTTTTTAGTTTCACTAAAATCTACTCAAATCAAAGTTTAAAGAGTGTTAAATTAAAGTATACTCCTAAATGTTGCAAATCATTTTGAGCTTTAATAAATTGATAAATAATCCTCAAAATTTAAAATATATATATATACATATAAGAATCCATCAAAACTTGATTTTGGTGTAAAACACTTCAAACTTATTAAAGTATGATTTTTTTTTTCCAAGTTATTAAAGTATGCTTTAGCAATTCCTAAAATTTAATTTTAGTGTGTTATTATTAAACTAAAAAATTGAGTATTCTATTCTCACTAATTTATCAAAACTTAAGGGATTATTTGCAGCATTTAAAAGTTTAAAAATATATTAATGCTTAGGTCAAAGTTTACAAGAGCTTTACAATTTTCCCTGAAATTCTTTTTCCATGTAATATAAAGAAATTGTTAGTAGGTAATCCAAACATCTATATCAACGCCAACTAGTACACTTGCATTTTTCTTAAATGTATAATCGATTTTTCTTTTTTTTGTCATTTCATTGAGTAGAGAGATTCGAACCCGATATCTCTCACTTGAAAGACTAGAAGAGATACCACTAGACTATAAGGTTATATGTATAATCGATTTCACAAAGCCAAAATTTAGATACCCATTTTAACCAATGTTACAAGTCATGACTTCCAATAAGATCCAACACTTAGGAATGTGTTAATATACGAATATTTTCAAAGGTCTAACAACATAACAAAGAAAATTGCAATATTAAGAAATTTCCTTATAACCACCAAAAGGCACAACCTTCAACTGATTGAAATTATGCTCCTCTTTATGATACCTAAAATACCATTGATCAATACTTATATTCATCCTCAACATGAATGGGTCATATAAAAACCTCGAATCGGTCCCATGGTCTTGTAGAGTTCAACAAAATCTAGTAAAAAGTCCGTACATATTTTTTCATTCTACTAATGATCCACAGTGACGAGAATTTTGCAAACTCATAACTTACCCTAGCGCCACCTTTCTTTAAGAAATAATCAAATATATTTATCATGTATTATAGTATTTGCAATCATTTCAATATTCTACATTCTTTTCCAAGTCTATCGATTTCTCACTATCTAGAATAATGGGAGATAATATATATGTACGTATGTATACTTTTATGGGGCCATCTCCTTTCCTATATTGCAAATAAGATAATATAAATCTTAGAACTAATAATAAGATTTTATGATGGAAAAATAAAGATAAGTAAATGTGAGTGAAGAAAATAACCATGTTTAACAATGAACAGTTACCATAATTATTATTTTAAATATTATTGTATTATTTTTTTAGGTTGGATTTTCCCATCAAGTTATGTCTAAACTCAAAACCAAATCCAAAACCTATAAGGTTTCAAAATAATGCTTAAACTCATTCCGAAACCCTATATGGTTTTTGGAGAGTCAAGTAAGATGGGTATTCTATAATGACCTATGTGGTTACATCCTTAAATCTTCATTAGATTATCCAAAATTGACTCTCTCTCTCTCTCTCTCTCTCTCTCTATATATATATATATATATAGATATATGTGAAGATGTACCCTTCAAGATTTAAAAAATTACTTGTACTAATATGCTAAGTGGAAAGGTGAATGGTGAATAAATACTAATGATATTCAAATAGATGAAAATATAAATGGTAATTTCACCATTCTTTTTTTTTTTATGTGTTGAGATTTTATTGGTATTTACATGCTACTTTTTTATCAAGACCATCCTTAAAAGCTAACATATTAGGTCATTTTGCCTCTTTACTTCCCATCTTGTGTCGATTGTACAATTTTATTAATAGACTCTTTAGTTCATCATCTAATCATTAGAATAGTTATAAAAATTAATAAAATAACTAATTCAACACAATTGTATGTAAATATGAGTAATCAACAAATTATAAACCAATGTGTGAAAAAAAATCGATAGAATCATAAATTTTTCTAAATTTTATGAAGTTAAAAACTATCAGTGTCTTTGTTTTGTCAGTGGAGTAAATTAGATTGGGTCTCTTAATAGTTGGGCTTGCAAAATAAGAACAAGTCAATAGGCACTAGGGGGTTATCCGATGTAGCCTCTCCAATAGTTGAATTAGTATGATGTTAGAAAAATGAGTGAATAATGTAGCAAAGTATTGACTATATATTAGCATCATGTCCCTAAAGGGCATCTTGAGGCGGTATTTATATAACAATTACAAGTGGTAATTATTGTCAAATACCCAGCGATAAACTCCTATGTTCCTTTCATCATAGTATTTTTGAACAAATTCCTAGATAACAAGCCTAAAGGATCTCTTATTGGTGATATCAATATTGAAGATAGTGACAATAAAAAAGCAGTTGCATATTCATGGGGTTAGTGGAACTCATCAAAGTAATAGAAGCTGAGCCATTAAACCACTTTTTGAGAATGTTGGGAGTGGGATGAAACACTTTGTGCCAAGTGACCATTAGCTTAGTCCATGCGGCCTCAGCATAAGTGGATGAATCTAGACGGGAGGTTGGTTTATAAATCACCAGGTTGCTTTACGTTCCCCTTAGGTTGGGCTAGGTTTAAGGAGCCTTAAGTCTAAATTTTTAGATCAACATCAACTTTTTAACATAATAAATAAAGGGTTTTCTTCTTTTTTCTTTCCCAATCTACTTTCTTGATGTGCCTTTGAAATATGGCATCAAGTTATGTAGCTTAAAGCTTCTTAATTTACGAGATTAATTAACTCATAAACCACGCTAAAAATTTGAAATTAGCGTTGCATGGCTTCTTACGCAAGCCATGGTGTTTATATTTAGAGAACCTTTTAGTTATATGTGACACTCTTTTTCTTGTTCTTTTCTTTTTCTTTTTCTTTTTCTTTTTTTATTGATTATCATAAGTGATTTCATGTTGAACATAGCTATGATACCATGTTGAATTAAGCTAGGAGCATGTAGGACTGTATGGTAAGCTGAAATAGGTTTGTACTTTATTTTAAGTGCCTAACTTGTCGTTTAGGAACATGCTCATATTAAGGAATTAGAAAGGTTTGCTGGGTTGCAATGTGAAATATATGAATGGTTTTGTGAAAAGCAAAGGTGTTTCATCCATAGTTTATATGCAGATATATTCTTCTGCCATCAAGAGGTTTGTCAATTGTCAATGATTCAGAATGCATCCATGAGGGCATCGTAGTAAATGCATGGGCGAAATTCCTAGATGTAAAAGCCTTCAAGAATGCAACTGGGGAAGTTGCAATTGCACAACATTTTGAGCTTGAAACCATAAAAAGTGATTTGATATGGTACATCAAACAGTTGTCCAAGGCATATTCATCCAGTAAAGCTTTCTAATGCCTCAACCTTTACCATAAGAAGCCTTGAAGAAACCTACATTTGTGTGGAAATATTGCATAGGATGGTTACCATCAGGCTTTTCTAGATAGGACGATGAGCTGTATAGAGGAAAGGCTAAGATATAACATTAATTACAAGTCGAAGGACATATTGGAAGAGATACATACAAGAACTGTTGGATCACTACGTTACAAGCAAGCTTAACATGCAAAGTAGAGATGAATTCCGACCATTTATGGCTCTTTTGAAAAGTGTATTTCCTACTTCTAGCATTCTATAAGTAATTAAAGAGAACTAATGCTCTATTTGGCTAGCTTTTTCCAGCATATATAGTCACTCTTTTTAAACTTTTTTTTAATAAATTATTTATTAAAAGATAGAAACAAATAAAAAAATGGGCAATTCTCATGAAAATATCAAATATAAATAATATATAAATGCAAACTAGACATATTTACATATATCATTTTGATACAAATATAGATACAGATGAAAAACAGACTATCCAAATAGAACATAAATTGCACAATACTGTAGAAGTATTGATGCAGTGGAAGAAGATATGGCAGTTTTTTTTTCTTAATTGGGAAAGAAATAAATTGAAATTTATTCGTCCTTTTAATCATTTTTTATGTTTGTAGACTTTTAGGAAGCTTCCTTTATTTGTTGTTTGTGACATTTATTTCGTCATTCAAATATTTTTATATTTGTAGACCTTTTTAGAAAGAAAATTTTAGATTATATACATACATATATATATATATTGTATACCCTAGGGCAAATTAAGGACATCAGTTATCATTCTGAAATAGATTTTGAGCCGTCATTACTCTATTTTCCTAAATATCTCAAATTACATTATTAATTTTGGAAATTTTGGATGTCATTTACATAGGTATTCTTAGAATCAATAAGTATTTAGAAAATCTCTTTTTTAGGTATTTTGAGAATCAACAAAATTGTAATATTTATCTCTTTGTTCTTCCTGCAATGTCAGTTTGGTTTCAAAGCTGTGTTCGCTCCTAATATTATCATGGCACCTCACAGGCAGACCAATCAACGGCGTGCAATGGATGAAATTTAGGATTGGAGAAATGATCAATGAGAGGTTAGATATAGCCTTAGAGTGATTCGAAGTGGTGGTGGATCGGTTGGCAGAGAGGATGGGTGAATTAATTGTCAACCACAATAGGAATCTTAATCCTACTCGTAGGCACTACCTTAATCCATTATTTGATAAGGAAAATAAGAGGAGTTGGGAAACTAGGATGAAAATAGAGGAAAAGACACTTTAGTCTTACTTTTATAAAAAAACCCAGTTTTTGAGAACAACGAAGGGAAGGATGAAGCTATTTTTGAGGCTGATGAAGAACCAATCTTTGATATTTACGTTGATGAAGAGGATAATGTTTTCGAGGCTGTTGGTGATGGTGAACCAATTTTTTATGTACCAATTTTTTATGTTAATTATGTTGAACAAGGGTATGTGATCAAAGATAGCAAAAAGAATTTGGTTGTTAGGAGGTCTTCTATGACTCCTAGAGCTATTGGAGATGATTGGCTGAGGAGCAACATTTTTCAATTAACTGGCCATGATTAGATCAATTTGTTTGAGATTTATGTGGTTAATTCCAAGTGGATCGACTAAAGAGAAACATTTTTCAATTGACTGGCCATGGTTAGATCAATTTGTCTGAGGTTTATGTGGTTAATTCCAAGTGGATCTTACAAGACACTGTGAAAATTCGAGGGTGAATTTTTTCTAACTGAGGGAGAATGATGTGGTGGAAGAAAAGATGGCAGTTTTTTTAAATTGGGAAAGAAATAAATTAGAATCTATTTGCCCTTTAATTATTTTGATGTTTGTAGACTTTTAGGAAGTTTTCTTTATTTGCTGTCTATGACATTTTTTTTGTCATTTAAATATTTTTATGTTTGTAGACCGTTTTAGGAAGTTTCCTCTTTGGAAAATTTTAGATTATATATATATATTATATTGTATGTCAAGGGCAAATTAAGGATATCAGTTATCATTTTGACATAGATTTTGAGTCATCATTGCTATCTTCCTAAATTTCTCGAATTACATAATTAATTTCCATATTTTGGATGCCATTTACCTAGGTATTCTTAGAATCAATAGATATTTGATGATTGCTTTTTCGAGTATTCTGAGAATCAACGGAACTATGATAGTTATCTCTTTTCTTTCTCTACGTCAAGTATTTACCAATGATGCAGATAGTCAATTCCAAAGGCTTTTCTATTTCCTTCTATGCATCAATAAATGGGTTTCTCAATGGTTCCTTGCCCATTTCTATGCTTGGTGCAATATAGCTATAAATCAAGTACATTAGTACCATACTTTAGGCAGCTTCCCTTGATGTGAGAGGTCATTCCCACTGGCATTTGGCATTGTTGATCTTGAAAACAATGAAAACTGGGTGTAGTTTTTGTCAAGGTTGCACAAGGCACTTGAAATGAATTCTGACATTAAGAAACCACTCACATTCATATCCAATGAACAAAATGGCCTAATAGAGGCTGTCAAAAGGAAATTTCCAAGCTCTTGTCATGCATTTTGCTTGCAACACTTGACCAAAAACATAGGCAAAGAGTCTAAGAACTCAAGGCTTGTCCATCTTTCTGCAGAAAACTGCATATGTGACTGCTACCACAGCTTTCAGAAATATAGTGATTAAAGAAGAGGAAACTTCCTCCAAACCAAGGAAATGGACGAAACAATATCCTCATAGCCATTAAGCAATAGTATATTTTGAGGTAAGGAGATTTTTTCATCTCTGTTCTAATACTAAGTTATGTGAATGGATCCCGGTCATCGAGTGTATTCACAATACATTGATGATGGTGTTTGAAGAGTGGCATTTTAGAGCAAGTTCTTGGTTTTCTATACTGGCACCTTCTATTAAGAAGAAAATTAGGGAAGTCATTTCTCTTAGTCTACTTTCCAAGTCTTTCAGTTAGATGAAGTTGAATTTGAGGTTTTATCTTTGGAAGGATCATATATATGGTGAATATAGGCACCCATTCATGCTTGTGCTATGATTGAAAACTCTAGGACATTCCTTGCTCACATGTTGTTGCAACTCTAATCTTACATAGAAAAGAGGCATCCGCTATTGGGGAAATGTTCTATAGTTGTTAGATTATGTGAGCCATATGCAGAAAAAATACATCCAATTCCAAGAAAACTTGAAGAGAAATTGTCGAGTGACTCTCCTATAGCTGTGGTGTAGCCACCCAAATATCATAGACCATTAAGATGATCAGAAAAGAAACAAATATGTCATGATGTTAGTCACGATAAGCACATCCATTGTGGTAGATGTAACTAAATTGGACATCAAAGGACAACTTTAAAAACTAAGATTATTAGAGGTTTCAAACAGTTTTAGGTAGTATATGGCATTGTATGGATGGCCAGACTACTGAAGCATGCTTCATAGTACATTTTGTGGGTTGATTGTAGAAAATATAACAGTTATATGCTGAGTATCTATTCAAGATATCATCTATAAAGTAGCGCATGCTTATATCCTCTCATAGGAAAGAGAATTCATCTCCTTCCCTCAAAGATCAATTTCACTTAATTCTATACTTATAGTTTGTTGAATGTAATTTTGCATTACCTAGATTGGTACACGAAACAAAACACAAAGGATGCAAAAAGAGATGAGTTAAAACTATTTTTAGCTTCAACAAATAAGTAGGGTTTGGACTTATGCAAGGATGTGGATAATTCAATTATTTGGCTAAAAACAATTATTCACAAATAATCTATTGTTCCCAAAAGGAGTGCTGTGGGTTCTTGGAAAAAAAATAATATAAATGCTCTTGATTACAAGATTTGTTTGATTCGTTATTTTCAAGTCGTTTTGGCATCTCATTTTTGTCATTTTCACACATACTATTTATAAAAAATAGACACAACTGAAAAAAATATATATATTTTACTCATAAATATACCAAATAGATCAAATATTGATATAGATCAAATATACATAAGATATAGTTAAAAATCAGACAATCTAAATAGAACTACATCGTTCACTTTACAACTTCTTGAATCTCCTACAAGCTTCTAAAATATTTGCTATATGACTAAAGGTGTTAACTCTAGCAAAACCTTCACACAATGCCCACCAGGTGTTGTGACAACAAGTCTTCTCTAAGATTTCACTGAATACATCCCAAGAGCTTTCTCCCAGAAAATGTACCTAGATTTGTGGTGCGTTCCATGCTCCATACACCTTAAACCTAGAGAATCAAAAGTGTCCACTATTGTTACGGTATTCTCCTTGTAGAAGCCAACAACATCAAACATAGTCTATCAAATTTGAAGAAAATGTTAGACAAAGATTCTTAACTTTAATCTAAAAAATCGACAAGAAAAATGCCACGTCAGGAAAGCCATCCTAGACTCAAAAAGCATCATGCCAGAAAAGTCTCTTTTTCTTATGTCGAATAGGTGGTTTTCTTTTCTAGTTACATATGCCACTGATACTATGAAAGTGACGATACTAACCTTAAGGCCATCAGGCAAAAGGCAAGCCACAACACCAACATGGGAAAGATTCGATGCACCATCAAAACGAGTGGAAATAGCATGATTAAAATCTCTGGCAATAAGAAACCCATTTGAGAACAAAAGTTGTTTCGGCATCACTGTCCAGCCCAGATGAACACCAGTAAATCCAACATATTTGCTAAATGATGCTGTCTCAACATGTATAATAAAATGTGAGTTTGAAGTGTGTCAAGATAGAAGACACCAAGGTTTAAGAGCACAGTACATTCTATCAAAAGCATTGGCTAGGCTCTAAAGTGACCAAAAAATTCCTAGAAATACAAAAATCTCAACAATCAGGTATAATAGCACCTAATTACTCAAAAAAACATGGTAGCAGCATATCAACTACGGTTGATTGAAATTCAAGGTTCTAAAGAACAATCTAATCTACTCTCCTTTTAAGCTTGTCTAAAGGAAAATTCCGTTTTAAAAAGTAAAAGTTCTTAGCCTAAGTATTAGAAAAGTTATGAATTGCTAGAACCCAGTCACTACTAAAGATGAGATCAAGAACAATTGTCTATGGCATAAGAGGAAATAAGTCCATTGGCAACCAAAGGTAAGCATAATATCATGATAATCAGAAGATGTAAGATCAAAGAAAACATGCCTAAAGTAGAAGAATATGACAAGAAACAACTATAGCAATTATCCAAATTCCACATTACCTCTTCAGCTTCTGGAATCTCAAACATGGACTATGTGTTGCCATCACACATATACATAGCATATGTAGAATCGTATACTATAATAGCTCCAATAATCTCAAACAAGTCGTGTACCTACCTATGCTTCTCACCACCTTCAAAACTCAAAGAATCGAGTTTTCCTAAAAGAACACGGGGGATATATGTAATAGAATTCTACCAATGCTTCTCTCTGATCTTAAACATCTTTTAATCCCAGAATAGCATGGGAAGAGCACGACGTCGTGTTTCACCCTCTATGTCTTTTTTATCCCAATCCTATAAAGCATACGACCAAAACTTTAAACGTATCTAGTTGTGTACAAGAATGCGGGGAGATAGGTTTACTTGTGTACCACCCGTGTTCTTTTCCAAGCCCCTCTTAACTTCGCTAATTCTTGCCCCAATTGCACTAAACTTGACCTGGTTCTTCCCTTAACCTTAATAACCTTCTAAGACCTTCAAAATACATATTTATTAAGTACTAATACCCTATTTATGGTGTACATCATCCAAACATATTTAATACAAATGTCTCATATAAATGAAAGTAATTCATACTTAATAATTGGAGTAGGACACTAAGAACTAAATGAGATTAGTGGATTATGAGAACCTATTCTTAAAAGGTCAAGAATCGAGACCCACAAAGTATATCCCACTAAAGGTTGGTTAACCTAAGCCCCAAAACCGAACCTAACCTACATAATTAACTAAGTAACTTAACTAAATGAAATAATGACCCCTTAAACATTATCTTTGAGTAGATATGGTCAAACTGAAGTGACCCAAATGTAACAAACAATATAAATGAAATAAAGATAGTAAATCTAGAACTAATTCCCGACTTTAATTATAAACAGTTATTGGATGTTGAACTTGGAAAGAGATAGTAAGCTCAAATCAATCGATAGGTACATAGCAATTGCGTATTATTTGCTGGGTAGTCTAAATAACTAGACTAAGAATTTAAACTTAGTTTAATTGAGTATCGGTTGCTACTTGACTACTTACTTTAAGAGTAGCACCCCCGATTGAGTTACAAGCTTGATTGCAACTTTGGGATGATGTGATAGTTTATGTGCTTAGGCCCTACAAATGTGTGGTTAGGCTCAACAGGTAGTCAATAAGGAATTTTCAAGATCGAGCAACAAACTAGGAGTAGGTATGAAGTTATGACATGTTATATTGTCACATCCCTATAGGTACCCCAGTTGTAACAATACACCGTGCAACAAACCGAAGCCTTCAGAAGGTTACATAAGTACTATATAACTAATATTCCCTACATGGAGTGGATAGAGAAACAAGATCAAAGATTAATTAGAGTAAGAAAGATATTGCATATAAATATATATATATATATATATATATTATAAGCCATGAGTAAAGATAATATACAAGTCCAGGTCATCACACAATTTTTACACCCATTGTCTTTAAGGGCTTCTTCAAAACACTTTTACAACATAACTTATATTATTATAAATATCATCACTAAGTCTCTATTACAAACAAGATCTTCCTTCCAAACATGAATACATAAGTCCATATTATATTATTATAAACATCATCACTAAGTCTTTATTACAAACAAGGTCTTCCTTCCAAACATGGATACATAAGTCCAAATTCTATCCTAGCTTCCACACATGGCCTTAGTCTCGGCCTTCTTGCTTATATTCCTGTAAAACAACAATCTAAAGGAGCGTGAGCATAAGAAGCTCAGTGAGTAGAGTAGAGCAGAGTAGAGCAATGTGTTGTTACCTCGCTATGGCCTTGAACGCAACAACCATACTCTACTCAATACGATCTTTTCCTTTCCTGTCCATCCTTATTAAATCCAAAGGAAAAGCAGAATCAATTACACCTTTTGCTTGATCCAAAGGAGGTGTAATTGATTCTGCTTTTCCTTTGGATTTAATAAGGATGGACAGGAAAGGAAAAGATCGTATTGAGCATAATATGGTTGTTGCCTTCAAGGCCACAGCAAGGTAACAACCAAATACCTTTTTTTTTCTTTGGATTTAATAAGGATGGACAAAAAAGGAAAAGATCGTATTGAACAGAGTATGGTTGTTGCTAGGCATCTGTCGCTTGATCCGAAGGAGGTGTAATTGATTCTGCCTTATAATTAAGGAGGTATACCATCTTGGCAGGGCCTTCCCCCTTAACTGCCATGACATCATCTAGCTTCTTAAGAAGGTGCACAAGCTTCACACGCAGAGGATTCTTAAAAATCTTCTGATACTTAACAGAAACATCGCTCAAATACAACTCCCCATGAGAGTCCTTAAGCAACTTCACTAGCCACAGCTTAAAACCATTCACATCACGAGGCTGCACCTGCCCAGGATCATTCTGATCAGCGAAGGAGGAAGTTCCACCTACTGCTTCCTTTAAAACCTTTGCAGGGCAGCGGGCTTTACCTTGGGCCACGCTAAGCCAGGTCCACACAAACTTCGCAGCATTTTTGAGAGCAGATGAAACACCAACCCCATCAGGGATGGCCAGGATTATAGTATATCCACGTTGACCAAGGGTGTGGAGAGCATTGGCAAAATCAACATCCCCAGATATCAGCATAATAAATGAGGGCGGACGATGATCCATGGCATATGAGAACATATCAACCAAGATAGCCTTATCTACAGCATCCTTCCCTCTTGGAACATCAATGAGCCTAAAACCTCCTTTTTCCCACCCTTCTGTCAACTGCTTTGGGAAAGAATCGGAATCATCATACGCATGAAACACCACGATAGGTCCTGAAATTCCAGCGTCTCCACACAACACCTTTTCAATATTGTCTACTACATCTTCTAGCCTCATATCTTTAGGAATATTACAGTTTTGCTTGTCCCAAAGGACACAGACAGAGCCATCCAAATCATTTCTTCCTCGAGGACTAAAAGAAGGCTGAGGCATATTCATGTTGGAATCAACCAAATTTCCCTTAGATGATGCAAATGAAACTAATGATGTGGATGAGATCGGATGAGCCATTTCATTCTTCAGGATGCCTGCAAATTTTTGGAAGTACAGGGCATTAGTGAACGACACAGCAGGAGGATTAACTGAACAGTCAAATCACTCAAAGGCAAAAATATAGCATGTAGGGTTCAACTTCTAAGGGAAGAAGCCTATCTTCGGTTTTTTCCAACAGGCCAGATACTTGCCCAACTGCTAATTCAGTGACTGACTGATTACATGGAGTTCTAAAGCAAATCATTCACAGCCAACAACATTCAAGTCCAATGCCAGGGATCAAACAATGGACCTTGATGAGTGAGTTTTCAATTTCTGATGCTAATATGGTATCAGAGATAATTACCTTCTACATCTTATATATATATAATCAGGTGATTTAGGTAATTATCTTGTATATATATATATTAAACACAAGATGAGATACCATATGTAATTATATATACATTATATACAACACATTTAAGTGTTGGCTAATTGAATCCATCTCTCTCATATCTTCTCCAAAAATTTAATATATAGATATATATATTATATATAAAGATTAATATAAACATGAATAAATGTGTCGTCTACCATAATATAAATGTCGCAATTAGCTGTATTCTTTCTGTTAGTTTTTCCGCGTGTCATTCATAGGTGGAATGCCAACGTCGAGCTTAAACTTTATATTTTATTCCTTTTTTTTTTTTTTTGGCCTTTTTAAGTATTCTATCCTCCCACGTAATCACCTGAGTTAGCACATTATTAGTTTATAGAAATCTAATCTTTCCACGTAAATCACCTGATTTAGCCCAATACGTGTGGATCATCATTCTTATGAAACGATATTTTTACTGGCAGAAATCTACTTGAAACAGGGTGTAAACATAAAATTGATTGGCTGGAATGAAATAACATAATGTTAGAAAAAAATAACAATTCAGTTATTTTATAATTGGGGAAATTTTAAGGATAAAAAATTGTTTTATAAAAAATACTAATTTTTTTATAAAAAGGAATGAATAATTATTTTTTATATATTCTACATTATATGGAGTAGACATATTTTTATATAGAAGCTTTTACAAATTACATAAAAGAATAACTATTCCGTAATAATAAAGCTAAAATATCAATTCTATTATTGTTAGCCAAAACGCAAAGTTGAAAAATTCATTTAGGATATGAAAGATGAATAATATATAAAAATTTAAAAATAAATAAATAACCTAATTAAAATACAAACAATTAGACTTAGCACAAATGTGAAGAAATTATTTTAAGGTAAAATAAATCTGGGAATGGTTGAACAAATAAACTCACCTTATCCGGAGTCTTCAGACTTGCCTTCCAGAAGCCAAGGGCATGATCCCAAAACGGACCGTAACTATGAATCCCTTGGCAAAACATCTGAAAAGCCTCCTCCACAGGAAGCATCGAAGCATTTTCATATCGGAGCTTGTTTATAAAATGCCACTGAGATACGAAACAGTCCAAAGGATTTCTACTTATATAGACGATCTTACATCTGGATGCTCTTATTGAGGGTGGTAATGAATCATAAGGAATATGTGTCGCAAAAATTCTGGGTGTTGATGGAACAATTTCGGCGATGTTCGGGGTTTCATTTTCCCTATGCAAAGTAAACTCTAGGGTTGGCACAAGCTCATGAGGACCACAGGACAGCAAAGGGCTATCTTTCACCTTATAAACATGGCGGTTACATATTGAAAAGACTAGTGCCTTTAACCAGGTTGTACCTGACTTTGGTAGGCTTACTAGGATTATGTCCGTGTCTAGGGCTTCGAAATGTTTTTGCGATGAAACCACAGCTTTTAGATTAATAGAGGGACACCAAAAGTTCTGGTACTTGTAGATGGGAGTTCCATCCCAGTTTCTCTCCTTAGGAACAGCTTCCATGAGTTTCAGGAACTCACCCACTCCTTGAGACTGAGACTCTTCTTCCATTATTCCTAAATTTCCTAGTATTGTATATACTTTGGCTAGTGGATGAACCAATCCATTCTCAGATGGGGTCTTATTTATTGGGATCGAACCTTACTATTGCATCTCGGGACAACACGGTAGCTTCCAAAGTCTTGAAACGTTTTGCATCATGTGACAAAACCCGACAAAGTTTCAAACTGTTGTAAAATTTTATTGGTTCGATATGATATATTCCTTTCTTTACGGTTCAAATCGCAATACTTATATCGTAATGACATGGTTTGAACCCGATAATTGTTTGGAATGGAATACATTGCAATCATAGTAATGGAATAGAATGAGTAGCAGGATGATAAATTAATTTTTTTTTATTTAAATACATTATGAAATAGATTAGAATTGGAATAATACTTATCAAAAATATTATTAATAATAAATGAGAATAATGAATTGTGTAAGAAGATACAAAAAAAATAACCGTAATACTAATCATTAATGAGGATGAAATAGAATCGTGAAATTATAAATTTTTAGAAATCATGATTCCAACTTCTAAGGTCTCAATTCCACTCTTATTCATCCATACCAAACATAACATAAATGACATAATGGCTATACTAGTGGATGCTTTAAGACTCTTATTAAGGATTTAGGAGAGCAAAAAAAGTAAAATAAAAAGAAATTTATAGTTACTAAAACAATGATCATTTGTCTTACAAACTATCTATATATATATATATATATGGGAAAATGCAAAAATACCATCCTAAACTTTAGAGATAGTGCATATTGATACCATAAACTTTAAAAGTATGACTTTTGACCTATAGAATTATAAACAATTACCAAATAAGTCTAGTCTGTCCCTTATTCTTGTCCCTATTAGTACACGTCGTACAAATTAGCACAAAATCTTTAAAAAAGGTGCACTAAGAATAGTTAATTTTTTTTTATATTTTGTTAACAGAAAAGTACAAAATAAACTTACTGCTCGTTCACTTCGCTGTAATTACAATTTCATTATAGCCTTATTCTTTATGAGTAACTATTACAACTTTTAGTTCACCAATAGCAATTTTACAATGAATCCCTATTACATAAGACACTGAATAGCCATTCTTTATTCAAACCTATGAATATCAATTCAATGCTGGAACTATCTTTTTTCAAAATACTACCATTTAAATAAAAAAATCCTAGTACAACTCTATTCCATTTCTCTGTAATGGAAATTCCATTACAGTCCTATTCATTTAGCGAAGTGAATAAGCCATATTTACTAATTGTTTATAGTTATGAAAGTCAAAAATCATATTTTTAAAGTTTAGAGAGTTAATCCGTGCCACCCCTAAAATTTAATAGTGTCTTTGCATTTCCCCAATATATATATATATATATATATATATAGAGAGAGAGAGAGAGAGAGAGTTTTCTAAACATAATACGTCTACATCTACTGGCAATTACACCATTTGGGCGGGACTCTCCGTCGTTTATATATTTTATTGTTTTGCTATTGTCGATGAGATCTGGCGTATCTTTATAGGCAGATTAAATAATGGGGATGGTTTAATTAGGTCTTAGATTTCCGCACCGAGCCCAATTCAAACGACGTTATATGAGAGAATCATTAAATTGCCCATAGTATTTTAAGATAATTACCGTATGAATCCAATAGGCTTGGTTTCAATTGGTGAGCCCATTAACTATAAGTCCATGTTCCATAATGGACTCATCTCCAATATTTCAAACTCATATAGCTAACTATAAGTTCAGTTGCTTCTTCAATGGGTTTAATTAAAACCACTTAAGCTCTTTACCTTAAAAAAAAAAAAATAATAATCTCAATTAAGGTCCAATATCAAATATGACCTTATCTTAATTAAGTGATCAAATATGATGTGATAATTAAGTTATATACTTAGTATTTATATGAAATAATCTTTTTTTAACGTATACATATTTGCAATCATGCTTAATTTTAATTAGACATAGACTTTGGATATTGTATTAGGTATGCAGTGATGTGATAGTTACTTGTTTAGGATAAGTATCAAAAAATGAATTACAACTTAAAAATGACTTAAATATTTAATTGATTGAGTATGTGTAGTTGTTACCTTGACCCAAGTCGAGAAGCGACAACCTTGCTTAAAGATGTCAACATGGTACTTTGGCACTTAGGCCATCAAGTGTAGCATGGCAAGTAGCTAATAGTGGAATCGGTAGCAGAATAACATTTATTAACATTTGGTAAAAAGTAATATAGTATTGTTCACATCTAAGACACTAATTGAATTACATCAACGATGATGATTTTTGCAATAAAATAAATTATAGTTCTCATACCAAGTTCCTAACACCTCTGGTCTTCCTCTACATGTGGCCTACCATGCCTGTGCAGTACTTCATCGTGTTGTTCATCCTCCTCAATAGAAGAGGAATCATCCTTTACCTCATCCACATCTAGCATTGGATTAGGGTTTCGTCCCTGTTTAGGGTTTTCATTCATTTGGTTGTCCATCAATGCACCCATTCTTTCTGTTAATTGATCAACCACGACATCCAAACAACGTTCTAATACCGCATCCAACCATTGATCAATCATTTGCCCGATCTTGTGATCTAGATCATCGCGATCGTAGATCTCATTCAGTGCAGCACAACGTTGATTAACTTGTCTATGGGGTGCCATTGTTGCCAAGAGCAAATGTAGCTCTGATACCAATCTAATGTAGCGATTAATGTGAACTTGAATTAGGGTTTATCACAAGCCATTGATTCGCATATGAATGCCCAGCTTGTGATCTTCAATACCTATTGATTCTGAGAATTCCTAGGTTGTCGTTATCAAAATTCGAAACTTGTGCATGAATTCAAAATTTTAAGAAAAAAAGCAATGACGGTTCTAAAGCTTTTTTTTGTAAAAAATGATATCTGATTGTCCATTTGCCCTAGGATATACAATATATAGCCTCGCTTAAAAGCTACAAAAAATAGAACCTATACTATCAAAAAATAAAAAAGTCTTAAAATAAAGTACATCAAAAGAAAAACTAATGCCATAGAGGACGTGTAAAACCGACACACCTATAAAAAGTTATAAATAAAATAAAACTCGCCAAAAATACGAAAAATGATCATTTGAGGCCCTAAATAAAGCAATTTGGCCAAAAACTAGGCTAGCTTAGCACCAAAGGTCTAACTTTTTCAAGTTGGCTCATTTCCTTCGAGATAAGGACCTATAATTATGGGACTAACACTAGTCAATCTTTACCCCACTTTCTCATGTACCTATTTGTCACTTCTTCCACTTTATCATTATTTATTTAAAAAAAAAGATAGATAAACAAGTGTTTTTTTTCCTGTGGATATAAATGTGACTACTATTAAATTTGGCCTCAAAAAATTGATTAATATTAGAAAGCAATTCTATCACATTCATCATTAAAAGTACAAAAAAAATATAAGGTTAATCGTAAATATTTATTGACTTTTTTCTATTTGATTCTTTTTAATTTTTGTTCTCAACGATTTTCCAAATGCTCAAAAGAGGACTCGCATGGCACCAAAAAAAAAAGTGAATAAATAAACAATAGTAACATAAAACTCGTGTTTCTCTTATCATATCTATTCACTAATACAAAAGTTTATTATTGAAAATGTTTTCAAACAAGATTTCACAGGTAATTTTGTAATAAATTGGTATGGATTTAGGTTGTTTTTTATAGTGGAACATGTTGGGATGATAGATGCTTTAGTGGATGGTGGCAGCTAGTGTTAAAGATAGGATTTAGGTTTATGGTTAGCTGATTGGTGGTGGCTGTTCCTAAATTTGGATTTATGGTCGGATCACAAAAGACGGAATACTTGGTTCAATGGAATCGAATGAGTGTTTCAGCTTTACTTGGTTTTTAAAGAATTTTATTAAAAAAAGAAATTATTTTATATAATGCGAAATAGATAAAAAAAATATTTTATTTTTTTCTTTTACTAGACGAATGGCTATTTCTGATCAAAAAGCATATTTTGTTTCGAAAATACTCCTAAATATAAAATAAAAATTTATTTTTTTCCTAACCTTATTTCAGAACCAAATATACCAAAATATTTTAGTTAGGTGGTAGCAAGCAGTAGAGATGCAGGGATGGGCCCGGGGAACACACAGGGCCCCTGATGGGCCTCCCGGACCCTTTCCTAGCCCGTAAAATTTTCATCATACGAGTACGTGATATCAGCAAATGGAATAGAAGAAAGAGATGTCCCACTACAGATTAATTCATTTAATAGTCCACCCTGCATTTGGATATAATCCATTTTATTTTATTTCCCAACATTAATCAAGCTGAATGATTTAATCATGATTGATGTAAACAAAAAATTTTAAGTTATTGTAAAATGGAAGTGCCCACCTTTAACAGTTAGATGGGTTCTATTAAATAAAGATTGTTTTGTACAAGATAACTACAAATAGATATACATGAAATATATAACAGATTGTTGTTATTTAAGATAACTACAAATGATAACAAATTGCTAAGTTTAACTCTATCCTTTCCTAACACCCCCTTGCAAGATCAACATGGGGGACCGATGTTGAGCTTGTCTCGAAGTGGCGTAAATCGAGTAGTACCCAAAGATTTGGTGAAGATGTCAACAAGCTGCAACTTTGTTGGTACATACCGAATGTGGAGCTTACTAGTGGCAACTCTTTCTCGCATAAAGTGAAAATCCAGCTCCAAGTGTTTTGTTCGAGCATGATATAATGGATTAGCAGTAAGATAAATGGTGCTAACATTGTCACAAAAGAGGAGCGGTGGACGTGATTGTTGGACACCCATTTCTAGCAAGATATCCTATATCCATTGTAACTCAGCGGCTGTGTGTGCAACGGCACGATACTCAGCTTCTGTACTACTACGAGAAACAGTATGTTGTTTCTTAGAAGCCCATGACACAAGAAGACCACTAAAGAATACGATTGAACCTGTTGTGGAGCATCGAGTGTTAGGACAGCCCAATCAGCATCCGCATAAGCTATTAAATCGGTGCTAGAAGAAGCTTGGGGATGAAGACCATAACCCACTGTTCCTTTAATATATCTAAGAATGCGCTTGGCAGCTTGAAGATGTGAAGTGGTAGGTATATGCATGAATTGGCATATGCTATTAACTGCGAAAGCAATGTCTGGCCGTGTTATAGTAAGATATTGAAGAGCACCTGCCAAGCTTCGAAAGTCAGTAGGATTAGAGAGATATTGCCCGTCATGTGCTAAGAGTTTTGAACCAAACACAGGTGTTGTAACGGGCTTACAATCTATCATGGACATCTTTGCGAGAAGATCAGTAGCATACTTGGACTGATTTAAAAACAATCCTTGTGAGGAGCGGGTTACCTAAATCCCCAAATAAAAATGAAGATCACCCATATCGGGCATAGAGAATTGTTGCTTGAGAGTGTGAATGAACTGCTGGAGGATCTTGGAATGAGACCCAATGATAATAATATCATCAACATAGAGGAGTGGGATGAGAGTGACTTGCCCATGGTGATAGACAAACATTGAGCTATCTGATTTGCAACTAGAAAAACCATACGAGAACAAAAATTGACTAAATCGTTGGAACCAAGCTCATGGAGCCTGTTTAAGGCCATATAAGGCTTTGTGAAGATGACAAACATGATCTGGCTTAGTGGGATCTTTGAAACCAGGTGGTTGGAGCATGTAAACCTCTTCATCAAGAATGCCATGAAGAAAGGCATTTTTTACATCTAATTGCTTGATTGGCCAATTTTGTCTCAAGGCATGTGTAAGAAGCAAACGAATAGTGACATGCCGAACGACAGGACTGAATGTGTCAGAAAAATCAATACCTTCCTGCTGATTGTATCCCTTTGCAACGAGACGAGCTTTATACCTGCCAAGAGAGCCATCAGCATTCTGTTTAACCCGAAAAACCCATTTACATCCAACGATATTCATGTTGGGATGTTGTGGCACCAAGCTCCATGTATAATTGGCGACTAAAGCATTGAATTCATCCACCATTGCTTGTTTCCAATTAGAATCAGTCATTGCTTCCTTTACCGTAGAGGGTTTTGTAATTGCTAAGAATGTGTATTTTGGATTTGGTTTATGGATACCATCTTTAGCTCGTGTTTGCATTGGGTGAGATGGGCGTGACATTGTAGATGGTGGTAGAAAAAGTGTAGATGGTGGGGAGGTGCTGAATGGTGAGGCAGAGGAAGTAGCGGGTGATATTTGGGAGGAACTAGGATTAAGTGGTTGCGATGAAGAAGAGTCAGATACTTGTGGCAAGGTAGAAGAATGTGAGGAAGAACTAGGGGATAAAGCATTGGGGGAAGAATGTTGAGAATCTGACTAAGAAGGCATGTGAGAGATAGAAGGAAATGATACAGGAAGATTCTTCTTTGAACGTGGCATTTGTGATGGAGACGAAGGAGAACATGTTGGAAGCGTAGATGGTTGAGCATAAGGAAAAGAGATCTCGACAAAACGAACATGTCTGCTGATAATTACATTCCCCGTAGCGAGAGATAGACACCTATAGCCCTTTTGATGAGGACTATAACCCAAAAATACACAAGGAGTGGATCGAGGCTCCAACTTATGTTGGTTGTTGACACGTAAAGTTGGAAAACATAAACAACCAAAAACCCGTAGTATAGAATAATCAGGATGACGCCCAAAAAGAACATAAAAGGGGGAAACATTATGTAGAACTGGAGTAAGCAAGCGATTGATTAAGAAGATAGCAGTATTGAAGGCCTCAACCCATAAATTCAATGGGCAATTGGCATGATAAAGCAGAGTTCTCCCCATTTCAGAAATGTGGCGATGCTTGCGTTTTGCAACACCATTCTGTTCAGGTGTCCGAGGACAAGAGGATTGAAAGAAAATACCACAACGATCAAGAAATTGTTGAAAGTGCGTACTGATGAATTCTCCGCCATTATCGGAACGGAAAAATTTAATTTGTTTGGAGCATAGATCTTCAACATGTCGCTTAAAGGTAACAAAACAAGAGAATGCATCAGATTTTCGCCGCATTGGGTACAACCAAGTGAATTGCGTATAATCATCCACAAACAAGATGTAATATTTAAAACCAGTAACAGATAAGACTGGAGATGTCCAGACATCACAATGAATTAATTCCAAAAAATCAGTACTAAAAGTTGTTCTTTGAGAAAAGGGCAAATTACATGCTTTGGAAATTAAGCAAGAAGAACATGGAAATCCCCTTTGGGATTTATTAGAAATAATCTGGGAAGAAGACTTCAAAAGTTGAAAAATTGCAGCATTAGGATGTCCCAACCTAGCGTGCCAAACATCAGATGAGGATGCAGTGGAAGATAAAGCTTGATGGTTCGCTGTTAAGGACGGCACCGGTACCCATGGATAGAGAGCATCATTACTGGGGCAACGAACCAATTCTATCCCTGTTTTTGAGTCCTTTATAACAAAGCCCCATGCATGAAATTCAAAGAAACAATCATTATCCTTAGTAAACTAAATAACGGAGATAAGATTCTTATATAGATGAGGAACATATAAAGTGTGTGGCATGAAGAAAGAGTAACCAGAGGAATGTAGATGATGGTCACGAACAAACTTAACCGAGAGTTGGGCACCATTACCAACCGTTATAGTGTCTGATACAAGAGACTCATGAGACAAAGAATGCGTACCAGAGTCGTTAACCATATGTGAAGATGCTCCAGAATCCAAATAATAAGATGGATCAATAGAATCAGCAAAAGAAAGCCCAGCAAATTGACTCCTTGTATCTGGCATGGAACTGCGTTGGGGGCAATTGGCAGCGATATGTCCCACTAAGCCACAAGAAAAACAAGTACCAGTGAATGGGCTTAAGGAACCAGGAAATAATGGAGAAGAACCGAGGATACCACGACCAATGCTGCGTCCAAAGGAAGACACAAAGGATGTCATTTGACCACTACGATACCCAGCGCGACTACCACCACAAAATCGACCTCCACGACCACGAGTAGAGAAGCCACGGCCGAATGGAAGAGCAGAGACTGAGACAAGAGCAGTTTGAGGCAGTGTGGAAGTTGAAAAAGAGAGAGAATCCAGGTGTTCAAGACGAGCTTCATGGCTTAAAAGCATGGTCCATAATTCAGCAAGTGATGGAGGAGGCTTCTGATTTGAAACAACTATAATTAAGGATTCATACGAGAGGGGAAGACCATGGAGAAGACGCTGCACCTTTTCTCGTTCAGATAATGGTTGGCCAATAGCAGCAAGTGCATCAGCGAGTTCCTTGAATTTCTGACAATAAACATCAATAGAAAGATCATTCTTACGAAGCTGATCAAGAGTGAGCTTTAGTTGCATTTCACGAGCAGTGGATTTGTCAAGAAAATGATTGGAGAGTGCAGTCCAGGCTTCAAAGGCAGTGGTTGAATGATAGAGAAGAGGAAGAACTTCATTTTCACTGTTGCATTAATCCAGCTGAGAATAAGTCGATCAACTTTGCGCCAGAGAAGATAGTCAAGATTGATATTGGGTTCACCAGTGTCAGGACCAGAAAGAAACCGAGGGGGAGAGGTGGGAGAGGAATAAATATGATCATTGAGATCATAAATGTCGAGGACAGGACAAAAGAGGTAGGACCAGGTGAGATAATTGGTCATATCCAACTTTTTAGTGACAAAATCAGAAATATTGACAGAAAGAACATGAGAAAAAGTGGATGAGGACATAGTAGAAGAGGAGGAAGTTAGGGAAGATGACAAGGAAGAGGAAGTTTGTGTGGCCATGAGAAGGATCGAAACCTAGTCTGATACCATGTAAAATGGAAGTGCCCACCTTTAACAGTTAGATGGGTTCTATTAAATAGAGATTGTTTTGTACAAGATAACTACAAATAGATATACATGAAATATATAACAGATTGGTGTTATTTAAGATAACTACAAATGATAACAAATTGCTAAGTTTAACTCTATCCTTTCCTAACAGTTATAAACCTAGTAGATAGGCTCCTGGTGTTATTCTCAAATTAAAAGACGCAATGTTAATTTTTCGCAAGAATTAGCTTTTTTTTGTTTTCCCTTAAATTTCTGAATTCCAAATTTAGATGCTTATGTTATTATTTTTTTCTCTTTTTGTAATATATAACTATGATAACAGGTGGATCTTTTATATATATATCTTAGATATATTCATCATGATCCCAACTCCCCCTCCCTCCCTCATTTCCAATCCTGCGTCCGTCCCTGTAGAGATGGGATTTAGTTTGATCGTTTGAGGTCGGGTGTTATACGTTAACATCGGCGGTTAGATTGCGAAATGGATTAGGCCTATAAGGAGATTGCCCTACGAAAAAGTCAAGACGTAGTGGGCTCTCAGTGTTTGTTCCGTGCAACCAACCATGCTCAAGTCATTATTTCGGAGAAATTTGATGGAGTATGGTTACTATGCTAATAACATGTGCGTGTATATAAAGATATCAAAGGATGGTGATGCTTCGTAAACTCTGGAGTCAACAGCCAAGCAGGTATGGCCTATAGGGTCCATGTCCAAAATATCTTATCATCAAGTGAAACACCTTCCAAAGGTGTCTGGCTAAGAAAAGGGAGACAATTGGCATGTCCAATAATTGATCGGTGGACATCGGCTTCCTTAGTTAGGTTGGAGTTGTTTTTAGAACATCAAAGGGAGATTGTACGACAGAGAGTGAGGCTTTCTAAATTTGTAAGCTCAGCTTAACTCTGCGAAGTTACCTTAGATCTTCAAATTAAGTTAGACTTAGAAAACTCAAGGTTTAAATAAGTTGTTATTGGCCTAGAGGGCTCACATCCAAAATAGTCCATCAACACGGGGAATTGCTCCAGGTGCTTGGCTAAGGGAAGGGGCAATAGTTGTACTTAAGCATTTTCTTTCTTTTTTTTTTCTTAAAATGAAAATTCAATTAATATAGTTTTTTTCATAGCTAATTGAGTTACTAATTAATATCTTGCCATTTGCGCTCACCATATTTGCACTATGTTACCACCACGGCATATAAATGGAATTGAAACTTTGCATAAACGGCCAAATATGCATGCATAGTGCATTACTACTTTGGAAATTTTACATGGGCGAATGACACTTAGATAGATGTGATTAGGGTAAGACAATGACATTAAATTTTTAATTTGTATATAAATTTTGCTAGTTGAAAGTTCAAGTTTATAATTAAATAAAATTGAAAAATAAATAATAAATATATATAATATTATTTCAAATTCGATTAAGGCCATGACCTGAATAGATTTGAATTGTACTCACCCTAATAACCCACAATAAGAGTATACAATATACAATGAAAGATTATGAAAATGTTTATACGGTTCCACATCCTCTAATGAAAGCGAATTATTATATCACGCAGTTAGATATCATCGTTTGTAATCCCACAATAAACATTCTAAGAAAATAAACATATCACTATATAAAAAAGTCCCTTGTTTTTCTCTTTTTTGTTATGATGAAATTCTGCCCATGGAAAGGCCAATATAAAGTCCATTCAACAATATTTCGACATATTAACCGACGAATCATAGAAATACATGAAAATAAAAGTTAATCATAAGGTGTAATAGCACATGCAATACATACTCGTAACTCGTCTATTCTTAGACGATTGCCTCCTGATAAATTATAATCTTGTATTTTTTTTTCCTAACTTTTTATTGCACTCTTATGGGGGTGTGTGTATATATAATTTTTCTTTTTTTAATCAAAATGTATGGATTTATAAAATATACATAGGTGTCGTTACTAAATAAAATTTGCATTTATGGATATTTATTATACGTTATGGAATTACGGAAAAAAAATTATCTAAAAAGAAGAGGCAATCCAATTTCATACAAGAACATAGACATGCATTTACTTAGAAAATACATTGGTCTTATATAACAATTTAATATTAGTTTTATCCATTGCAGGGCATTGTCCGCCATCCAGTATAGCAATTCAACATAAGACCATCATGAAGCCGCCTACGTGATCGAGTCGAAGCGGCGCATTCACGCCTCCAAAGCGAAGCCATCTGCCCTTCAGTTCATAGTGGCATGCTTAGCAAAAATAGAAGCCATCACGTGCCGACCCTACATAGGTTCCAAGGGTGTAATTTAGATGTTTAATTTAAGTGGGACAAGCAACATGAGAGTACTCATGACTCCAGACAACACGATAGGAAACTTAGGTTCCGATACCGCCGTTGTAGTATTTACAAGTTAAGCCTCTTGCCCATAAAATAAAAATAGAAGTAGTCCCGTCTGAAGTTTACAGTCATTATTCAGACACCACCGTCATAGTCTATTTATATCGTATAGTCCGCAGAGACCCATAATCCTCAAACTATGTCCAATATAACTTCTTTATGTTTGAATAATTGTCATGTCTGATACCATTCCCCTCATCAACTATTTGCCAAGCCACAACAAGATGACCTAAGCGCTAGGTGTGTGCATGGTATGATTCAGTTTGTAATTTTTTTGAACAAATAAAATTGGTCCAGCACGGTTCAGTTTGCGGTTCAAACTGTTTTTATTCATAAAATAAAAATATATTCTATTGAAAAACTTCTATTGGATATTTCTTATCACTAATGCAAATATAAACAACAATATTTGAAATTAATCATTTATCAAATAAACATGTAAAACTTATAGTAAGGAAAGAATTTCATCCATTATAAAATTATAATTATGATTAATCTCATTTTTTTGAATTATAATGGTATACTAGACTTTATCCCAGTATAAAATACAAAATTTAATTTTTTGTATGATTCTAATTAACATATTATCAATTATATAAAGTAATAACTAAATAATAAAAGTAGATTGATTAACAAAACAAAGGGAAAAAATATTCAAGAGTTAGAATATTATAGGCTAAAATCTAAAATCTATCTTATTTATAGACAACATAACAATTAAAATATAATATGACAAATCTAATTTTGTTCTAGTGAATGATACATATCTAAATCACAAATTTTAAAAATAATTAATTTTTTAATGAAATGATTAAGAGTAAAAATAATATGTTTAACTTTTTTAAAATATATAAAATGGTTCGATTCGGTTCGAACCATATGGTTTGGTTCAAGAACTCAAACCAAACCGCAAACCATTTGTTCTTTACCGAACCGAACAGCAAACCAAACAGTTTCAAAAAAGAACCAAAATTTTGGTCCAGTTCAGTTTATAGTTCGATCAGTTTTTTTGCACATCCCTACTAAGTGTCTACCTATCATTTTAAGGTCTAAGACCTTAATAAGGGTGTTGCTCTTTCACATGAGATGACTAAATAGTAGTTGACACACTTTATTAGTCGAGTTTTCATATTAGTCACCTTATTAAATTCTAACCCTAACATACGACAAGCATTTGTGTAGCTGGAATAGCATATCACTTACGATGAAAGTCTTGAATATAATTGTGAGTATATCATATCCAACACATTGTCCTATTTCCAGTCCACAAACAGATTGATTTAACCTTTAAATATAGTCCTTTCCTCTACAAAAGCTATATGAGACACCAATCTTTCCGAGAAAGTTTAGAATCCTCTCCATAAGTTTCAAAAGTGTTAAACCCAATTCTAAGAAATTTTCTTAGAGCTCCTTGATTGGTTATAGCTTTTCTTGGGATTTTAGAACAAAGAAATTTTGGAACTCTAAAAGATGTGGAGGTTATCATATAAGATATAAAATAGATTTTTAGATATATCTATAGAGATTTAGTAGGTTTTTTATAAAGTTGGTAAATATGTAACATTGATTTTAACTGGATAGATCATTTCAATTGGTTAGCCGTAGGATATATATCATCATCATTGTAGGTCCTCAATCAATAACCAAGAGGAAGGGGGGAGGGGGTGAGTTGGTTATTGTCAAACTTTTAAATTTTTTTTTTCAGTTAGTTCAACAGCTTAAAACAACTAAGATCAAGCACAAGCAATAACAAAATGCAAAAATTAAAAGTGAATGAAAGAGAAAAGTTTGCTCAAGTATTTATAGCAGTTCCTCCTTGTGGGTCATTCCTCTCTTCCAACTCCAAGTCGAGGACTCCTTTTTCCACACGAATATATTCATTATATCTAATAATCAAAGAAGATTACAAGGTTTGTTAAAGTATAATCTTAGACTCAATTCTCCTTGATTAGCCTCCTAACTAAACCTTAGCTAAATTGAACTTTAAGGTCAATTGCTTCTAATCTAGAAATTATGCTAACAACAACACTATCATGATAGCTTAAACAAAAAAGAAAATTGTTGGTCAACTTATTCGTATGTCCGTATGCTAAAGATGAACACGATGCAACATAAGTAATTTATGAGAGTGTAGCTTTCAATTGTTGTCATGTGAAAATTTTGAAATCTTAAAGCTTATATATGTTGTTTTCTAAGGACCAAATTAGAAGGAGAAGAGTATTTTTTTTCTTGAACATTAAAATCCCCTTATATCTCTCTTGGTTTAAAAAATGTTTATCGTCATTTATTGTTTGAAAATTTAATCCTTACTTGTTGTGAGTTTCCTCCTTGTGTCTTAAAGCTTAGTGATATATCATTGATATTTTACATCAAAATTTATCTAACAAATTCAAGATAAAATTTGCCAAATTAAATCTAATATGGCCAACATCAATACCCCTCTTTTTTAGCATAATATTTTCTCTTTGAATGTGATCATTATCTCTAGCTGTCATCTTGTGTAAATCAATAACTATATATGATCTAAGTATTTTGAAATGGCTTCAAATCTTATGATAATAGTATCTCTAAGCTCAGAGGCAACTTGAATTAACTGAAAGTCAAATCTACAATTAAAATACTTTAAGAAATAACTTTTAACTATGTTGTAACGTGAATAAAAGGAGAAATTCCCTTGAATATATTTGTCTGACTTTTAGTAGAACATGATGAATATGCTACCCAAATATATTCATCCTTAGAGCCAAGCTTTCAAAGAGTCAAGAAAACTTCGTTTGAACTAAATTTGAACCAATTTGTAAGCTCTCGAGTCATTCTAGAATTATGCAAGTGCAATCTCCAGGTTTGCTCTTGAATTCACCTAAACTAAAAAGTCTTCTAGAGGAGCTTCTAACGTTTGCTCTTATTGTCCCTGATACTTGAAACTACTTCATAATCCTTTAGTTATATATTCAATTCTTGTTGGTTTTCATCAATTTTCTATCTACTAAGCTTATTGCAAGTCTGCACACTTAATGCAACATATTAGTGACTTAATACTTCTTTTGTTATCATCAAAATCATATGAAAGAACTCAATAGTTGTTGTTGTTGTTGTTGTTGTTGTTGTTGTTGTTGTTGTTATGAAAATTCCATAACATGAATAGAAAGGTAAGCGGATTCTTACCATAGATCGAATTTGAAATCCTGTTCCTTTAAGTTCTAATGCCTATCACTAAGATAATGATAACTTGATAATCACCTTGATCTTTATTTATAGATTTACATGAACACTAAGCAATACATCTTCTTGAAATTCTTGCAAATTATTTTAAGGATGTTATGAAAGCAATAAAGGAAGGTTATCCCCTTCTTTTCCCTTATTTCCTTTAATCTTTAGTAGTTTAATAGGGTGTATTATTGTTATGGTGTAGCTACCTGTTTAAAGCAAGATAAATTATAATTATAAAAAAATAAAATTCGTAATAATAACATATTCAAACGACTAAAGTGTCCTTTGCTTTAAAGTAGACTTTTAAGTCTTTCACATCTAATAAAAAGGAAAGGTACACTTACAAGAAGTCTTAAAATAAGAAATATATGGAGATGTCAAATTGAAGATTTTATTATTATTATTATTATTATTATTATTATTATTATTATTATTATTAAAGCCAAATGACCTGCTTTTGGCTTTATTTATTTAATTTTATTTCATTAAACCTATTGAGGTAATTGCTACCATAACCTCTTTTGTTTTCAATTAAAACTTCTCCCTCCATAAAACTTTAAAAAAAATTACCTTTTTTATAAAAAAATAACGACTTGCTTTTTTTTCTTAAACCAACTTCCGAATTAGCCTTTTATATCAAGGTTTTTTTATTCCTATCTAATTTAACTCTACATTTTTTTAGGATAAATTATACTAGAATGTTATAAATTATTAGAGTAAGCTCACTTAAGATCAAAACATTTCAAGTGGTTCATTTGAGATCATAACGTTTACAAAAATAGGTCAATTGAGGTCACCATTGACACATGTAAATAGGAGAAATCTAATTAAAACTCTAAAGATCCACCGTGTTATGACACATGTTAATAATGGACTCAATTAACCTACTTTTCTAAACCCTTATTTTGCTCTAAAACATAAACCATAAAACATCACAAACCCAATTTCCAATCAAACAGCACTAATACCAAATCTTCTATACTTTATCAATTCATTTACCCATCTAGAAACCTTAATAATCTCAATTTTCATTTGGAAATCTTAATGTTTATTCAAGAGGGTGGGATTAGAGGAAAAATGAGCTTCATCAACTTCCTAAGATTGGGGTAATGAAGATATAAGCTTGCTTTGGTACTACAATGAAGTGATTTAGTTAACTTATATAGTCAGTTAAATGTGTTAGTAAATAATAGATTATAAAACTAAAAATATAGTATATAAGACATATGGTTTAGGTAAAATATCATATGCTAATTGATTTAATAAATATATGTCAATATTAGCATTGTTTATGTGTGATTTAAAGGATTTATGATATAAATATGGTTAAAATGGATTAGCATGATACATTTTTATGCGTTTTATATAAATTTTCTAATGATTTTCAAGATAAAATTAAATGAAAACATTAATATGCATGCTAGATAGAAAATGGATATATTGTTTTATATGCTATGTGATATTAGTTAGGAGACTAAACAAATTCGTTTTTGTGTAAAATTCATGGAAATGATAGTTTGGTATTTCATAATGTAAATTGGAAGGTTTGATATTTTTTCAACTTGGGTTACTATTTTTAAAGGTTTAATATGCGTATTTCTTAAGAAAAATAAATAAAATATCAAACAAATTTATTTTTGCATGAAATTTTTGTTATTGATAGTTTAATATTTCTAGTAGTAAACTGAAATTTTTGCAATTTTTGAATGTCCTTTACTATTTTTAAATAATATTTCAAATGTGGTTGAACACTTAAAAACAAACATCAAACTGGACTTTTCAAGGGCAAACCATCTGCATTTTTTATTTGTTTTACCAACCCAAGTTTGTCTAAACAATAGAGAAATACATGTTCTTTAATCTTATCAAGCAAGTCGGAATGAAAAACTAAACAACCAAACCCAAACTAGTCATGCAGCCAGTGTGTATGTAAACCCCAGAACTTTTCAGTATTCATAGAAAATAATCCTAGGGTTAATACCAAAATCTAAACCCTTAAAACCTACCTAAGTTAAAACTGAACTCTAAAAACTTTAAATAAGAACAAATACAAAATTTCATAACCTTAAGAAAAAGAACGCCTACGAAACAAAATGAAAATCCAATAATTATTCAACTCAAAATCCTTATGCTAAATGATTCATCTATCTGATCTCTAACACGTAAATCGAGGTAATATAATATTTAAAGACAAAATTATAAAACCTGATAACTTTCGGTAAATTTTAGAATAAAAAAATTTAAAATTAATACCAAGAGTCAAATCAAGTCAATATATAGCATTAGAAGCCATCTACTTGATTAAACAACCCCAATAACTGTAAAATATTAAAAATAGAGTCAACTCAAAATATGGGCTAAATATATATGTTGGTCCCAAAAGATAACAAAGGAGGGGGATGAATTGGTTATAAAAATTTCTTGTTAAAATTTTACCCCAATTAGTTATATATAAAAGATGACTTAGAAATAATTTGTCAATCACAACATGTAATAGCCATACTTTTATTCCTGATATCATATTATATATGTGTGATTATAGTTGAATATTAAAATAAATAAATAAATAAATAACATTTTTTACATATAGATTAAGCTAGTGTAATTTAATGTATGTGTTTAAGTAGTGCAGAATATTTATGTTTGCATTAGTATGATAAATATTTAATATTGACTTACATATTAATGTTGTATGAATAACGAAATGAGTAATATTAGACTTAAATGTATATTTCAAGTGTTGGTGTGTAGCAGATTTTTTTTTTAGAACCCAAAAGCTAGCCAAATGTCTTTTGTTTTACTCAAATTAACAACCCTAATTAAGCCTAACTAAAAGCCACTTAATAACTTTATTTTGGGTTGCCTTAAAAGTCAAAGTTGATAAACATAAAGCCAAAAATATCCCCATTTTCATCCAAAATCAAACCACTATCAAGACAACATTCTAAACAAACATAAAACTCATTATTTTCTCTTCCAAAGCTATCCTAACTTCAAGACCAAGATCTACATCCAAATTCTTACAAGTTGGCCACCAAAAGACCCTTCTAAAGCCTTGCAAACGAAGCCCAAAGATTTGAGGTAAGTTTAAGTTACATTTGATGCAAGTTTCATAGTGTAGATTTTGTTAAATGTAAATTGGATATGTATATATGTATTGGTGATGTGTTGATGAAGGTTTAGGCTACCAATGAAGTATAATATATGTATGTTTAGTAGTTGAAGTGTATTGATGAAAATGGAATGATGTATGAGTGGTGTAGTAAGGGTTAAGTGAAGTTGAGCTTATTAAATGTTATATTGATTGGAGGGTGGAGATTGAAGTGAAATAATGTTGTTTAAGGAGTTGGAAATGTATAATATATGATGTAAAGTTCATATATCAAGTTATAGAGAGCTAAGAAGTGTTTTGGTTGAAGTTAAAAGTGTTAAAGTTGTAAAAATCCTTGTTCAAAATAGGGGATGTACAAAAACCCAATCAAACGGCCTTGGCAACAACCCCGTTGGGAGGGATGTTGTGCTCTTAGATCAAAAATCTCATTTTACTTGAGTTGAAACGGCCGCCTAAACAGCTCCATTGCCAAGGGTGTTGCGATTTCTAATTTCTTCCCTATTGCAACACTATTTTGTAAATTAGCCATAACTTTTCATCCGACCTCCGATTGAGGTGATTCAAGTTGCTATAAAAAGTCTAAAAAGAAATCTAAAAGTTTTATGTTTTTAGTTTTTACCAATTCCAAATTTATCAATTCTTAAACTTTATTTCTTTTCAGCTAATATAATTTTCAAACAAGGTTAAAAACTTATGTTTTCTTGTTAAATATATGTTTGCATATGAAATGGATCTTTTTGGACTAAAATGAGATAGATTAATGATATTTGAGGTGTAATGATGATTGAGTGTATAGTTAATAATAATTTAATTATATTTGTAGATTTAACACATAATTGAATTTCCATGAATGTTAAGATAAATCTAGTTATTTTGTATATATGGATTGAAGTTAAAAATGATGATTTTGCGAGCTTGTATGATCTTGATAAATGTATAAATGATATATTATGACTTTGTATAAGTTATATTTGAGGTCTTAAGTATTAAGTTTAAGATTTGATATGCTTTAAGTGTAATTCCAAGTAAATAATGTTGATTTGAGTTTGGATTATCTTTTGAAGGATTCCTGGGTTTCTATTTAGATTTCCTACATAAGGTATGCAGTAATGTGTTCATTCTATGCTTAGGATAGACATATTTTAATCAACTTCAATATATAGAAACTTAAACCTTGTTTGAGTTGGATGTCTCTTACACTGTTTAAATCCATATCTGGCCCGGTATGGCAGATCGTTATCCGATTCGGGGAGCAGCACCTTGCTCAGATTGGGGGTACAGTAGATTAGGTGCTTAGGCCAACCCTGTCTTTGATAAGACTTTCCTAAGTGGTTCGACGAGTAACTGATGGAGAAGATGGTATCGACGTAACGTTTGCTTACGCTTAGAATGAAGTGGCATGATTAAGTTCAAATGTTTATGGGAATTGTTGGACTAGGTGATGTTATGGACTAAGATAAGTGAAGTTGTATAACAACTGTCAACCCTAGATGAAGTTATTTTCTCTTTATCAGATATATCATCTATGATATATAAGTGTACAAGCTGCTTATATCAACCCCCTAAGCGTCGAGATTGTTACTCAGGACCCCAATTACCCCTATTGTCTGGAGTTTGAATACTCCAGTGTGATTGACTAATTAAAAGAATATCTAATAATTAAATGGATGTTGCATTGCACTACAATTAGGATCGTGTCAATCATTCTGTTTTTGTTTTTGTTACTGTGTAATGGGCCTTTGGCTCACTGTTATCTTTTCTAGTGTGGAAGACGAGTTCTACACGATCATAGGATACATATCTGATTTTAAAGAGTTCTTAGATGAATGGGATGAGTAGAGGAGACCATGACTCACAAGGAACCATTTCAATAGATTAGTTATATATGTGTATATGAATTATGACCTATGTAATAGTTATTAGGATTTTTACTATCTTTTGTGATCTTTTGTAAATGGCTTACTCTTAAGCCTTGGTTGTAATAATTTTTTTCATATGTGGGTGTATTATTTTTATGCCTTTTGAGAAGTATATTATATAAGTTATGTTTTAATGAAATCTTCTATGAAGTATTTTGTTAAAGTTAATTCTAACAATACATTTAGGAAAATAACCATACAAACTGATCCTCGATTACAACCTTACATATAATACTGCAAATTATATGTGGTTGGGGAACTGGTTTTGCCTATTTTAAATATAGGGGTTGTCACGCCTCGAGGGTATTCTAATAATGATAATCAAGAACCATTCAATCACCATTATTAGTTTACCTTCTAGGTATGACATGATTTTTAAAAACATGATCTTTTAGTTGCTTGGATGGAATAAACAAACATGTATAAGATGTAAATTAGTAAACAACTATTACAAACTACTATATTACAGATCATATGCTTCAGAATTCCTTACAACCTTAACTAATGATTCTAATGCACATTAAATGCATCATAAGACTACTACAGATATCGATATTCTAATTTTATACTAAACTTCAAACTTCTGGCTCCTATTCTCTTACTGGGACCATGCTCCTGCTAGTAATGAGCCACGGTCGCAGAGTGAACCTGAAAGGACTGTGAGAGTGTGAGCTAAAACACGAGCTCAGTGAATAACCAGAACTTATTACACATAGCATACAAGTTATTTAACAACATATGAAATGTAGCACTCACACAAATGAACATTATAAGCTTGGATAACCCGGAATCCAAACAGGATGAAGATTTGCACCCTCCCATCGGGGTTGAAGGATCACAATCTATGGTCCACCTACCCAGGAGAGACTTAAGCTTTCAGGAAATAACAATCTCAAATTTAGTTATCTCTTTGTACTTATCATGTTTCATTATTTACTTCCTGTTTAGCTTTAGAAACTCCACTAGTGTTAGTTATTCTCAAGTAATACCATAAGCGGCGTCCTTCGTTTACCATGTAGTTTCTATGGTATTAACAGAACAAAAGTAATCTTGCAATTAACTACTAGCTCTCTGGCCTAGATAATTCAAGCATTACCAGAGATCCGAGAAACTAACACGTAGTAGGCTACCACTTACTCAATGCTTTTTATGCATAGTATGCAATGCATGATTATTTTCCATTATGGTACCAGTAGTTTTTAATCAATTTGGGGGTTATCAAGCAATACAGACACTCAATTGAATACTACATACATTATCAAGATACACGTCATAGTGTTATCACTTATTTTAGAGTGACATGGCAATCAATGGAATACAATACACAATTTTCATATTTCAAACAGATCATCAATTTTCATTATCTTTTTATTCAAGGTTCACTACTAGTACAAGCACAATCAATGTAATAAGACTGAGTCACTCACCTGCCCATCCTATTTAATCGTAGTAATCTTCAGGTAGGTCCTCCCCAATACCCGAGTCACCTATTAAGATAGATAATATAAATATTAAAATTTCAGACTATACAATTTTAGTTTCTATGAATATTTAAGTGTCCTATTGGTTGGTTGGGTCTCTGTTTTATTCTTAGCTAATTCTTCCGAAATAGCTCTAAGTTTTAAATTCTTGTACTCTCAGTTTTCTTTTAAATTACTTAATAAATTTTTCTTATAGAGTATAGATGTTCCTATAATCACAAATTTGGAGTATTTAAGTTTCCATTGTTATCTATTTATATACAAATATGCTAGTATATACTTAGTATTCACTAACTCGTAATTTATACATATATATATCTTACTATGAAAACATATTTACTAATAAAAGGATTTATTAACTTAATTATAACTATTTTTAAAATTATTTTTCTCTTCTCATATGTATTAATAATTATCAATAATACTAATAACAATAATGATAATAATAATAATAATTATTATTATTATTATTATAATATTTCCGAAAATAGCTTAGAGGGAATAATTATATTCTATCACCTTAATAGTTATACTAATTGTTTTATACTCTAATTAATATTATTACTAAAGTAATTTTAGTCTTACATCCAGACTTATTATTATTTCAAAAATAATATTTTTGGAAATTCTAAAAAAAATTCTTTTAATAATATTAAGGATATTAATAATTAGAATCTATTATACATAAATTATTTAACAAAATAATTTATGTTTCTAAAGAAAATTTCTTTTTAGATGAATAATATTTAAACACTCTATATTTAATAAAATCGGAAAAATAATTTTATTTTTAAATTTAAATAAATAAATTTCGGACTTAATATTATTATATTATATATTATTATTTATTATATAATTATGTATACTTAGTTTCGTTTTTCTTTTCTTTGGCCAAGGGGTATACGGGGTCGAGTACGCCCGTACACCGTTGCTGGCCGAGGGTTGCACGGGTTGAGTACGCCCGTATAACGTGCTGGCCGAGGGTTGCACGGGTTGAGTACGCCCGTACAACGTGCCTGGGCTCATCGCGAAGCACTGTTCATCGTCTTCCCCGATGAGTCATGGCCATTTCTGACGAATCCCAACGTTAAAACGTCGAGATTTTGGATCTAAAAGACTCCTAAGGACCTAATAAACCTAAATATCCAAGAATCATAACCTAAAAACAACATGCTATTCATGATTTCGAATCATCAAGCTCGGCTAGGGTTTAGGAAAAATACCTTCGTTGTGGCTTCTCAATGAAATCCGAAGATCCTAATGGATTTGGTTAGCTTCCTAAGATGTTTATAAGTCAGCCTCAATTCATAAAACTAGAAGAAAACTCGCGGAATGAGAATCACTTACCTCAAGTTCGTTTTTGAACGTTTTTCCCATATTTTTGTTCAAATTCTAGAACTAGGTTTGTCCGAGCGTTTAAAGATCGGTTCTTGGGTTGGTTCTACTCCTAATGAGATGTAGATGAGTTCTGTAAAGTTTGGAGGAGTTTGAAGTTCGTTTGCTTAGCCATCCGAATTCGTTTCTATATTTATATATACATAATGTAGTGTAACATTCCAGCCGCGTTCCTTCCTCAATCTGAACGAATTTCTCTTGTTTTGTTGTCCATTTGGTCCTTGTTTGATTGTCATTAAGGCAAGGGTGATCTGTCACGTTTTCATTTGTTTTGGAGAGGATTTGGATTGACTTTTACACAAATTATTGAAAAAATTCGGTTCAACAAATTTAAGGAGATCTCAGCCCTCCAAAACAAATGTAATCCGTCTCCAGCAAGCTAACATTATGTATATATTATATAATAGTTAAATATTATTTATTTAGGTTTTTGGGTAGTTTATTACACTATTATGATATATTTTCGCTTATATATGTAAATGTATATATACAAAGGTCTTAAATGAATCCTACAAGATGTTTAGTTTAACAAAAAGCACAAATTTAAACTTTAATAGTACGTATCTAATTGTTTACGAAAAATTTATCCTACGCGATTTAGGTTTTATAAGCTTTTCGGGTCAATTTTCGTTTCAGACTTCAAGGGCTTTAGAAAACCCTAATTTGACTATTAGTATGATTCAATTCTATATTTGAGGTCTAGATCTCAAGTTATACATCAGTTTATGTTTTTATTGGGTATTTATAACCCTAACAATTTATCTTAAGATCACAATTTTCTAGCTAAAACCTTATTAGGTCATTTATGTAATATTACTACTAATATATTGGCTATACTAATTATATATATTAGATTTGGATACTCACTATGAAATTATCAATGTAGTTTATTACTGACTAAAACTCTCAAATTTTAGGGTTCTAATGCAAATATAGGTTCATTACTATACCTTGTTTTAATTCCCGATCTCTATTGAATACTAAGGTAATCAATTAATATCCATATTTAGGTTTTCCTATATATTCTGTCTGTTTGACAAGGATTCGGGTTTAGAATTTGAAGTTTCCCTTGATCACATCCTGAATTATTGACTCGAAATACGATATCTTGTTTTTGGAATCAATTGGGGTTAAAGAAGTCCTTTTATAAAGTCTATGAGTTCCAACCCGATCAAATTTAGAGTATCTATCTAAACTAGGGTTTCTAATTAACTCCTAAGGTTGCTAGTTAACTCATAATTTCTAGTCTAGGGTCGTATCGTATGAGGGAAGTTTTCGGGGTTTACAGGGGTAAATCCGAGTCCTTACACAACAATTAATCAAATGCACAAAAATAAAGAGTAGAGTAAGAAGATTTGCGTAGTGACTTGTAGAGGCTCTACCTCGAGTGTCAGTCCTCTCTTCCAACTCCAAGCTAGGGATATGATATTCCATACCATATGTTCCACTACATCCAAAAGAAATGAAAGTATAATCTTATCCAAATACAATGGACATTAATCACTCTACTCAGCCTATCTAGCTTCACTCAAGCTATTAACTAATCTACAAAGAAAGATATATCACTCTCACTCTTTTATAATCTCACACAACTAATCAAAATCAAATGAGGAATAAAGAATAAATTATCCTCTTAAATTTAGTACAAGGAATGAACTCCCGTCAATGTATAAACTTCAGGACGTCAACGGATAAGGAGATGATTTGAATATTTGTTCCAAATTTTTCTCCTTGTTATTTGACAACATCTGTAGATTTGTTTAATTCTTCCAACGGATAAGATAAGATTAGATCAAACGTTGATGAAGATCTTGATCCTATTTTTGTGCACCTGATGGAGATATCAAATTTCATGTAAAACTGATAGCAAGCCGAAAATAGACACATATTTCGTTGTAGATAAGTCTTAAAATTGGTATTTGAACGTTGTTGAGCACATCTCAAAGATAAATATCCTTTGATACTATTTAAGTTTGAAATAAATTTGTCTTCCTTTCGTATCTTGTTGTCCTTAAACTTTTCAATGAATTTGAATTCCTTGATCTGTTGAGACACGATTTTGATATCTCATAAATAAACAACTTTATCATAAGCTTCTTATGATAGATCTGAGTCGTATCTTAGACATGTCTTAGAAATCGAACTTGAACATTTAAGGTTGAACTTGCTGTAAAAAACTTAAATAATAAATCTTCGATTGAGATGAAAACTTGAATCCTCTAGATATTTGAACCAAATACATTCAACATTGGAGTTGGGTCTTCAAATACATAAAGAGTCCTTAGTGAATTCAATCTTCCATCTTTTGTTTGTAAAACTTGCAGCTTTTATTGATATAGCAGTATACTCTCTAATTAACCATCTGATAGTTACAAATGTCTTGAGAAATAGCTAGTTGACTTACTGAGTTACCTTTCTGAGTGACATTCTCTTAAAAAAAAAATTCCACATAGTTTCTGAATTACTCTCTGACATGAAGCTTCTTTTGTAAAACACTCACATAAATTTAGATCATGCGTAATTGTGTACATTTAATAGATTAAACACTACACACTTAGTAACTTTGTTAGTAATCAACAACTTTTTTGTTATCATTAAAACTCATATTGAGAGAAACTATAAATATAGTATAGTTGTAAACCCCTAGATTTTACAGAAAATATAAGTAAATCCTAGAAATGGAAGTCAAACCGAAATCCTAAGGTCAACATAAGGCAGTATTGAAATCCAGCAATCCCGCGCTTGAAACCCTAGAATAATAAAAATGAGCTAACCATAAATTATAGACCAAAATAATGTCTTATAGCCTAGAAAGATCATATTCGCAACAAATTCAATCGTTCCGAACCCGAACAGAATCAGTTTTCAAAAACAGGGTCCCGACAATCAAAACAGTGAAAATATTTTGAAAATCAATCTAGACTTGTAATGAGATAAGGAATCATGAAATATCAATTATAGAATTTTTCGGATTCTAAAAATATCATATATAACTCGTTTAAGCGTATTTTTCTTACTATCGGTATTTTATTTGTCTAGTTTACTATTCATTTTACTATTTACTACCACTCAGTAGTATTCATTTATCTCTATTTTCTCTTATAACCTATCTCTTACACCTCTTACATATCTACTCTTACTTTTACATTACTAATATTATTTCATACATAACTTCTTCCACACTATACTTACTTTTATTACACAAAATTAATTTTCACAATTTCTCTCTTTTCCTCCCTCTAAGAACCGGCGCTAACCCCTCTCTTCCCTCCATAATTCTTTTCTTTTTCAATTATTTAATTAACACATAAATTCCTTCTCAAAACTTTATAAATACCCCTTTCCTCTTTTATTCTTTACACACATTTCTCAAACATAAAAAATTCTTGCAAAATTTCCTCTCAACACTTTCTCTTCTCTTCAAAACCAAAACACCCCCTCCTTCTCTTGGTGATTTTCACAAATTTTCTCTTCATCCATCTTTGATCCTTCATCTTAGGTAAACCACTAAACCATCTTCATAAGTTCATGTTTAACATAACATAAACATCATGTGTGTTTTATTTCCATAAGAAATCCCCATGAGCTTTATGCTAAGGGATGGAAATATAGGAACAACATGTTATTCATGTCATTGTTCAACTCTATGTTGTATTCATGTTATGTTATGTTATTGATTCTAACATAACTTCTTATATGTAGTATGTATAATATATGTAAATATATTTTTAGAGCCTAAAAGCTCACTAATCTGACTTCTTATTAATATTCTTATTTCATTGCTCATTTTCTTATCTTGCTTACAATAAATAAGACTAGTCTCTAGTCTTAGACTTGTCTTAAATCAAGTCAAAACAAAGTGGACTTATCCATAATCTAAGTCCCGAGGAGTCTTGAACATTAATCTAAGACTCCCATGATTTTCTTATTTATTTGCTTTACTTTATTTATAAAACTGAAAATATTCAAGTCTCAAGGAGCCTTGATAAAGCATAAGACTCCCAAGGTTATTTCTTGCTACTCTTGTTTTTTTTATGGGACTTGTCCATCTCTAAGTTCTAGGAAGTTTTAAAATAAATCTAAGACTTCCATGATTTTCTTTGTTTTTTGCTTTTCTTATTTTTAAGGAACTTGTCTATTTTTAAGTTCTAGGAAGTCTTAATAACAAGCTAAGACTTTCATATTTTTGTTTGTCTAATTGCTTTTCTATTCCTTTATGAGTTATAATTATCTCATAACATAACTAGTTAGTTCATATGCATACATGGGCATAAAATGATGTTGCTGTCTTATAAAACTTTTCAAATAAGAATATGGGTCCTTTTCTTTCATATAAATGGGACTATTTTTTTTTTTCAAAGAAATAATATTTAACACTTAGGAAAATTTTTCGTTTAGAGTAAGAATGATCTTTCTAACCATATCCTATTCCAAAATGTTAAAGAAAATTTATCATAAATTTTCAATGTTGATAATTCTTTTCTACACAAAATTTTCTTAAAACTTATTTACAAGGCATATGCCAATATTTTGATGAACACTCCTCCTAAAAAGCAAACTTAAAAAATCAACCCCCTAGTTAAAATTTACTTAGAGATTAAACTGGTATATAACTTAAGGAATCGAATTTTATGAAGTAAATTCATTTTTTTAAGAAATATAAAGATAATAGTTATAGTAATTAGACACTCATATGTAATAAACTAAAAACCTTAGTTTTCTTCCAAAACCCCCTAAAAGATCCATATGTTGAAAAAATTACTAATTGAGAAGGAATTATTATGAGAAAAAAAAATTTAGGACAAGCCATTTCACTTAAAATCTTTCTCATATGGTAAAAATTAAACCATTTTAAGGATAACATGACTTAAAATGATTTTTCTTCATAACCACATACAGATTCATGTTTTTGAAAATAATTAGCTAAAAGAAGTTTAATATATTCATAGACTCAAAATAAATCTGAAATCATAATTTTCCTTAAATCAAGTTTCACGATTACACAACCTAAGAATAAAAACTTTTATTTAAGAATCAAAATTAGGAAAATTTCAAGAGGAAACATACTGAGAGTTTTATGTTATAGATAAGTAAAAACCATCTCTTATAAAATAAATTATCAAGTAAATTTTTGAACAAATGTAAAACCTGTGAGATTCCATTTGAACTATGATTCTTATTGTTAAGTCACATGTTTACAAAATAACAAACTTAATCACAAGTTAAAGAATGACATTTCATAAAACTCTATCTTTGACAAAGACTATATATAAATGTTATTTTTAAGACAATATCACTAGGATCATGCATATAATATAAGTTATTGTCAATATTAAATGATTTTCAAAAATAGAAATACTTATATGTTTGCTATAAAATGTCTAAGTAAAGTAAAACTTGGGAAAAATTGTAATTTAAAGGCTAGAACCTTTAGGTCAAATCTGTACCAACCCATTTTAAAACTAAATGGCTTTAAATGTTAAAAATAACCTTAGAAATAGATATCTCTTTTCGAGTAGGTAGTGTAAACCCCTAAAGTTTTGAGATCAATTAAAGCTTAAATCCTAATTAGAAAGTCAACCGGAATCCCAAAGTCAACAAAACCCTAGTCTTTTGTAACCATTCAAGTCCGGCATTCCCTTTTAAGCAACCCTAAGAAAGTAAGTAAGAGTTTAGTATGTAGAATAGTTTGTAATAACCTGAGAAAGCTTAACAATATCATATTAGTTAAATCGCGATTCATTTTGAACACAACCGGACACAGTTTCGAAAAGCGTGTTGCGGGGCTCAGATTAGTAAAAATATTCCAAATATACCGTTAGACTCGTAAAAATATAAGGTTTTCAAAAATATCAATTTCATAATTTTTCGATAACTAAAAATATCAGATATCGCAATTATACGTATTTTCTTATTTCCGGTACTTAAATTGTCATGTCTACTTTACATTACACTATTTTCTACTATTCTACACTATTTTTCTATCTCTACTTTTTCTTACAACCTACTCTTACAAACCATAACTCTACTTCTTACAATTTTCATTTCCAATACAACTTCACATCTTTCATATCTTACTTTTCATTAACAAAAATACAAAAAAAATAAATTTTTCTCTCCCTCACACATTCAATTTGCGCCAACCCCTCTCTCCATCTCCTTCATTTGTTTTTTTTTTCATTTATTTAATTAACACAAATTTCCTCCCACATTTTTCTATAAATACCCCATCTTCCTTCCACTTCTTTTACACCTTCCATACATTAAAAATACACTCTCAAATTCTCTACAAGACTTCTCTCCCAAAAGTTCTCTCAAGTTTAGTTCTTTTAGATAATATTTCTTAAAGTTTTATTTATGTTCATTTACTTAGTATGAGTTTAGTGAGTGTTTTCTAAACCATGAAGGTTAAAGAAAGCAACAATAAGTTCATACTTTGTTTTTGTTCATGAATTAAATTTCTTTTATATTGCTTATATGTATATAATTATCTAATTATATATATGTGGCTATATATATCTTTTAGAGCATATAAGCTCATTTGTTTTGTAATTTATTTACTTTCATTGCAATTTATTTATTTCCTTGCAATTTATTTATTTTTATGTTGTTTTTAAGACTAGTCTTTCTAGTCTTAGACTTGTCCTTATCAAGTCAAAACATTTTCTTTTTCTTTTTGCGACTAGTCTTTTCTTAGTCCCGAGATACCTTAATGAAGTTAAGGTTTTAATACTTGATTTATTTCTTTACTAGCTTATTTCTTTAAGTTATTATGTTTCCTTATGTTTTCATAATTTTATGATTCATATTCATGCATAAACATAATGATTTTTGTCTTAATAAGATAAATAAGGAAAAGTTTTCTTAAAATAGAAAATTTTCTCTAAAATTAAAAGTAGGAAGAAATTTTCATAAAAATTAGGGATTTTGTCTTAGCAAACTTTTCTAAGAAATCTAGAGGAGTTCGTAGGAATTTTTACAAACATACATAACATAAAAAGAACTTCTTGAGTAAACAAAAGTTTTACTAAAACTGCACTTTTTCATCAATACTAGTTTGACAAACAAGAAATTCCTTTCATGAAAATAGAATAATCCTAAGAAACAAGGAAATTATTTCTATGAATATAAAATTGATATTATTTTCAAAAAGTATTGGAAACTAAGAAAATAAAATCATTCTTTAAAAATTTAAAGGACTAAGAAAATGAAATTTACTCATAACTTGAAATATTCTTTAGCAAAATAAGAAGAATTTTCAAAAGTTTCACTTTTCTTTAGAAAACTTTACTTTTACAAAAATTTATGGTTTGAGACAACTTCATTAATTTCATACATTTGATATGAGTTAATAAATATATGTATATACATTTCAAAGGTTTTACAAACTATTATAATATCTATCTCTTTAAAATGAGTTTTTGTTAAAATAAGGAATTCAAGTTTTGAGAAAATTTGTGGTGAATTTGATCACTACTACTTCGGAACACAAATGACTTAGTTTGATAAAAATAGTTTTTGAAATAGATAGATCTTTTCGAGTAGGTCAAAAAAGGTAGATAATATGCGAAATTCCAAGTTAAAATGAGCAAGTTATGGCCATTTTAAGTTGGAATTTCCTCCAATCCGATTTTACCGCGATTTTAAGATAGATTTAGAGTTTTCAAAGATAGAAATTCTATGAAAGACTCATTGTGGGTATTTCATCTTATTTAGGTGAAGAAGGAACCGAGATCACTTTCCCGGAAGACTACTTCGATTAGGAGCTACCGACATAGAGTGAGTTAATCCTTTACTAAATTACATTTCCTTGTTTGTGTTTGTAAGTAGTAGCACTAGAGAATAAGGGAAAGATAAATGAATAAATATTGTGTGGTTTGGATTTATGATTGGTTGAATATAAGTTAAGAATATCGAAAGAGAATTGATAAATAAATTGTGATTCTTGCATTGATTGATGAATATTGTTTTGATCGCCTTTAACTTGAACTCAACATTATTTGGTTAAACTTATATTGAAAATAATTCATGCATATCATATATGTGAGTCACATTTATTTCACTACTATTCTTCGTGTGGGGAAACGAAGAGTTGTAGTGGTGGCTAGTAGGAGCTAAAAAGTCTACATGGGCCAGTAGGAGCCGGAAAGTCTACAGGGCAAGTAGGAGCCAGCAAATCTGCAAATATTGATGGTCGTATGGGCTTGTAACCTCCCAACCCCCAACATGGAGGGCGTAAAATCCATGCTATACATGATTTCCTGTTAATCTTGTGTATTTTGTTTGCTCATGTGTTTGGTGCATTCTCATATGATTGTGTAAATACTTGTTTGATATGTGGAAATGTTTTATAGATGGGAGTTATCTCACTAAGTTAGTTTTGCTTATACCCCTATAGCTTTTTGTTACAGTATGATTACTTATGGTTGGCAGTAAGGAGCCCGTATGCCAGGTATGAGCCAAAGCTACTAAGAGTTTTTGGGAGAAGTTATATGTATTTAGTTTTGAACATAGACTTCTAAGAAAATCTCTATAGTAAGCTTATGTTATAGTTATGTATATTTTTTATGGTTTAGTTAAACAAGACTTTTTGAGACGGGGGAATGCCCCCAAGAAGTTGTAAGAGATTATTATCCAAATGAATATTCCATGTTTATTTATATAAGTTCTTGCATGCTTCTATTATCTACTTAAATGTAATACCCTTGTGAGTTTCCTATTATCTTGGAAGCACGCCTTGCATGTGATATCGAAGCTCCTGCATGACTAAGGATGTCATTCATTAGCTTTAATATTATATGCGGCGGACTGCCATGTTTAGGGTACCCTCCGGAGCGTGACAGGTAGAAAACGACTACTAATATATGAAATTCCGAGTTAAAATGAGTAAAATATGGCCATTTTAAGTTGGAATTTCTCACTATCCGAACCTTGATGAGAATAAACTAAATAGAGGTAGAAAATTTAGCAGAGCTTCATCAAAATACCCATTCCAGGTTTTTTTTTTTTTTTTTGTCTAGGCAACAAAAAATACGGAACCCCCATCCTGAAAATTATTACGATTAAACAGATTGTGTTGTAGATGAATGAGCTTTCCCCTCTATTTCCGTTACCTTGTCTGTCCCTATAAATAGTTGCACTAGATCCGTAGATACAAGATGAAATGAATATGTATGGGGCTATGGGTTTATATGTAAATACTTTTATGAATATGTAACAAAGAATGCTAAGCATATCGAAACCAACAAATGATTGTTTAAATACATTATTAATATTATACGTTGTTTATGCATGTTTGATGCCTATTTGATCACCCTCAATTATACTATAATCATACTCGGCTTTGATATAAATTAAATGGACACACATTACATTCATCGAGTCACATAATAAATACTACCACTCCTACGTGAAGAATCGGAAGGACTAGAGATCAAGCTCATTCTTAGGGAATTAAGGTGTACCGGGGATACATTTCAAGGATGAGCCACACCGATCGATCGCTATGAGCAAGAGGCTTAGAGATTAGCAGTGAAGATAACGTAGATCTTTAGACTAAATTCCTTAACCCTTGATACGGAATGCGTAAATTTGTTCTATGTATGATTTTCAAATACCCATACATAATTGTTTGTAACATGTGTTTGTTACATAGCATGTATAGTATACGCATGAACATTAATAAACTCGATTGTATTTACGATGCGAATAAAGAGGGAATATCTCACTAAGATTGTTGTAAGCTTATACTCCCACATCTTAGGATCTAGAGTATGCCTATAATGGGGAGAAATCCAATGGGCTTTGTGAAGGATTGCACAAATGGGCTTTTAACACCATCTATAATCCAAAACCTTAAGGCAATGGGTTAATGGGTATTCCCTCCTATAAACTGTTCACACAAGTCACATATTTCCCATATGGGATTCTCACACTTGTATCCTAATAATCCCCCCCTCAAGTATGAATCTCCACAATAGGGTAGGCCATACTCCCTCTCAACAAGAGCTTGTCAAACTGACTCCACTAAACTCGCTTTTGTGAGTAGTCCCACCTACTCACCATGGGTTTCACAGACGAGTCATACCACAAAAATCTTCTTTCCACATGATAGGCCAACTATGGGAGATTCCCTAGCCGAACCATCGGCTTTAATATCAATTGTTAAGATTTGGATTATGCCTATAATGGGAAGAAATCCAATGGGCTTTGTAAAGAATTGCACAAATGGGCTTTTGACACCATCTATAACCCAAAACCTTAAGGCAATGGGTTAATGGGTCTTCCCTCTTATAAACTCGTCACACAAGTCCCATATTTTCCATGTAGGATTCTCACACTTGTATCCCAACACCACAGATTTCTATTAAACAAGTATGTTTGAAACTACATTCGACGATCAGGTCATCAGGGAAGTTGTTAGTAGATTTTGAGCTTTTATGGAAGAAGTGAGAGCGTAAGATGAATTTACTTTCGTGAAATTTCCTTATGAGCAAGATATGACATGTTAATGTTCTGGTGATTACTAAGAAATGTATTTATGTAGACTTGAAGACATTAGTTGGGGTATACCCTAAAAATTGTAATTGACCTTATTTATGTTTAATGTTAAATATTTCTCATGCCTTGTTACTTAATTGTTATCAAAATAAATTACACTACTCTCATGCGTTCCCTCTAATGTGTCGTCTGCCTTGTGCATGATATGAAAGCCTTTGTGTGACTAAGGAAATCATCCTTAGGCTTTAATATTATGTACGGTGGACTGTCATGTTTAGGGTATCCCTCGGAGCGTGATAGTATACGTTGTTCTAGATTTGTTCCAAAGTGAAAAATTAATTATTCAACCTCTTTAATTAATTTGATCACTAAACCAGCCTTGATTTATGTATGATTAGTATAATTAGTAAATATAGGTATATTCTAAATTTATTAGGTTATTGTTAAATTAAAATTAGATAAATATAAGTTATGGACCAATTAGACTATTTTAGGCATAATATGGCTTTTGGTTATAAAATTGAATAAATAAACATATTATAGGCATAAAACATTTTAAATGAATCGTTGTGGATCTTGACATGTTAAATGGACTTAATTGATGATTTAGGGCTCAAATTAATTTAATAGGCCCAAACGGGCTAAATGTGCAAACCCAAATTATTATCGGCTTATAATTATATAGTTGGGCTTAATATGGATATTTAGTGTTGAAATCTGCCTTTATAATATTTTAGGTTTGAAAGGACTACAAAATTTAATTAGTAATCATTTTAGGCCAAATGAGCTAAAACAACCTAAAATTTTTTAAATAGTAAAAATAGGTTCAATATGACTTAAAATGGGTTAAGATAGTAAGAATAGGTCCAACTTAACATAAATAACCTGAAATGGACTTAGAGATAAATTTAAGACCAACTTGGCTAATATAATTAACTCTGGAATTTAATAATTTGATTTTGGATCTAAATACTAAAATAGAATCCAATGTAACAAAATAACTACATATGGGTATAATTAGATAAAACTAGTCTAGAAACACAACCCTAAATCTAATAACATATTTTCTGGCCTGCTAGATCTATTTACACTAAATGGGCTCAAACTAAATTCTAATAAGTCTTTTCCAACCATTTAGGGCATAAACCTTCAAAATATAGCCTATAATTGATTTTACGCTTTATGGGCTTAAATTCCATAATATGAGCTCAATACCCTTTACCTATTCCAATTAGACCTTTTTCTAAAATATATAAGACCGTCAACAATTTCAAGTATTAAAGTACCTAATTCAGCTCAAATTCTTTGAGTGAGTCCAAAAGCCTAAAATACCTTAATGGGCCTAAATAGGAAATTAAAAGGCCCAATAGCTTAATTAGGATCTAGATTAAATTTCATTGGGCTTGAACTTAATTCTTAGGTCTAATAACCAATATTACTCAAATTAGACCCAATTTTAAGATAAAGCCCTGTTCCAACTAACTTAATATCCATATTTCTTAATGGGCTCAATTTTAAGATCATCTAAACCCAACTACCCTAAATGGACTTAACTCAATTATAGCCCAAGGCCTTAGAGTATATTAGTCCTTACATTAATTGATCAATCAATATGACTTGAATCTTTAGTTTGTATACTTCTTTCTCATATAAATTAATCTTTCTTAAACAAATATTCAATCGATCTACTGTCTTTTGTGCAATTGTTTGCCATCTATTGATTTGATATTGGGTACATTGTGACATGCATGTAATTTTCCCTAGGCAGGCATCTCAAATGGACTAAACTTAAAGACAACCTAATAACTGAGTGTGTGGTTTGTGTGTGTATCGTTTAATCCAGGCCGAGGAACAACAACCTTAGTTAGGTTCTTAGGCCATCATTAGTGGCTCAACAAATAGCTGGTATGATAAATGGTATCAAGATTTTTACTTAAACTTAGAGAGAAGTAACATAGTCAAGTTCACATTCATGAAGCTGGTTGAACTGCATTATATTATGGATTGGATAAGTAGGAATATGTAACGGCTGTGAATCCTAAACTAGGCTATTACATAGAATGTTCCCCCAGGAGGTCAAGGTATTTAGCATGCCTTAATCAACCCCCTGTGTAGTTTCTGCTACTCAGAACCTCTAGATTCCCATGGCTTGTTGTTCGAGTGTGAGTACTCTTATTTTGTTTGAATCACTTTAAATAATAATTATAAACTACCGGTTATGGCATTGCATATAGTTTAAGTGAATATGCCATATCATATATGATTGTGTTGTTGTATACTGGGTTTTAGCTCATTCCTTTCTTTTTCTAGAATTGGGGATTTCAACTTTGGTGCTTGTGCGTGTCTCAAGACAAGAAGGATTGGTACGAACTTATTAACTAGTGGAGTCACTAGAAATACCAAACTATATGTATTTCTAAAATGAAAGTTGTAGTTTTCTTTTCAAACTCGTATTTTCTTTTGAGGGTCGGGTTAATGTCCATGGTTATAAATCATTAATTAGATACCTTGTATTAATAACTGTTTACCTTTGATACTTTTTGTTATTTTCAAATTCTAAAACTAGTCAAGAAATTATCACGAAAAATAAATAGTTTTGGAATAGCCTTAGTGCACGACGCCTAAGTATTATATATGACGAAATTGAATATGTCTTTACCCTATTCACGGCATGAAAACTGCCAAATTGTCTACAAATCATTTTTAATGCATTTGTGAATCAATACATATTTTCCCTTTTATCTCTTTATTTTCTACTTCTACATTCCTACATCAAATGTACTTCAAAATATTCACTTTAAAACAGATGACCACTTTCTTGTGTTTTCTTATTTTAAAAAAAATAGAAATAGTTACAAAGCTTTAAAATATAGCTATAATAATTAAAACTTAGAATGATCCATTCATGCCTAGCTACACCTTTCTTTTGTGTAATTTTTCACTGCTTAGCACTTTTTAAATGAAAAATTTTTTTAGAACATTTTAGAGTCTAAGCTCTAAGGGCTTGTTGATGAAAATGAAAAGCTATGTAAACATGAGTTAAGATTAGGGTATATTTCAAATTGCCCTACAATTTTAGTCATTAATTCAATTTGGTGTAGTAATTACTGTGTCTATTTTCCCTTTCCCTCATCCTTAAGGTCCTTTGAACTTAAAATTGAGAACCCTAATGATCTCATACCAAATAACCTTGCATGATTCAAGACAAAACTAATAGTTTTATCATCAGTAATATACAAGAGAACAAATATTTACACATGAAAGGGTCAGCAAAGGAAGAAAGCTTAATTCTAAACTTAACAACACAAAAAAGAAAAGAGAGAAAGTATACCCAACGATTATTAAATTCTCCACAAATGAACCTTCAGAATGCAAAAGGATGAGAGCTTGATCAGAAGTTTAAGGGTCTAAACCATAGCAAACTATGTCTTGGTTTTGTTTTGGGCTTAGGGTAGCTATCAATGTTGTTTATGGCATAGCGCTTTGCTATTAGTACGGAATTGGCCGAATAGATTTTGGTCAAGAATAGAATATAATTCATCAAATCACTACGCTATTGATTGGTTGAATAAAAATCAAACAATTGTAATGGCAGATAACACATCCACAATACGTCTACTTAAAAACTATATGAGGTTTTTAAAACAAAATGTAGAACTCTTACATAGATTAATAAATGAACATGGCATTAGGATAGTAAGGTAATAGATCAAAAATAAGAAGAGGGGGCTCTTAAAGTGGTAGTGGGTGTTTTTCTATAGGGATAGTGACTAATTTTACTTTTAACTTTATATGAATTCAAATTGATTGGTGATGTGTGTTAAATGTAGTCAAAGAGGGGTGATGTGAAATGACACGTAAAGATTATTAAAAGGGGAGTGGATAAATATAAAGAATTGATGCGGATCAAATAGCCCAATGGGTTCTTAGAACAAGCTAAATAGAAAAAACATGAGAATAGTCCCAAGAAATTGGATAAGAAAGTAAAGTAATTAAGGAAAATGATTGTACCCACCTTAGATGGGGGCTTCTATGGTCTTGATGAAGCCGTTTAGTTATTAATCTAACTGTTAAAATAAATGTAGTAATTAGAATGTTAATTATTTTAGTGATTTGATTATGGTTGAATGTGGTATGAGTAGGATAGTGACGGAACCGGTCCTATCAAAATTAATGAAGGACTATAGAATTTCCCCCTAGATGGCTAAATCCAATATTTTACGAGGTATAAGTTTCAAGATAATTTATACTCGTTATGTAAAATTAATTATGTGATAGTATTAAATATAACACAATGTTATATTTTCTATGTTTTGCACGTCTCTTATCTATCGTTAGCATGAAGTGAAAAAGTGCAAGTGATGTCTTTTTTTAAAAAAAAAAAAAAAAGTGGGTGATACCATTGAACTTTTCGAAAATATTCAATTTACTACATGGACTTATAAATTGCTAAATTTGGCATCAAAACTTTTCAAATCACTATTCATACCTAATTTAAATTACATAACGATGTTTGTATCACGTGCCATATAAAGTCCACTGTGCAATGTAAAAATCGAATGAAATTAGAAAAATTAGAAAAAAAGGCAGAAAAATTATTGAAATAGAAAAAACATTTTTTCTTTCTTCACAAAGAATCAAGCAAACAAAACAACTTACTTTTCCCTCAATTCCCTCTCCCCTGTATTAAAACCTTAGGAAAAACCCCAATTAAAAAAATCTTAGAACCAACATGTGCAAACTCAATTGAAGATATGAAGTCGGTCATTGAAGATGATATATTCTTCTTAATCTATTGTTTGATCTTCTACGTAATCCCCATACAAAATGACGGTGTAGTATTTTATAACTATGGCTTTAAGGTAAAGCTTTTTACATCGAAGATTCAGGCTAATGCAAGTAAGTCCAATGAATGTTGTAGATTCAGAGAAAGAGAGAGAAAGTAATAGAGCCCTTAACTTTCTGGTCCTTCCATCTACACTTTTAGGGATGAGAACCTATTCCCTTCGACTAATTGGTGGTGGATCGTGCTCACAAAGATGACAAAGATGTTATAGGTTCTAAGTGTTTTTTTTTTTTTTTTTTACTTTCTAGAGGAAAGGGATAGGGTTTCATTGTTTGTTGTTATCGATAGAGAGAAGAGAGACGATACTAGAATATGAGATTATTGTTTTACTTTTACTATCAAGATGTTTTTATTTCTAATTATTCATGTTTTTTTTTCCTTCAACTTTTTCTCCTCTCTTGCAATTTCCACGTTGTAATTTTTTTTTTTTTTTGCCGCATGTCACCATTTCTTGGACAAATTTTGCAATTAGACAAATGTCATTATGTTATTTAATTTAGGTATGAACAGTTATCGGAAAAGTTTTGATTAGCTATCAAATTTAACACTAAATTTAAATAGTAAATTAGATATTTTTAAAAGCTCATATAGTATTTATGACATTATCTCAAAATAAAATCTAGATCACTTTCTTTGTAAAAGTACAAAATATAATCATATATTTGTTAAAAATAAAATTGAAATTACCTATTTATCAAAATATTAAAATACAAATTATATATTTATTAAAAATAAAAATCTATATCATTTAGTTGTGGAAGTACTGAAACTGCGGTCTCCCCACCCTCTTTCCACACCGCCACCCACCGCCCACCCAAACAAAAATATATTATATACATGCGTGTTTCCATCCGAGCTGAAGTAAAATTAAAATTAAACAAAAAAACCAGGACTACATATTCCAACCTCTTAGATGTTGAGTTTGAACGAACACGTTGCATTGTATTTGTTCCTGTTCGGCGTTGACCCCAGGTCGATGCAACGACTCAAGACTGAGAGAGAGAGAGAGAGAGAGAGAGATTTATCAGCCCACCAAACCATACTGCTGACTATAAATTGACTTTATTATAGCGTTGGACCAGACATAAAAATTTTGTAGCTAAAAATGCTTCTCTCATTTTAGTCTCTATTTAAATTTGATTTATATGTATATTTTATATTATATTTATTTAATCTATTTAAAAATAAAATTATTAATTTTTTATCGATATTTATTTATTAACAAATATTTATCCGAACACCATAAAAACATAACGTAACGCAAAAATATGAAAAATAAAAGAAGACAAACAGATTACAATTGAGTTCCACAAGGCATCACTTGACTTTTCTTCGCTCGTAAGAACTGTGCGTACTCTTCTTGCTTTGGTTTTGGACTCGTCTCCTTTCTTTTACTTTCCTTCCCTTTCCTTTTTCTTACCATTCAGCCTTAAAAAAAAAAATTCCATGTGCGTCATGGCTTACTCTTACCGTTTATGTTATATCTAGAAAACCTTTTGAGCTGATGTTATACTCATCCATATCTTTGAATCTTAAAAGAGGTAAGTCCTCTTATTTCTTATCAATCTTTAACCTGTTGACTCCGACTCCGTCCTAATTTTTTTATGTAACTCAATGGTTTGATTGGTTTTTCGACAAGTAATCAACGTTTGCTCTATTGGGTATGTGTTGGATTACAACATATATGTTCATGGTTTGTGTAAAATTGTTGCTGAAGGTGGTGTGTTAGCTTCTTTTTTTTGTGTTTTCTGGAGGCAGAGGTCTTGCGGTTTTGTTGCAGAAACTTCAGGAAATCTAATTGTTGGAGATTTTTTCTGTTTGAATTATAAGTTCTTTTGGGGGTTGTGTGGATATGGAGGAGAGTGATAATCCTGGGAGTTCAAAATTAGAAGAAGAAGAAGCTGACAACTTGATTGTTGCTGCGCAACAAATTGTGAGAGCTTTAGGGTCAAAAAAGGACCTGTCTGATGAAGAGAGGAGAGTTTTGGCTGATTTAGGGAACCAATTGTCTGCCATTTCGGTTATTGGCGATAACAATGATGATCGCTTAGTAACTGAAAGAGAGGAGCAATTCAGTGTTCTTCAAGAAAAGATCATGAGCTTAGAGGCTAGTCATTCTAGGTCTATGATATGGGACTTGAGCCAGGATGAAGGTTTGGAGTATTTGAATGCTGTGGATGAAATTGGAAGATTGATTGGGATGTTGGAGGATTCGTGTTTGAGTCAGGATGGTGATGAGAGTGGATTGTTGAGAAGAGCACAAGATGTTTTCCAATCCGCTATGGCTCGATTGGAGGAAGAATTTAGACATATGCTTCTCCAGAACAGGTCATCCTATGAACCGAGAGCTTGTCTTTTCGATCAAGTGAAGAGGATGTGATGGATGAAGCGTCGAGTGTTTCATTTGGGGCATCTTCATTCGATGAATCGTTTCGTAGAGACAGTGAAAGCAGAACCTCAGAGGAACGCATCATTGATTTGGTTAATCCAGATGTGATTCCTGATCTCAGATGCATAGCAAATTTGATGTGCAATTCAAGTTTTGGCCTTGAATGTACCGAGGCCTATATCGATGCCAGAAGGTATGCATTTGATGAATATCTCTCGATCCTTGAAATTGAGAAGCTAAGCATCGAGGATGTGTTGAGGTTGGAATGGCATTTTCTTAATTACAAGATAAAGAGATGGGTCCGGGCCATGAAAGTGTTCGTACGGGTTTATCTAACAAGTGAAAGATCGCTGAGTGATCAAATCTTCGGGGAACAATCTTTAAACATGGTTTGTTTCATTGAGGCATCAAAAGCTGCAATGTTGCAGATTCTGAATTTTGCCAAAGCCATATGTATAGGCCCTCATCGACCCGAGAAGTTGGTGTGCATTCTTGACATGTATGAGGTGATGGCAAATCTTCTTCCTGATGTGACTGAGCTTTATCAAGAGGAGGCTGGTTCTTTTGTAATTGTTGAGTATCAGGAGGTGTTACTTAGGCTAAGCGAGTCTGTTAGGATAGCATTTCGGGAATTTGAGAGTGCCATTGCATCACATGTATCAACCAATGCATTTGCTGGAGGAGGACCCCATCCTCTAACCCGATGGGTGATGAATCATGTCAATATCCTCACTGACTACAGAGAAATTCTTGATTCGATTCTCAAGGTGTGTGAAGTCAATAGATCAGTTCCATCTTCTCCTGAAATGGAGCCATCAATGTCGGGAGAAGAGCCAGGGGAAAATCCTAGACAACAAGCTGTTTCGGAAATGGCTCTTCGTTTTCACAAAGTTGCTATGATCCTGCTTGAAAATCTGGGGGATAAATCCAGGTTATATGGTGATCCAGCTTTGCAACATGTGTTCTTGATGAACAATATAAATTACATGGTTGAGAAGGTGAAGAATTCTGATCTCAGGGATGTGTTTGGAGGTGAGTGGATCAGAAAGCATTCCTTGAAGGTGCAACAGCATGAGCTAAAATATGAAAGAGAGACTTGGGGACCGATCCTTTCCATGCTCAAAGACGACGGACTCCATAGCTTGGGACCAAGTTCCAACTCAAAATCTCTTCTAAAAGAAAGAATAAGGAGTTTTACTCTTGCCTTTGAAGAGATCTACAAGGCTCAAACTGCATGGATCATACCAGATACTCAGCTTCGAGAAAACCTGCAAATTTCAATTTCTGTCAAGCTAATTCAAGCATATCGATCATCCCTGGGAGACATAGCTATCTCCTTTATGACAAGAACATAAAATACACCATTGATGACTTGGAAGATTATCTTTCACATTTATTTGAAGGATCGCTGAGATCATTACAAAGTTCCCATAGAAGATAATGATTTGTGATTTAGCACTACCGTATGATCTTCTGAATGTTTTATTTTTTTTTTCCTGCTTATGAACTTCTATCATTCTCCTCTGTAATTACTTCGTCAAGCACTTAATTGACATGTATTTGGTTTGAATGTATTGAATCTGTCACTAATCTTTGTATTTGGCAATTGGCTGGTCAAAGATTGAACAACCAATATCTGTAATTTTTGCAATTGATTATGTTCATGAAATGTGATTAAATAATTATATGGCTTTTGCTTCAATTTCATGGAATCTAAGCATTACTTTAAGGTCCAAATGCTCTTTTTGTTTACTTCTTTTAATCTCTTCCTTCATCATACTGCACATGCCCTTGACCCTTGTCAAACAGGTGAATTATTAAAAGGGCATAGATAGATTAATAGATTATAAACAAGTAGGGATTTTGTATTTTTTATTTTTTTTTAAATTGGAGTGTAATTTAAGGAAATTAACTCCTAAAACCCTCTCTCTGTCTCCTCTCTTGGAAGCTTTTTCACAAAGCCTAGTGTAGAAGAGGTGATCATAGTCGTCTCTCTTCTAAATCTCTTCCCATCTTCATCATTCTAAAACCTTAAACCATCACTATTGATTTTGATATCCATAACTTTTTCACTTCTAATATCAAATTTGGGTGTAGTCTATAATTTTAATCATCACGAATGAATTTATATTAAAATTTTATTACTGCAAGTCACATTTACAAATCTTAGTAATATCTATACATATACTACTTCAGATTTTAGATCCGATGTAGTCTATCATTTCCATTATCATCAATCTATTTTTAATATATTTCTACCATCATATGTTGCATCTACAAATCTTGGTGGTTTGAAGAAGGTTTTTTTAGATAATTAAAATGAAGATGGTATTAGATAATTAAAAGGAAAAGTAATTTTTTCTTTTCGGTGAGTGAATAACAGAACATATAAACAAAAAGTAGATGGCAGCCGTTACCGTTAGTCCATCACTTTCAGCTTTAAAAAATCTGATGGGTCTCCTGCCTTTGTCCAACTTGCAATATTTAATTGAGTTTAAATCGATAATGACTTCACAATCACAGTTATTAATAGGTTGTTGACAACGGTAATGGAAAAATCTTTAGCAATATCCGAGGATGGAGAGAACTTTTGAGACAGGTTCAATGCATTTGGGCTTAGTGTTTTGAGTTGACGCATTAGAAGTAGCAAGCCGTGACCGACTCCCCCTACTTTTCAGGTAATTACTAAATTTTCTATAGATATATATATATCTTTTTTAGTATAATTTAGTACTTAAATTCTTAAATAACATTAAATATTATACATAATTCATATATTATAATCTTAATATAGAAACACCTTCTATACTTATCAAACTACACTTCAATATTTATATTTTGCAAGTTTATTTATTAAGCCTATTAACAAATTTAAATAGAAACCCAAACTTTGCTCAAGTTTGTTTATGAAGGGAGCTCAAATCAAGCTGAATTTCAACAACTTGCTAAGTGGCTCAATTGATTTATATTCCAAATGTCCATTTATTAGATATTTACTGGAACTTAACGCTTTAATAAACTATTGTAATAATTTGAAGTGGTTAGGCTAATTTGTAATTTTATAATGGTAAGAAGACTTTGAGTTGACCATAGCAACCTGCGTTACAGATCACCTAATGCAGAATATTCAATTCAAATAAACAATGTAATATTTGGCCGAAAAAAAAAAGTAATGATTTGCTTTTTTAATAAACATAGCAATCTACGTTTAAAATAAACAAATAAGATACAGATACAGATATAGATATAAATAAGATAAGATATGAATAAAAAATAGACTATCCAAAAATTTATCAAAGACAAAATTCGAAAAATGTGTTCAGTCCGTCACACTCCATCACTTGATGAGAACATATAACATTCATAACTGCTATGGCGATGTACAGCACGTCTTCCAAACTCTCAAAAATTAAATTTGCTCATAATCTAGAAGAATTTTTCAACTTAATTTTGTAAAAAAAAAAAAAAGAAAAAAAAAAGTAGAGAACCTGAAATTTGAAAGCTATCATAATAGTCTCCAATAACTAGAGTTTTATTAATCCATCAAAATCTAATTAAAATAGCCCATGAATCTTCCAATGCACTGATGTCATCCACACATCATGCCAGAGGTCATATCCAAAATAATTGTAATGATAAAGTTGTCGAGAATATCTTCACCCAGAATACGATGCTCAACAAGATGAGTGAGCTGCAATGCACAATCGGTAGATACTATTGCAGACATAATCTCATAATATACTGCATACATTTGGTTTTATAAGATATTATAGAGCTGCATTGCCCAATACTTCTGTGTCCAAAGACCTTGCAATTTAGTCTACAAACCATCAAAATAGTTAATAATGAAACCAAAAAACACTAAAGGTATTCTAATCACTTGATTCAAAAGTTTTTTTACTAATATCGCTTAGTATTCTCAAAGTATCACAACTGAGATATCTTTAAATTTCTCATTGCCTAAATAGATCATCCTTTAAGATGTACACACACATATATATAAATCTTAGAATGCATGTACCTAGGGTTACAAACGAGCGAGTTGGCTTGGTTTGCTTAAAGCTCGACTTAGTTTAAAATTAATTAGTAAATGAATCGAACTTGAACTTAAAATAAAACTTATTTATCTGAATAGGCCAAGCTTGAACTCTTGTTTAAACTCAATAACCAGTATATTTAAATTAGCATGCTCATTAAAGCCCATGAGTAAGCTTGTGAACAAACTCACAAGTTTTATATTATATATCATATATATAATTAAATAATATACATACACAAAGTCTAAATTTTATGCATTATGAATCCATATATTTGTTTATATATTTATTCATTTTTTATATTTAACTTCCTATGTTTAACACAAACTAAGTTACTTATGACTTACTCGAATTCAATGTGTTTTAAGCTCTACTCAAGTTAAATGCAATTTGTCAACAAACCAAGTTAGAGCTCAAAATAAAACTTATTTATCTAAATGAATCATGTTCAAACCAGTGATTCAAGCTTGACTCAATCTCAATAATTTTTTTAGCAAGCTAAAACCAAGCCTTTAAAAGTTCAACTTAACTTAGTTCGGCTCATTTGGAGCCTTATATATATCCCATATGTCAAGTTGAGCCCTATATATACCCCATATGTCAAATCCCTAAATGGTTGACAGTTTGCCCCATAGCTTACTTAAATAGAGTGCATAAGGTTAGAGTTATTTCGTGTGTTTCTATCCCATTTTACATTATAACATCCTTGAATCAAATCTTGAAAAAACTATTTTGATAGAGTCATGCATAGAGATGTAAGCGGGCGGGTTTTTATACGGCACTCGACCCGCCTAACCCGATAAATATCCTATAGGATATTACTCTATAGGGTTTGGGATGGGTTTTGGGATCAATAATAAGACCTTATAGGGTTTTAGGATGGGTTTTGGGACAAGCATTAAACCCGTTGGAAAACCCAAACCCGTTTAAATATATAAATATATATATTATGTTTAGTCTCAGTCTCTGAAATTAACCAGCTATGTTCTATTAATTATAAAGATTTTTTTTTTCTTTTTATTGAATCATTTAGAAAAAGTAAAAAACCCTAGGACAATAGACTAATACTCTATGGTCTCCACTTTTAGTCTTAGTCTTAGTCTTAGTCTTGGCTCACTCTCTTCAAATTCAAGCCTCTCACTTCCGTTGTCACAATGTTTTATTCAATGATTTTTTTCCCATGAAAATGGTTGGGATTTTATAAAAAAGATTGCATGAGTAATGCTAAGAGTTTTTTTCTTGGCCTATAAAGTGAGAACGGATCAGAAATAGAAAAAGATTAGAAAAACATTTATAATTATGTTTTTAAATATTCTATTGTGTGATGTTTTTAATTTTATATCGGATTTCGGGTTCGAGTTTGGGTACCCTATAGGGTTTGTCTAGCGGGTTTTGGGTCCATGGACAAAAACCCAATAGGATATGAGATGGGTTTTAGGAATCCTATTGGGTATCGGGTTCGAGTTTTAGTATACCCATCCCGGTTGCATTCCCAGTCATGCGAAATTCATGAAAAAAAATTGCATTACCTATGGGCTATGTGTATATGTGTGTGAGCATGTGTTTTTATCTACAAAATAGTATGAAATATTTAGTGCATTTGAGCCCAAAAACCATAATACCATCATAAGTAGTAGCTAAACATAAGCATGAGCATGAAGGATCCTAAAAGAGAAATTGTATCCAAACATCAGTATAAGAGTAAGATTATTCATTAAATCATACCAAATCGAACCAAACCTGCAAAATACCATTCTTTATATTTCGATTCGATTTACAATTTGGTTCAAGAAGAGTCTAAATGATTACAATTTGGTCCGATGTGTCAAACCAAATCAAATCGTTTGAACCCTAACTAAATTGCTTCCAATTAAGAGAAATATAAAAATAAGAATCATTTTATTTATAACTCTTAAATATTAGATATTAGAGTTACATGTGATGTTTCACTCTAATATCACGTATGTATGTTATAAACTTGAAATGGGATCACAATTTTGAATTATAATACCATTCTTGTATTTAAACACATCTCTAAAAGGGAATCAGTAAGATATCAATTTATAGATTTATTAGGATAATTTGTGATTCTGTTCCAACTTATAAAATGTAAATTATATTTTTAACCACATTAATATTACTTATAAATATAAATGTCATATATATATATATATATTTGTTTCTTATCATATATTTTATATAGTACATTATTAAATGTATTATAAATCTAATAATATTAAACAAAGAATATTTTACTTGACTTTAAAAATATAGAATAGGCTTTTAATTCCTCAACATAAAAAGATACATGAAATTATTTAATAGATAATCTGATATAATGATAAGTGACTTTAATTCTTACATAACATTTCTCAAGCATCTTTTTTTCTTGAGAACTCAAATGACTATTAATATTATTTATTATAACTAAATGTTTTTAAATGTGGTTCGAATCAAACCGAACCACACTTGAAGTGTTTCGATTCAAAACCCTTAACCGTTAAAAGTAGTTGAATTCATTAAGGGTTTGAATTGAATCATTTCAAGTGCGGTTCGATTCAATTCAACCCCTTAACCAAACTAAACCAAACCATGAACACTCTTATATAAGAGTATCATTAGCCTAAATCTACCATCTTAAAACCTCTATAGTAAAATATCTTGGTGGCACACATAAATGTAGATTATAAAAAATCAAATATTATATATTAGCTTATAAGTCACATCCATCAACCTAATGCTTATGGTTTAAGCCTTTCTCAAGGAAGTTGTAATAAAAAGCATTATCATTCTCACCTAAAAAAGAAAAAGTGAGCCAAAGCCCAACATATAGTAACGCAAACACACATGATATGCACGAGAACATCTATTCAAATGTCACAAACATCAGTTTAGTTATGTAACTTAAGTGTGACAAATTACATGAGAGCACTCATGACACTAAGCAATACAACGAAGACATTGACGTCTAACACTACCGATGCAACAAGGGGGTAGATAAGAACAATCAGTCTCATAAAAAATTAGAAGAATAACTCCATCTAAGATTCACCTATTTTGAAGACATTGTTATAATCCATTTATGCCATATAATTTGTCGAGTCTTGTAATCTTCAAGCCACATACAACGTACTTCAGTCTATTTAAACAACCTTTACGCCATATATTGTTATCCTAATCAACTAGCCATCGAGCCACAACAAAATAACGCCTAAGCACCCAACTACCATGAACGTGGATGCCACCTTTTGGCTTGAGATGACTAAACAACAAGCAAGATGGATGATTTGTCAAGTTTATGTTTTAGTCAAGTTATTAGCAATTTCTAACCTAGCAAATAACACACATATCATTATTTACCTAATAAAGACTCTAGTGCAATAGGTCTGTAGTATTTGAATGTGTAACATCTAATGTTGTTATAACCAAACTGAGGTTTAACCCGAACATACTAAGGGGCCGAGGATTGAATTGGGGTCAGTAAAAAAAAAATTAAATTATAGGTTCCTTTTCTTAATTTTTAAGAGCAGATAATAATTAGATAATGGGATAAAATGCAAATGTGTAAAGTGTTAAAAAATATCAATAAAGACATATAAAATAATTAAGGCTGATTTCGATTAAATTGAGTCGAACCGACTAGTTCGGTCTAGTTTTGATAACATTAGCTATTATATATTAGTCAATACCAAAGAAATTTTTATTATTGGAAACACATGATAATTACTACAATTATCTAACAATTTGGCTAATCGATACTCTACATTCATCAAAGCTAGCTTCAAGATTTTAGGACCATATGATAAATTGAAGACTGAGTTATTTTGAAGGCTCTTATGGACTAAGGAAAACATAAACGTGTCTTTTTTTTAGTGTGTATTTTCTCTTTATCTGCTAGTGTAGCTTTAATCTCAAAACCTAACCAAGTGCTTATTCTTTATTAGCAATAACAAAGGAATAAATGCCAAATGCATCAATATTGTAGCATCTACCAACTGCAAACAAATATAAAACTACATCGAAGCTATGATCCCACTTTAAAATGTATCACTAGATTGACAAATTGTGAATTTTTTACATACTATGAAGTGAAAATACAAGACTTATAAAGCCACATCACCCTTGCAAACCAATATCCTCTTTAAAACTTCAATTCCAAAAATTCCACCACTAACTATACTGAAATCACACACAAGTATAGGGTGTAATCCTAAGGAAAAAAGAGTCTATATTCATTTAAAGAATATAAAAATAGCTTGAAATGCATATAATAAAACCCTAAAAGATTAACTAACTGGTCAATCAGTGTATGATAAGTAAAGAGGTGCAAGTAGGTTACACCTATCACTAGCATGAAAGATGGCAATGAGAAATTATCCAAAGAACTAAAATATCGGTGACAATTCGTCAATACAAAAATCAAAGAGTTACTTTAAATATTGAAAGTAAATAAAACATGATTATTGATGACTATGCATTTTTAACCTTAAACTGTTCTTGTACGCATTATTGTCATCTAAAATAACTTTTCTTTCAAAATCATAAAGACCTAATAAGTTTTTGCGATTGTTAGTTTCATATCTCTTCATGGACTATGAACATTAGACTCTATTAATAACTTGTTTCCATTTCAATTAATCATGCTTATTCTAACTCTATGGTGTTTTGAAATTAACGAGGGAAAAAGTACCTTTTTGTGCAAGATTATCAACTAAGCCTAGAGAATTGATATCATATGTGGTAGCAATATATTCAACTTATGTTTCATTCTACTTTGTTGTTTCATAACACTATCCAATTGGTGAGACTAAGCGAAAATGTAAGATTAACTCTAGGCGTTAAAATAAGGCAAGATTATCCTAAGATTGAAAATAATTCGAAATAATAAAGTAAATAAATTCTCCATGAAAATACCAATCACCTGCTTTTATTTTCTCTAACACAACTATTGGAACCCTTGTTATGATTCCATCTTCTTATAGTAATCGGCTTTCTTCCAATTCTTCCTAATATAACTTGGAAAACAAGAAATTCCATATAAAGTTTTCCTCACTGAAATCATTGGTAATAAGACAAAGCTTCTTACATGAAAATGTGTGACACCTTGTCCCTTTCTTTCTTGTCATTCATTATCAAAGAAATGATACCGTGAGAATAAAATGCAAATGCAAGCAAAATCACAAATATTTCATATGGTTGGTGGTATTTTTTAAAGTTCCATCTCAATATTCTAAATCAATATTACATAGTGAGCATAAAATTTTGTCTTCATACAAATATTTCAAAGAGGCAAATTGGGTTGATAAAGGAGTCAATTTAAAAAAATTAGTGAAAAATGCAATCATTTGCATGAATGAAACAAAGGGTATAGTTTTGTGGTATATATTTGAAAACCTTAGAAAGAGAACCATGCATACAAAAATTTTGAAGCAGTTTAAAAATATTAAGTATAATGATAATATAATAGCAAAAGAAGTTTTGCAGGGATTTTTTATATTATAAGTTTTCCATTAGTTTGTTAAACTAAGTATTGTCCTGTTCATGGCAAAGGAAAAGGTATTGTTATGTCGATTAGATAAAGGAAAAAATCTTGTCATGGTACCTCTCTTATTAGGAGATCAATCGCATTACTATTCACATTGTTGAAAATAGTAATGACGCAGGACATTTTACTCAATCAAATGGCATACTTGTGCTTCAATCTTTGTACTTAATCTACTTGACTTCTTTTTAGAATTAGTTATGATTGACGTCGAGTTTTGTCTTTTTGGGTAGTCATAAGCTATACCATCAAACCTCTATATACTGTGTTACAAGCTACCAATATTCAAAGAATATGAACAAACATGAGTTGAGTTTTTACATTATAACTCATTTGAAAACCTTAGAAAGAAAATCACGTTTACTACAATTTTGAAGTAGTTTAAAAGTACTAGGCATACTATTATAAAAAAAAAAAAAAATTGCATGTGATTTTTTTATATTATAATTTTTGCATTGGTTCGTTACATGGAATATTGTACCCATTCACGATAAAGGAGAAAGTGTGGTCATTTGAGAATGGACACAAGCACACTTGATAACTCTCATATTAATGGGTCAAATGCATGTTTCTTGTGTATTGATTTTATCAAATTGGAGTCAGTGTTCTTATATTTTATAAAAGTAGTATTCTCATATTTATATGAAATTGGTGTTAGTATTCCATCTCTTTTTTTTATGAAACTTTTCTAAGTAAAATGTTTCTAACAGGAGATGCAAATCCTGCGAATCCACTTGTACATGTGCTAAATAGTTAATATATTTAAGTGACATCCAAAATAAATATCATGAAGTAAAAGACATACTATTTAAAGAAAGAAGTAAATACAAAAAGCATGAACCATACGTTTAATTATTAAAAAGAAAAGCTAGAAGGAGAAATGATGAAAAAGAAAAAAAAAAAAAAAGCTAAGTGTTTATTTATCAACATTATTTTTTCTAATAGATAATGAACTTGTTCTTAAGATTTTGTATATACACATTTAGCATAACTATCCCTATTCTATTCAAGGTTTGAAAGTGACTTAATAGCTTAATAGTAGAGCAAAAACAAATTAGTCTCACAATTGATGAATAACCTAATTTTTTTCAAAAACAAGTATGTCTTTTGATTGAGGAAATGTCATACATGATCATTACTATTTTTTAATGTGAGAATAATAATGCAGTTGATCTCCTAATAGGAGAAGTCTCATGACAAGCTTTTGTCCACTCTCTAACAAGCATATTTATACTTTCTCCTTTGTCGTGACCAAGGACAATACCTGGTTTAAAGAAGTGATGCAATTTCAATTTGATGCAATTTCAATTTAATGCAATTTAAATTCTCCTTGAGTTGATGTAAGGGTAATAAGGTTATAAGTTGATGGATCTAAATAAAAAATCATGTAGTAAACAAGATTATACAATATAATATATATATATATATATGAGAAATTTAAATATGTTGAATTGTAAAAGTTATCTTCTTACCTACTTCTTTTCTCCATTCCATCACTACCTTAGTCTTGTTAGGTACATATCATCACTTTGTCTGTGCTAAAGTGAATCTTGTCCCTAAGGAATAAAAACATGGGTTTTATAAGAATTAATTCCCTACAAAAGCTAAAATGAAAATAATAATAATAAATGGCAAGAATATGAAATACTGGAAGATTTTAAAATTTAAAAAATATTGGGAAGCGTAGGTAAAATAGCCTTCTTGTTAATTGTCTATATAAAGATGTCGTTGCATGCTATCAAAATAAAGGTTAAAATATAACAAAATAGCCCTTAACTATGTCTTAATACAATGATTATATTCATTTATATGGTAAAAAAATAAATAATTGACACTTTTTTTATTTTGCATTGTAAAAAAAAAATTATTGCAAAATATCTTTACAACTATAGTATTTCTAGCATTTTAAACCATGTTACACAAGTACCTAACTTTTTACCTTTTTCAAATCATGAAAAGCTTTTATTACAAGAATCAACGTGTATAGAATTTACAATATATCATATGTTATTAATTTAAAATATATTGCAAAAGTTGTACACCTAAATGATTGATTTAAGCAAAGTATTATGGCTAACTTTTTCAAGACCCTTTTAAAACTTATAAGTTACATCTTATAAATACCATTTCTCCATTAGAAAATTTATGTATGAGCTAGATTATGGATAACTTAGCTATTCGGTAGAAAAATTATAAATAACCTTCCTAAACTAAAATAAATTAGCAATACAAAGATATATATAAACAAAAGAAAAAATCTAACCTTGCATTTTTTTTTTTTTTTGCCATTATAATAAGGGAGAGGGGCTTCAAACCTAATACTTCTCGCTTAAAAGACTATAGAGAGATGTCATTAGACTACAATGCTCTTACTAATCTCTCAAATTATTCCTATATATCAAATTGAATTCCTTCTACATTATTTTCCAACCTATATTTTTTTAGAAATTCAATTCCACCTAAATTTCAATGCCAAATCCAATACCTAAATTCATTTACAAATATTCTAAGATCCTAAATAACTATAAATTACCAAATATTGACCTTAAATAAATTAAAATCATCCAAACTTAATTGCTAAATTAATTAGCTAATTTCCTTACATAAATTCATATTAACCTAGTCTTTATGCCAATATAACCCAAGCCTTTAATTAATGCCCAACCCATCTACTTAAGCCTAAGCCCATTCTTCTTGAGCTTATCCTCTTAATATACACCTAAAACACATGATTACAAGTTTCACATGGTTAACTACGCCATGTAATCTCCTTATGGTCTAGAGTGTCACATGCCATTACAAACCCTACTTTTCTTTATCATTCTCCTCATCAAAAGAAGAAAAAAAATCCGTATGCCCAAAAACCCTCTCAAAAACACATCAACACAACCTCTATGAGCTCAAAAACTCATCAACAAACCTATCCTACTTCAAATATTAACTTGGTAAAGTACTATCCAATACTTATAGTATCAAAATATCCATTTCAATGGTTGATTTAACTTCTAAATTTCAATTGAAATATAGGTGAAATTTGAAAATTGCAATTGTAGACTTAGGAAAGAAGCTACAACAAATTGATAGTGTTAGTAGTAAGAAGATTTAGAGCTTATGAAGACCACCTTACTATTCTAGTAAGTGATTCTTAGTTAAATTGAAATTGATTTGAGTTTGATGATATTAATAACGTTTCCAATCTAAAAACTATGTTTGAACATGTTCATGATATGATTTTGATAAATTGTTGTTTGTATTGTACAGTTTATGCATGATACACATAGGATTAATTCAATAAATAATGTAAAAAACATACTATAATAATAAATCTAAATTTATAATATGTTTTATGATGTTTTTACAAAATATATATTAAGCATATAGTCTGTAAATTAGTGGTTTATCAGTAGACATTATGAAAATGGCTTAAAAATTGATGTTTATGTGCAAGGAATATATTATAATGTGTTGAAATCATGCAAATATATTAGAATCATCTTATATTATGTTGGAAATGTGTTCAATGTGGATTTATACTGTTTATTATAATTCTAGAATTATGAAATCAGTCCTAGAAGTACTTGTTTTGCTTGATTTTGAACAATTTAAACAAAATATCAAATGATTTTATTTTTGCACAAAATTGTTTGGAATTGAACTTCAATATATATATATATATATATATATTTGATCTAGAAATTTTAGAATTTTTGAAAATCATTTAACATTTTTTTTTTCAAAAGTTTAAATTTCAATTACACTGTTATAGGCGAAAATTGAAACAATTTAGTTTGGGACCTAAATCGGTCGATTTTCTCTCTCTTCTTTTAAGGAGACTTGGTCAGAACAGTATTTCTATGTATCCTCTACAAGTAGGCTATGTGAACCAGACCAAAATGCCAAGAAATTGAATTGAATCAATCCGATAAAAAACCATGTGTAACTGCTTCTAAGGATGCAAGCGGGCAGGTTTTTATAAGATACCTGACTTGCCTAACCCGATAAATACCCTAAAGGGTTTAGGAGAGGTTTTGGGATAAATAATAAAACTTTATAGGCTTTTGGATCGGGTTCTGAGACAAGTGTAAAATCCATTAGGAACCTGAAACCGTTAAAATATATAAACAGACACTAGCTATCCTCCACTATAGCCAATTTTTTCACATTTTTATTAAAATGTTAAAAAAAATTGACAAACCCTAAGTCCCTTTTTCATTTTCATTCACTACTCTCTTCACTAGCTCACTCTCCTCTCCTCTCATAGTCTCACTCATCGCTACCACAAGCACTAATTCGGTCCTCCACTTTTCTTTGCTGCTTACAGACCTCGCATCTAGCCTAACTCCGGTATCTCAATAATACTAATACTCTATTTTGGATTGGAACGAGGGCAGGTGAGGACGAGGGATTTTGTCAATTAAAATTAAGGTATCCCTAGAACACTAAAGAAAATTATGTGTATTTTTCTTCTCTTAATTGCTGCTTAGTATTGTAATCCACCTTTTGTTGCTGTATTTCTTAAATTTAATATCCATTTCTAACATCATGCTCTAATTTGAATTTTCATCCTCATGGAAGAGAAACCTAGACATGCTCTAGTTTAATCAAATTTTGTACCATTTTAGTTCGTATTTTAACTGTGGTTCCAGCTGAAATATTTCTTCACTATCATGCTGCAAATATGAAATACATGAGAAACTTCCATTCGACACATCAAACTATAGTAAATTTATTTTCTATCTCAGTTTCATCCCATATCTTGATTAGTTATAATTTTTTAGTTAAATTTGATTAGTTATAATTGAATTTTCAATAATTAAACATAATGGATTACCTAGTTAAAAAAAAGAATCTCCTCTTGATATTGTAATTTTATATCAGGTTCAAGTTCAGATATCTTATAGGGTTTATCTTGCAGGTTTTAAGTTCATTGACAATAAACCCTATAGGGTTTGGGACGGGTTTTAGGAACCCTATTATGGATCTAGTTCGGGTTCAAGTTTTAGGGTACCCATCCCTGTTGCATTCCTAGCTGCTTCCCTTCTTTCTAGCCTTGTTTTATGTTGATTATTTATTAAATTCGAGTTTAATTAAATTAAATAATTATCAAACTAATGTGATTAATATATAATTAGATATATAAAATAAACGGAAATGGTTTGTCTACTTCGTAAGCCACCTTTTTTCTTTCTGAAATTGGAAAGAAATGAATGGAATGGTCTGAAAATGATAGAAATATAATATAATTACAAAAATTACTCTGTCTATCAATCAATGGGTTGGGTTCATTTTCTTACAAACAAAACAGTAGAAATGATCTTACACTCTTAAGGTTCTATTATATATTATATCTACAATTTAGCATGTTATGAGTTCAAATTTGGAGGATCTAACATTGTGATAGACTATCAAACTTTTTTGGCCACTATCTCGAAATAAACTTAGAAGGATACTATTTGTCCTTATTACGGAAGGACGATAGTGGAGCCGACGGCGACGAGGCAATACTTCCAGGAAATTTAACATGAATATGTCGTGACTTTCGAAGTGGATCCTCTCCATTTTCCCGTCTTAATTTCTTCTAAGTTTCAGATTATTAATTGAAATTATTTAGATTTTTAAAATGTTTTATAACATCATTATAATCTTATTTAAAATACATATTTTTTATTTTAATTGTTTCTCCATTTAACATGAAGTAAAAATTAAAAAAAAAAAATAAGAAGATAAAAGGATTGGATGGGTCGTCTACAAAATTAGACAATTTTTTTTTTATATTAACATTGGTCAACGTGAATAATTCAGAATAGAATAAATTGAAATAAGAGAAATAGAATGGAATGAATAGATATATTCATTTGTTTGAATGCATTATAGAATAGAATGAAATTGAATTGGCATAATATTTGTTAAAAATATCTTTAGTAATAAATATAAATAATAAATATATAAAAAAATAAAAAGTTTATAGCAATAACAATTATTAATAAGGAGAGAATGAAGTTATGATTATGGTTTCTCTAGTGCATAATCAAATTTCCCTCAAAGCTACAAACATTGATTCCAATGAATTGCTAGGAATGAGAATTGAATCGAAAATGATTTTGGTTTTCCGCGTACCAAATATAAAATGAGTTTAAGGCGAAAAATTGCATGCAGTATCATTTTCTATATGTAAATTATAAAAGTCTGATGTAGACGGGATCGCGAACAAGTGAGTTGTCGAAGAAGCAATGAAGGAAGACCAAGCTGTAGGAGATGAACCGGCTTGTCAATTTAATTTATTTTACCGTTTCTGTTTCATTTATTTTAACGTTTCTATTTTATTTATTTTACCGTTTCCGTTTTATTTATTTTAGAGGACTTAAAAGTCGTAATTATTTTACCGTTTCTGACATTTCTATTTTATTTATTTTACCGTTTTCGTTTCATTTATTTTAGGAAACTTAAATGTCATATTCAAGCCTTATAAATGGCATTGTAACCTTTTGTACAGATTATTATTAACTTTTGATATTTGAAGTTCCTTATTGAGAAATTCTCTCATAAAGTTTGCATTGTTATTGCAAATTTTGATCTTTGAACGCTTTACGCTGCATCAAGTGGTATCAGAGCGAGGATGGTTACCTACAGTGATAGCGGTGCTCTCCGTGACGGTGTTCAGGAGGGTGGAGCCTCTCAGAAAGACGAGGTGTTGCAACGATTGGAGCGACGTCTAGAGCAACGGATGGATCACAGATTCCAGCGTTTCGAGGAACGTCTTGATGAGATTGTAGATTGTCTGGTTTCTTTGGAAATTGATGCAAACAGGAGACGGGATGACAATAGAAGACCAGGGGATGATGTAGCTCGTGGGGAACCCATTGACAGACTAAATCCTGCCCGTAGACAACTTATCTATGACGAAAATTCTGAAGAGAACGATGTAGAACCACCTCAGTTCGCTCGCAATCCACCATACGGTGGTCGAAGATGGAATGATTATGATGATAGAGATACTGAAAATTTTCGACATCAGCGATATGGCGGGTATAGAAGAGATGGTTATGATGATCGAGATGGTAAAGACTTTCGATTGAAAGTTGACATCCCATATTTTAATGGAAATCTTGAAATTGAAGAGTTTTTAGATTAGGTTGCTGATGTGGATCTGTTCTTTGATTATGCGGAGACTCGTTCCGAAAGAAAAGTCAAGTTAGTGGCATGTCGATTAAAGGGAATGGCTTCTGCATGGTGGGAGCGGATTCAATATAGGCAAAAACGAGAAGGAAAGGGTCCGGTTCGCACTTGGTATCGGATGAAGTATTTAATGAAATCAGAATTCCTACCATCTGATTACGAGCAGATTTTGTTTCAAAAGTATCAGAGGTGTCGGCAAGGAAATAAATCTCTCCATGAGTTTACTGCTGAATTTATGAGGTTAACAGAAAGAAATAATCTTATAGAATCTGAAGGTCAGCAAGTGGCTTAGTATTTGGAAGGATTGAAACCAACCTTGCGGGATAGAATTGGGGTCCAGGTAATTTGTATCTTGAGTGAGGCGAAGAATCTGGTGCTGAAGGTTGAATTGATACAGCAAGAGCATGGAAATAGAAATTATGGGGGATATAGATCTACTACCTGGTTAAAGGAGAAAAGCAAAGAGGTAGAGGACCAAATGAATCGTAGAATCAATGTAAAGAACAAATCCCTAGAGGATAAAGTTGCAGGAAAACGTCCTATGAATGAAGGACAGGATAAAGAGGGCAAGAAGATGGATAATCCTTATGTGAGATCCATGGTGGGGAAGTGCTTTCGTTGTGGTCAACCGGGGCATAGATCGAATGAATGTCTTAAGAGGAAGACCGTTAATATTGTAGAAAAAGAAGAAGGTGATGAAGGCATCTGTTGTGAAGCCGATGGAGATGAGGAGGAGGAATATGATGAAGAAGAAGAGGAAGTGTATGTTGTTCGAAGATTGATGCTGACACCAAAGTCTGAAGATCATACCCAACGCCACCAATTGTTCAGAACTAGATGTACTATCGATGGTAAGGTGTTTGGTGTGATTATTGATAGCGGTAGTTGTGAAAATATAATAGGAAAGAAGACAGTTCAAAAATTGAGATTGCCTGTGAAGAAACATCCAAATCCTTATACTTTGGGGTGGATTAAGTCAGCCGCTAGAAAAATTGAAGTGACGGAATGCTGCAAGGTTCCATTCTCCATAGGTAAGTATAGTGATGTTGTGTATTGTGATATAGTTGACATGGATGTGTGCCACCTCCTGTTTGGTAGTCCTTGGCAATATGATGTTAATGCACAGCATTCAGGAAAGAGTAATGTGTATAAATTAGAAAGGGAAGGGGTGAAATGTACTTTGCTACCACTGAAAGACAAGACTCCTTTACCAGATAAGGGTATGTTTTTGCCTATGGTGAAGGATTTTGGGGCTGAGATGAAAGAAACTAGGCAATTGCATGCGTTAATTGTGAAACAGGTTCTAATGAATGATGTTGAGTTGCAAGTGGAGGAGCAGCCTGAATTAGTTTGCCCTTTGCTACAGGAATTTAAGGAATTGATGCCAGATGACATACCAGTTGGGTTGCCACTATTGAGGGACATTCAGCACCAAATAGACCTTATTCCTGGAGCCAGCCTTCCTAGTTTTTATTTATCTGATGGTTATTTGATGCATGAGAATCAATTACGTCTGCCAAGAACTTCATTAAGAGAGAAGGTGATTAGTGATCTTCATGGGGGTGGATTGTCTGGTCATTTAGGGCTTGATAAAACTCTAGCAGCAGTGAGGGAGAGATTTTATTGGCCACAACTTAGACGAGATGTGAGTAGATTTGTAGAGAAGTGTTATGCTTGTCAGAGATCAAAGGGGTATTCTAAAAATACTGGTCTGTATATGCCCATGTGCAGTGCCTGAACACATCTGAGAGGATTTGTCCATGGATTTTATGCTGGGATTGCCACATACACAGAGAGGATTCGATTATGTTTTTGTAATTGTTGACCGGTTTTCTAAAATGTCACACTTCATTCCTTGTTGAAAAACTACTGATGCAGTTGGTGTAGCTAGGTTGTTCTTTAAGGCAATCGTTCGTTTACATGGAGTTCCCAAGACCATCACTTCAGATCGGGATAGCAAATTTCTGAGTCATTTTTGGAGAACATTGTGGAAGCTATTTGATTCATCTTTACAATTTAGCAGCACAGCTCATCCACAAACTGATGGTCAGACGGAAGCGGTCAATCGAACTTTGGGAAATATGGTTCATAGTCTTTGTGGTGATAAACCGAAGCAATGGGACATCATCCTTCCCCAAGCTAAGTTTGCCTATAATAGTACTGTTCATAGTGCTACAGGAAGATCTCCTTTTTCAATTGTCTACACTAAGATACCACAACACACTCTTGATTTACTTAAATTGCCTAAAGGAGAGAGTATAAATATTCCAGCAAAGCATATGGCAGAGCAAGTGATAGATGTTCAAAAAGAGGTAAAGCAAAGGTTGGAAGAAGCCAATCAACGCTATAAGCAAGCTGCTGATAAACATCGAAGACATGAAATATTTCAAGAGGGTGATCAGGTTATGGTTTTCTTACGCAAGGAGAGATTTCCTATAGAAACCTACAGCAAGCTTAAACCAAAGAAGTATGGTCATTATACAGTGCTGCAATGCATAAATGATAATGCATACATAGTATATTAGCCCGACAGCTGGGGTATTTTCAAAACATTCAATGTGGCAAATTTATCAAAGTTTCATGATTCTGGAGATGCTCTCTATCCGGACCTATCCAATGACTCGAGGACGAGTCTTGTTCAAGTGGAGGAGACTGATGTAGACGGGATCACGAACAAGTGAGTTGTCGAAGAAGTAACGGAGGAAGACCAAGCTGTAGGAGATGGACCGACTTGCCAATTTAATTTATTTTACCATTTCTGTTTTATTTATTTTGACATTTCTATTTTATTTATTTTACCGTTTCCGTTTCATTTATTTTAGGGGACTTAAAGGTCGTATTTATTTTACCGTTTCTGACGTTTCTATTTTATTTATTTTACCGTTTTCGTTTCATTTATTTTAGGAAACTTAAAGGTCGTATTCAAGCCTTATAAATGGTATTGTAACCCTTTGTGAGGATTATTATTAACTTTTGATATTTGAAGTTCCTTATTGAGAAATTCTCTCATAAAGTTTGCATTTTTATTGCAAATTTTGATCTTTGAATGCTTTATGCTGCGTCAAAAATACATGGCAATCTATATACAAACATGTATGTGTTTGGCCATATAGGAGGAATAAGGAGTATTGTCAACTTTATGATAATTGATTTAGGGTCCTAACTATAAAAAGTAACGATAATCTTAAATAAAGAAAGTTCTTACTAAAAGAAAGACATATTAAAGATTTAAAGCAAGGCCTATATAGATACATAGCTATATGTACCCATAACCAACCCATATACAAAAATAGGAATAAATAGACCCAGCTGCATATCTGAAAGATATACACATTATGAACATGAATGGAGCAATTAAATAGAATAAAGTATGTTAATATGTAATTATATGTAAGTATCGGCCACTTGAGAGAAATAGAGCACCTATAATGATCTTTGGTTAGTTTTCATTTAATTTAAGTAACATAACTTCTTGATGAACCATGTAAAGTTGGCTTAACGAAAAGAAAGAAAATTATACATATAGGCATATCATATGAACAACTCGGCCAATTGGAGGAATATGAAGCATCCATAGTAATTTCATTCACCAAATTAGACTATATGACTAACTAAAGTGAAATTATAGAATTTAAGGCACTAAGAGGGAGAATATAGCTATAACTTAACCACATCATATGAATATAGTCTTAGATGGAATTATAAACTAAACCGCATAAATATCAGATAATATTAACAAATAATAGATTTGAACGAGTAATATAACCTAAAATATAGAAATAAATAGTAAACCTAGAAAACATCACTTATAGATGCCCTTAAAACCATAAGAATCAAGTCATGAGATTTAGTGAAGTAAATTGGATTAATTCCACTAAATAACGATAATATCAAATGGTAATTGAAGTAAATCCCCATGCGACTCGTCATATGCACAAATAGGACTCGAAACGGTTACATTACAATTAAATTAGGGTTATGCGAATGAATCAATCCATAAGATAATACAGAGTACCTACCAAAATAAGCTAATTACAAAGGTCCTGAATTTAGGTGAACCCCATGACTTTGAAAAGTAATTGGGGAATTAAACTAGGATTAAGGATTAACTAAGTATAATAACAATACTAGAAACCTAAATTAAGACACATGGGCACTTTTATTTTAGGAGAACTAGATTCCATTTTAGATTTCCCAGTGGACTATTACAATCATCACTAATACAATGGACGAGTGAGTAACTCTTACTATATCATACCTACTTGTGTATGTAATTTAGTTGCATCTATTCATAATTATATCAATATAATGAGTCATGCGTGGAGGTTGAGGATTGTTTGCTACTTGATGGCCGATTGATTGACAAACTATTAAATTAAAAGCGAAACAACTTGATATGCTAATAATGGCTCAAAAAGTAATGATCGTCTGCGGGATTGAGTGGTCACCTTAATAACCAGACTTAATAATAATTGGTATTTACTTAATCTTCCATGCATCGCACGACTAATGAATATTGCATATTTATACTTCCATTGGTACATATTACTATCAAGTCTATAGAAATGTTGGGAGTATCTAATAAGAAAAATCCGTTTAAGCCTAAGGTTTCTATTGGACTTGCATGGTTCCACAAGAACTAAATGGTAAAGCAAGGAGCATTGTCCATGGTATCGATTTTGGAAAGTAGCAATACTTAGGGAGATTCTAAACTTCCAAATTAGTAGAAATGATTAAGATATTAAAGTTTAAGTGATACCATAAAAATAATTAAAGCTTCCTATTTTGTAATTTTTGACCCTCTTGGGCCTTGGTGGTATGCATGTGCTCTTAAAACCCCAGTAAGAGGGCATAAATCTACACTCTGTTTAGATTCTGATCATCTAAGCTTGTATCTGCTCATTTGTTTAGTTGTTCATCGCAAATGTTTGTTAATAAAAACTTGCTTGCAATTTCTTAATGTGTGTACTGATCTAGTTATCTCACTAAGCCGTGGTTCACTTACTTCCCTATAGGTTCAATTTGTTTCAAGGTCGTCCGTAGCTAATACGATATGGAGTCTTACCCTAGTATGGTGTCAAAGTCTTCTAAAGTTTGTCTATAGATAAGGGAAGGCAAAAGAATTAATAGCAAGTGAAGAAGTTTTACTAGCACTAATCATTAATATTAAGACTATGTTTATGTTTATATTAATTTCTAAAACCTAGTAATGCATTGGCGGGTAAGTTCAACTAGCTTAGAGAGTATATTCCTGGATTAACATACTTGTATTAAGAAAATCAAACAAGTTATTAAACAAGCGTTCGAAATGCATCAAATACATGAGCAAGCAATACATATGATCAGCCAAAAATCATATGGTTGAATAGATTTACGCCCTCCATTCAGGGTTAGGTATTTCAGACTCTTCAAAACTTTGCTTTATAATCCAATTATGTAGTTCTTTTGGGCTCCCACTCGCTCCATCCTTAAATAGTTCTTTCGGGCTCTTATTCACCCATCCTTGTAGACCTGCGAGTCCCTACAAATCCCACTAATATACTCTTATCCCATCGAGGCATAGTAGCTAATACAATGTAACCCCTTACGTGATATGAATAAATCAATTAATATAATTTTTGTCATGTGATTAAGGTATTTTAAAGGTGATCATAGAATTTACAGATACTCCATAATGATAATAGAATACGAATTTGATTAACAGCAATTCACGCCTCGATATGCTTAGTATTTTTTTTCAACCAATATTATCATGCATATTTTATTTTCATCTTTTCTTACTTCTAGTGCCTTTAGCTACAAGCACTGTTGGAGTTTATGACTTGAATTCCATAACCGACTCTTGTAATTAAATGCTAATAAATGAATATTTGACTACACATTTATTATTCATTCATTATACATTTAACGGTTAGAATTTAGGCATTTATTACTCATTAATTACATTTTTAAATGTCATAATTAGGCCATTATGTCAGTTATCTTAAACACACACACACAGAGACATATATATATATGTGTGTGTGTGTGTGTGTGTGTGTGTGTGTGTGTGTTGTTTCTAGGGTTATATACACAACACATCACATACACAAAATTTCCATTGAGAGATCTGAAAGTTTAGAGTTGTAATTCTCTCAAACCTTTGTACTCCTATTTTGATATAGTGTGATTCCTCTCTCGCCTCTGCCCGTAGTTTTTCCCGAAAGGGTTTCCATGTAAAATCTGTGTGCTCTTTACTTTTTGCTTGCTATTATCGTTTTCGATTGTGCGATTTGTTTATAACAAGCACAAATAAGTATGTGAAAGTAAGAGATAAACTCATTCAGCCATTCTTGTAAAAAATCATTCACTCGTAATAGTTGTCTGAATACGGATCCTCTAATGCTTCATCACCTAAACAAAAAGAAATATTGGAATGAGTATTTCATGAAAGTTCTACTTAAACTTTCTAATTATATTCTAATATTCGTGTCAATATTCGGATGAAAGGAAATTCCAACTTAAAATGGTCATAATTTGTTCATTTTAACTCGGAATTTCGCATATTAAATTCGTTTTCTACCTACTCGAAAAGATATATCTATTTCTAAAGTTATTTTTAACATTCAAAGCAATTTTGGTTCAAAAATGGCTCTGTACAGATTTAACATGAAAATCCCAGCCTTTAAAATTTAATTTTCCAAATTTTACTTCATCCAAAAGTCTATAACAAACATATAGATATTTATATAGTTGAAAAATCATTTAATGTAGATATATTCTCATATTATATGCATGGTTCTAGTGATGTTATCCCAATAATGATTTGTCATAAAACAATTTACTTAAGATTGTTGAAAACATGTAGTTCATAAGATTTCTCTTTAAGTTCTTGGAAGAAAAATTAAATTTTGAGTTTGTTAATAATAAATACCTACTCATTTAAAATTATTATTTTTGTACTTTCTTAAGTTTACAAAGATAGATGTACTTTTTAAAACTTGGTTCCTTAAGTTGTGTACTAATTTTTAGATTTTCCTAAGTGTATATTTAATTAGTGGTTTGAATCTAAACTTAACTAGAAAAACTTGATTTATTCTTGGTGTTTTTTAAGGTGTTGGCATGAACCTTATAAATAAGCTTTTTAAGAAAAATTTTTATAACAAAGAATTATCAACATTAAAACTTATTATATGTTTATTTTAATACTTTGGAATTAGTTGAACAACTATCTTAAGTCTTAGTAAAAATTCTTCTTAAAGTTTTGAAAATCATCGCTTTTGATAATTTAGTTTTCATTTTTATGTAAAAAAGAGATGTTTCATAATCTTATTTTGAAAACTGTATGAAGACAACAACATCACTTTATGCTCATCCATGAATATGAACTTAATAATTATGTTATGAAATAAATATAACTCATGTAGAAAATAAAGGAATATAAAATCAAATAGGCAAATATAAGAACAAAAATATGGAAATCTTAGTTTGTTATCAAGACTTTTCGAAACTTAGAAATGGACAAGTTTCATAAAAAATAATAAAAATAGCAAGAAAGCATAAAGAAAAGAAAAAAATGGTGGAAGTCTTAGATTTTTATTTAAGGGATGGACTAATCCCATAAAAAAAAAAAGCAAGAAAATAAAATAAGAAAATCATAGAAATCTTAGATTGATGTCAAGGCTCCTCGAACTTAGATTATAGATAAGTCCCATAAAATAAAATAAAAAAGAAATTTTTTTTTTGACTTGATGAGATAAGTCTAAGACTCTAAGATTAGAATGACTAGTCTTAATTATCTGCATGAAATAAGTAAATGAGCAAGGAAATAAAGCATAAATAAAATGAGGCTAGTGAGCTTTAGGCTCTAGAATATATACATATATATATATATATACACATACATACTTATTTTTAATATCATATAGAAAGTTATGTTAGAAACATAAATATAACATAACAAAAATTTAACATAGAACAAAACAAGACATGAACATGAAGTTGTTTTCATGATTTCAATCCCTAGCATAACCTCATGGGGATGTGTTGAAATCAAAAGATACATGATGTTCACGTTATATTTTTATGAACTAAAAAGAGGGTTTAGGTGGTTTACGTAAGGTATATGATGGTGGAAGATGTGGATGATAGATAGATGAAAGAAAAATTGTGGGAATTGTTTGGAAATAGGAATGGGGGCTCACGGCTTCAATAAGAAGAAGAGAGGAGTTTGAGAAGAAAATTTGCAAGAATTTTGTTAAGGTTTAGAAAGTATGTGTAAATAACGAAGGAGTAAATGGGTATTTATAGAGTTTTGAGGTGAAAATTAGAGGTGATTAAAATAAATGAAAAAGAAAATAAATAAAGGGGGAAGAAAGAGAATTTTGGCCAGCCATGAAGAGAGAGAGGGGAAGAGAGTGATAAAAAATTAATTTTAGTAAAGAAAAGTAATTGTAAGAGAAAAATAAAAAGTAATATTGGTAATGTAAATGTAAGAATAGGCGTGTAAGAGATGTAAGAATAGGTAGTAAGGAACAATAGGAATAAATAAATAGTAATGAATAGTAGTGAATAGTAATTGAATAGTAGACTAGATAAATAAAATACCGATAGTAAGAAAAATACATGTAAACGAGCTATATATGATATTTTTAGGAGCCATAAAATTATAAAACTAATATTTTATGAATCCTCATCTTATTATGAGTCTAAATATGTTGTTAGAATATTTTTACTATTTCGATGTCGAGACCCCGCTTTCAGAAACTGATCCTATTCGAGGTCGAAATGATCGAATTTTTTATGAATCTGATCTATTTCGGTTACTTGACATTATTCTACACTATAATCTAAGGTTATCTCACTTTTATTGTTTTAGGATTTCGCGCAAGAGATTGGCGGATCTATATTCACTAGGGCTTGTTGTTGATTTAATTGACCTTAGGGTTCCAATTCGACTTCCGGTTCTAGAGTTTTATTTATAAGATTAACATAAAAATCTAGGGGTTTACACCTACACGCGGTAGGATTTCACTATAACTTGCCTACATCTACGTAGGACTTCACCACATTTGCCTCATCTCATGAGGACTTCACAAAACATCAAGCTCACATATAGCATATTTGCAATCACGATATATCATCATCATCACAGATGCAGATAATGTAATCTCCAAAACAGATCAATTCAAATACATATTAGATTTATAAGCATGTATTATAGTTAGTAGCTGTTAGCTAAAAACATGTTCTGAATCAACTTGGTTCATTAATATTTAGCATTCATCTTGCTTGGCCATGCTTAGTTCTTTTCGTAAAGTGGAAAAAATGATCTTCACTCAAGGGTTTTGTAAAAATATCATAAATCTAATTATTTGTATCAATAAATTCCAAGATGACATCTTTATTTAGAATATGATATCTAATAAAATGATGTCTAATTTTGATATGATTAATCTGTGAGTGTTGGATTAGATTTTTCGTCAAATTTATAGTACTTGTATTATCATAAAGAATCGGAACATTTTCAAAATTTAAGCCATAACTTAGCAAGGTTTGTTTCATCCATAGAATTTGCTCACAAGAACTACCAGCTGTTATATACTCAATTTCAGCAGTTGAAAATGCAATCGAATTTTGCTTCTTTGAGTGCCAAGATATTAAAGAGTTTCTAAAAAAATATCATGTGCCGCTTGTGTTTTTCCGATCAACTTTGCATCCAGCAAATTCAAAATCGGAGTATCCAACTAGATAGAAAGAAGTAAATTTTAGATACCACAAGCCAATTTTAATCGTGTCTGCAAGTTACTTGAAAATTCATTTTACTGCACTCAAGTATGATTTTTTTGGGCAAGATTTAAATCATGTACATACACTTACAAAGAACATGATGTTAGGTCTAGAAGTTGTTAAATATAATAAACTACCTATTATGTCTCTATAAAGCTTCTCATACATATTTTTTCCATTATCATCTTTATCAAGCTTTATACTTGTACTCATAGATATTGGTTTAGATTTGCAATTATCCATTTCGAATATTTTCAACAAATCTTTTGTATATTTTTATTTACTAATAAAGGTTCTTTTCAGATTGTTTGATTTGAAAACCAAGAAAATAATTAAGTTCCCTCATCATACTCATTTCAAACTTATTCTTTATGGACTTAACAAATTCATTTATAAGACTCATATTTGTAGCTCCAAACACAATGCCATCTATATAGATTTGTACAATCGATGTATTAGACTTGTGATTTTTAATAAATAAAGTTGCATCAAATTTACCTCTTGAAAATCTATCAGTAAACAGGAAGTTATTGATTCTTTCATACCAAGCTCTAGGAGTTTATTTTAGTTTGTTTAATCTGAATACATGATCGGGGAATTCATTATTTTCAAAACTTGGTGGTTGCTCTACATAGACTTTTTCCTTTATAAAACCATTTAAGAAAGCGCTTTTGACATTCATTTAAAAAAGAGTAAAATTCTTAAAAGCAGCAATTGTCAAAAGCATGCTTATAGATTTTAGTCTAGTAACCAGGGCAAAGGTCTCATCAAAATCATTCCGTCTTCTTGATTATAACTTTTAGCAACTAATCTAGCCTTATTTTTTGTTATTAAACCAAATTCATCAAGCTTATTTCTAAATACCCATTTGGTTCCCGTAACAGCTCTATTATTAGGTTTGGGAACCAAAAACCAAACATCATTCCTTATGAACTGGTATGACTCTTCTTACATAGCATTTATCCAAAATTTATCTTTTAAGGCTTCTTCAATATTTTTAGGTACTGTTTAAGATAAAAAAACAAGATTACTTAAGTTCCTTAAAGATGATATTGTTTGCACTCGATTTACAAGTTCACCAATTATTAGATCTTTTGTATGTGATTTAGCATATTTCTACTCTTTTGATAGATCATGATTCGCAGATGCATGCACATCATCCAATCTATGTTCATTATCATCTTTATTACTGTTTTTAAGAGAAAAACTTTTCAAATCAGCACACTTAGCATCTGCATCATCATTTGAGCATGAATTAAGTAAAGAGTCGTCAAAGCAACATGTATAGATTCTTTAGCAACTAATGTTCTTTTGTTAAACACTCTATATGCTTTACTTGTCAAAGAATATCCTTAAAAAATTCCTTCATCATTCTTAGAATCAAATTTAGCCAATTGTTTTTTTTTTTTTTTCCATTGTTTAAAATATAACATTTAATGCCAAAAGGATGAAAATAAGATATGTTAGGTCTCTTCTCTTTCCAAAGTTCATAGGAGATCTTCTTAAGAATAGGTCTTATTAACATTTTGGAGTAAGTTCATTTAAGATATCAATATTTTGAGTAGTTAAAAAGAAATATAAACATTTGGCTAAATGTAAAAGTTCATTTAAGGTATCAACGTTTGATTTAGTTTTCAATTAGATCTTTTTTATTGCCATTAATGGTAAATTATTGATACCTTATTTAACTTAATTATTTCTTTTTAACTACTCAAAACGTTAATACATTAAATAAACTTATTCTCAAATGGATGTCTCTTTTTAACCACTCAAAACGTTGATACCTTAAATAAACGTACCCCTAAATATTGATACATTTTAATGTAACATACCCTTTATTAAACTAATCATGATTTCACTTCAGCACTCTAACGGCGTGATAATTAGAGAGAAAAGAAAACTTCTTTGGTCATAATTCCAGTTTGTTCTTCGAGAACATTCCAGTTTGTTCTTACATCCACAGTGATCACATAATATCAACATAAAACATGAATGGTTAGCATTTCCAAATATACAACGATTTGAATACAGGATGTTGAAACGTCGTTTATAGAAAAACCTATACTTCTGCCTCTATTTTCCTCACTTTCATGTCTAATATGTATATATAAGGACATACATATACATATATATATATATATGGATTTAAAAGGAAACTTTTCACAAATTTTGGATTTAACAAAAAAAAAAGTTTGGAATTCTTAAAAAACAGTATTTATTAATATTTTTTATAAGGAAAACACCACATTTAGTAACTGAACTTTATCCATTTATGCAATTAATTTTTCGAGATTAATTGCAGTATCTAGTTACCCCTATGTCTAAAATGCCTTTTGCAAGAGCAAGGGTGCTGATAAGAAACCGTAAAGGTACCGTTAAAAAGGAGCCATCAAAAAAGCCTATGCAAAGTCTCCTCTTAAATTGGAAATCTAGGCCATATATCATAGTTTAGTCATGGCTGACACATTGTCTTAGACAGTAGTGCTGGGTTAACATGGCTTAGAACTGGCTTGGACCCATCGATTCATGAGTTAGGGTTATAAAACCAGCTTGATTTGACGCGGGCCAAGTCGTGGCCTATCGACCCATGAAATTTTTTGTTTTTTCAATCCAGTACCTTTCACATGTTTCCAACACACATTCTCCACCATGGGGTTCATTTAAAATATATATTAAAGAATAAAAATATAATAAAACATCTAATATATATAATTAGCTTGAAAATGAGAAACCATGTCTCTTCATTGTCTTTTTAACTTTGTATTCCATCTTACATTTTTTTTTTTGTTGATCTCTCTTTGTCTCTCATGGGTGACTAACACACACATACATCACACATTGTAAGACACACACACAAAAAATCACATCACATACAATAAGACACATACATATCACACACAATGTTTCAAATTTTCAAATTTGGTAGAGGCCGCATGCTAGACTTCAAACTTGAACTTTTTTTTCCTTTTCAGTTCTAAGCAACCTAACTTGGTAAGTTAACAGGCCAACAAGGTTGACCCGCCTATGACTTAGTTACTCGCCAGGTTAATAGACGAGTCATGACCCATACAACTGGACTAGACCAATGGGTCAACCTAACGATTGTAATTCATGCCAGGTCATGGGTTAGACTTGATCTACACCTATGTCTACATTATCCATTGAAAGAGCAATAATTGAAACAGATTGTAAAGAATCTATTGCCTAGATCCTCAAGCCTAATCTACAAACTAATCTTGTACCTTATATTATAAATGTTTACAGGATTCAATGCATAAGCAACAATAAAAAGTATGAAGCTCGGATTCTTAAGTGGACCATTAGAGAAGGAAATGAAGACGCTCATTCCTTTAAGACTGTGATATGGAAAACTGATGGAGAAGAAGTCTTTGACGCTCTTCTCTGCTATGATCTTCTTTTGAACGTTTATGCTTTGAATAACAACTTTCTTAAGAACTTGTTTATGTCAAATAACTTTTTTTTTTTTTTTTGTTGATGTTGGTGCGTTAGCACAAGGTTTAGCTACCAATAGTAGTCATTATAGGGTAATATCTCGCTTTGTACTTTTCTTTTTATTTAGTGCAGTACTTTTACCATTGAAAAAAGAAAACGAGGTTTACGTGCTGTGTTTTTATACATAGGGTCTGTTTGATTCATCACTTTTAGGTTTTTTAGTATCTTATTTTTATTTTTCCCAAACAGATTGTTTGTCAAAAATATATATGTTGGTCCCAATAATGTAAGCAAGAGGGGAGGGTGAATTGCTTTTTCACAAAAATAAATTCTTTTCGAAATTTTCAATTCACTTCCTTTTGATTACTTTATTAAACTTAGAATTAATTAAACTTGCTGTTTAGAAACTAATCACAGCTGATAATCACACTTGTATATCTATTTTAATTCAAAACAGATCAAATTTAATTTTATGCGGAATACAGACAACTCTCTGAAGTACTCTCTGAAACAGGTTTTGAAACGTGACAGTTTATCAAATACTTCAATATAAATTGCACGAAAATAAAAAGAGTAGGGTAGAGAAAAATGCAAATCGATTTATAGAGGTTCCGCCTCGAGCGTCAGTCCTCTCTTCCAACTCCACGTTGGGGACCCGGTATTCCACACCGGTTTGTTCCACTATATCCAAAATCAAAAGTTACAAGCTTGTCTTGCCAATCCTCTTGGCTACAATACACTCTGTCCCAATTCTCACGGTTATCCTATAACACACAATTGGTCTAACAGATAACTTGCAACACTCAACCTCACTCAAAAAAAATTGAATGATACTCAATCAAGGAAATACAATAAATATCCTATCTTTCGAACAAAAATATTGTGAACACTTTGTAACGCAAGGACTTTTGAGAGAAATGCACTCGAAGACTTTTTCTTTCAACAGAGAGTTAGAGCAAGATTCGTTCTTCTCATCATATCTTCCTTGTTGTTGTGCTTCCTCTATATATTGTTTTATCTCAACGGCTAGCAAAGAAGTCGTTCAAAACAATTCGAATTCTTCTCAAATTGAAAATATTTGACTTGGCAAATTCCCTCCTTTGAAGTGTCTGTTACGTGTATGATCAATCCCGAATAATCTTCTTAGCTTTATCCAAATTTCGTTGATGCTGTCATCTGATAATGTCTCATATATCTTGATATGTTTATCCATAACAATTTGGATAAATACTTCAACAAACTATCCCATAAAAATGATATCCTTTATCCTTGAAGATAAGCTTTAAAAGATCTTCGTTTCGAAAATTTGAACCAACATGAACTTGGTAAAATATATCCCTTATCTTTAGGAATTTGCTGACCACGTGAAACATAAAAATCTGACGATCTTCTTCCTCAAGAAAATTAAATAGACGTAACTTATAATAAAATTGATGAAATAAATCCCCTTGGATATTTTATCCAACTTTAGTGGAACAAAATGAATATACTACCCAAATATATTCATTTCGTGGAGTCAGGCCTTCAGATGATAAGGTATAAATAAATTCGCAACATTCTGTGCATCTTCTGTTCTGGAACAGATTTAGTTTCTGATCTTCCATCTGAAATACCTTCTGAAAATGACTCTGAACTACCTTCTGAAACAATTTCTAAAAAATCTGATGATTAGTTCAATCATGAAATATTTTGGTTTTGGTTTTGGTTTTGGTTTTGATTGCTATACTTTATTTATTTGTTAAAAAGACTTTTACTCCTTTTTGTTATCATCAAAATATTATGAGAGATTCCAACATTCTCCCCCTTTTTGAAGATAACAAAACCTTATGATTAAAAACAAATATAATATCATATATCAAAAACATATCAGATTTAACCAAAACTCATACATACGGATCAATCACTAACTCACAAATATAATCAAATCTCATATCATAAGCATATTGCACAAACTATATTGATATCTTAAGATTTGTTTTTCATCATATATCTTCTCCCCCTTTTTGTTATCAGAATAAAAAAGTAACTCCCCCTGAATTTATGCATATAAAATTCATTCAAGTCAAGGAAATATAGAGATTTCAGCATAACAGAAAATATCACAAAAATATCCAAAAGAGAAAATATTTTCATTACAAACCGAAAACAAAATATAGAAAATTCGCTAAGAGAAATTGTCTGTTAAAAAAATAAAGGACTCTATTTCTTTTAGATGTTTTCTTCTTGCCAGAGATTTCTTCCTGCCAGAGAATTTAGCAGGAGTGGAGTTGGAGATTGTGGAACATCAGTTTGTTGTTCAGCAGGGGATTGTTGAGGGATGGATAGGAGAGAAGCCGCAGCTTGTTGTTCAGGAGTAGGGTCAACAGGAATGTCTTTAGCTGCAACAGGGGTTTCCTCAGCAGTAGCAGGAACTTGTTCCATTGGATCAGCAACTGGTGGAGTTGGTTCAGGAACATGTTCTGCTGGTTGCTCTACATCCTCTGTAGGTGGAATGGAGTCAGGATCAGCAATATGAGGGATTCCAGCAGCTGATGGAGATGTTGGATCTTTAGGAATGTCAGCCGCAGGTGGAGATGATGAACCAGGTGTTGTTGTAGGAAAGACAGGATCAGAAATTGGCTCAGATGGAGTGGTTTCCACTTGAGGAGCGGGGAGGACTAAAGGAGATTTTTGAACAGAGGACAAATCAAATTTCTTCAAGAATGCTTCCATTCGAGAAGAAATGAGATTGTCAATCTGTTGGAGAGAGATAGGTTGGGACGTCTCTCCTGGTGGCTTCAAGGGAATACCCTCTGATTCAGTCTCTGAATCAGAATCTGATTCAACAGTCTGCCCTTCTTTGATCTCAAACTTCTTCCCAGTCCCCAACTCATAATCCCTTTTTCTCTTCTTTGCTGCAACAGGAGCCTTCCCTTTTCCTTTGGCATCCTTATCAGATTTCCTCTTCTTTGATTTTTCAACACCATGTGGATCCTCTTTTTCTATTTCGTCCAAGATTCTTTTGAGAGTCAATTCTCTCTTGCGATTCTTCGGATGAACATAGAAAGCTCCATCAATGCTGTACCAAAATTTCTCCTTTATCGAAATACTCATGTGCTTAATCACTTTATCACCAATCTTCTTCATTATTTGAGGACTACGAACATGCTTAGGCATCTTCACATGATGTTTTTGCAAAATTTTCATGATTATGTTTCCATAAATCATGTGCTTTTTTTTCTCCACATGTGCCGTAAGATAATCCTAGGCAAGTCTAGTTGTTTTTGCAACTTCATCCCCAGAACAATGATTGCTTCCTCTTTAGAAATGGAAGTAGGACTTCCTTTCTTTGGTAATATGCACTCGATAACAATCTTGTGCAGCAACCTTATCAACAACTCGAATTCAGAAATGAAAATATCTTTGGCATGAAACTTTCCAATGCCATCATTCAAGAGTTGCATAGATTCATTTCTACCTAAGGTTATCAGCTCGTGATCATCCCCATGATCTAACAGACCTAAACAATCAATCAGCATCTTTCTATTGACCACGATCCTTTTTCCTCCAACTTTCGAGATCAACAATGTCTCATTTTCAAATTTCAGATTCTTGTAAAATTCTTCAACTAATTCTCCAATTATATCAATGCGTAAATCACACAACCCTTTAGCTCCTATTCTGTCTAGCCAAAAACCAGCATAAAATCCTTTCTTTTCAAAGAATTGGAAATCGATAAAAGAACAAGGGTGGATTTTGGATTTAACCAACCTGACAGGTTTTAGGGTTTCCTCCTTCTGTTTATTTCCCCTTTTTGATACCTTCTTAGGGTCAGCTTTCTTTTTCTGAAAAGACGGAGAGGGTGAGGTAGATTCAGAGCTTGCTTTCGCACTCTCTGATTTTGCGTCTGAATCAGCTTCTGATTCAGCATCCGATTCTGAACCACTTTCGTTATCAACTTCCTTTTCCTTAGTGGATTCAGAAGCGAGTTCCTCAGATGAACTCTTTTCCTCAGTCACTTCTTTTTCAGTATCCTTTGCCAAAGAAGGATCTTGAGATGCTTTAGACCTTATCGCGGTTGCCTTTGGTGTTGTTTCAACATGAACACCCTTAGATGATTTCGAACTGTGTTGAGAGTCAGAATCCACAGAGATTTCAACGGGGGTTTTAGATGGTTTAGATTTGAAACCCTTGGATTGAATTCGTGAAGATTTTCTTGGAGCCATATGTTGAAGGAAAAACGTGAGGGTTTGAACAACACACGAGAGGATTTTGCAGATTGAGAGAGAAAAGATAAATTTTGAAATGGAAGGAGAGAGAAAAAATCGATGGTTAAAAATTGCACGATGCACAAGATCAGTTATTAATTCTGTTTAGATTTCCAACAGAAAACAAAATATCTTTTATTCATCCTCTTTAATCGTGTAATCCTCTTAACCACGAATTTATGTTTCCAACATAAAGAATCTCGTAAATTGAGACTACTTGAGTATAAGAAAATGAATCTAATGAAATTTCTGATCGAGCAATTAATGCAAAATAAATATCAGAAATTACAAAGGATTACATATTCCTATTTCATTACGAATAAATTCAAATCGAGATTTTTCAAGGGGTTTTGTAAAAATGTCAGCTAATTGTCTTTCTGTAGGGACAAAATTAATACTAATATTGCCAATATTTACATGATCCCTTATGAAATGATGTCTTATTTCAATATGTTTTGTTCTTGAATGTTGAACTGGATTTTTGGTTAAATTAATTGCACTAGTATTATCACATTTTATTGGTACATTTTTGCAATTAATTCCATAATCATTCAATTGTTGTTTTATCCATAAGATTTGAGCACAGCAATTTCCAATTGAAATATATTCTGCCTCAGCTGTTGAAAGAGCTACAGAATTTTGTTTCTTTGAAGACCAAGATATTAATTTATCTCCTAAAAATTGACATGTACCTGAAGTACTTTTTCTATCTACTTTACATCCTGCATAATCTGCATCTGAATATCCTAGTAATTCAAAATTTTTATTCTTTGGAAACCAAATGCCTATCTTAGATGTACAAGAAATGTACTTAAAGATTCTTTTAACTGTTTTTAAATGTAATTCAGTAGGTGCACTTTGAAATCTAGCACATAAGCATACAGCAAACAATATATCAGGTCTAGAAGCTGTAAGATATAATAAAGAACCAATTAAGCTTCTATATAACTTTTCATTTACCTTTTTCCCTTTAGAATCAAGATCTAACCTTGTAGTTGTGCTCATTGGAGTTGCAGCTCCTTTACAATTCTCAAAACCAAACTTCTTCACTATTTGTTTTGTATATTTCTCTTGATGGATAAAAATTCCATCTTTTGTTTGCTTAATTTGCAAACCAAGAAAGAAATTTAGCTCTCCCATCATGGACATCTCAAATTCAGCCTGCATCATACTAGAGAATTCTTTGCAATATTTCTCATTAGTTGATCCAAAAATGATATCATCAACATAAATTTGAACAATCAGAATATCTTGTTCAAAATGTTTTAAGAACAAAGTTGTATCCACTTTTCCTCTTGAAAAACCATTTGAGATCAAAAATTCACTTAATCTTTCATACCAAGCTCTAGGAGCTTGTTTAAGACCATATAACGCTTTTCTTAGCTTAAATACATAATCTTCTTTTGATGGATCTTCAAATCCAGGTGGTTGATGTACATAAACTTCCTCTTTAATATAACCATTTAAAAAAGCACTTTTAACATCCATTTGGAATAATTTAAAATCTTTGTAACATGCAAAAGCAAGTAATAATCTAATTGCTTCAAGCCTAGCTACAGGTGCATATGTTTCATCATAATCTATTCCTTCTTCTTGTGAATATCCTTTAGCTACAAGTCTAGCTTTGTTTCTGACTATTTTTCCATTTTCATCAAGTTTGTTTTTAAATACCCATTTGGTGCCTATTATTGATTTATCCTTAGGACACGGTACTAAATTCCATACTTGATTTCTTTGGAATTGATTGAGTTCTTCTTGCATTGCTTCAATCCAATTATTATCATTTAATGCTTCATCAATATTACTAGGTTCAATTTCTGATATTAAAGCAAAATGACTTTCAAATTCTTGTAAACTACTTCTAGTTCTTACTCCTGTATTTAAATCACCAATAATTTGCTCAGATGGATGTGCAGATACATACCTCCAGTTTCTGCTACTTTCTGAAATACCTTCTGAAATAGCTTCTGAAGGAGTTTCTGAGTTTTCTTCTGACTCAGTTTCTGTATCATTTTGAGGAGCAACTTCTTCTGATGTTTCAGAATTCTGCTCATCTTTTGCTTGAGAACTAATATCCTCCTTTTTAACTAATTCTTCACTCTCTTCATCATCAAAATCATCATCCTCAATTTTCTCAATAAATTTTACATTTATAGTTTCTTCGATTATTCTTGTTTTTAAGTTAAAAACACGATAAGCTCTACTGTTCAAGGAATATCCTACAAATAAACATTCTTCGGATCTTTCATCAAATTTTCCCATATTTAGATTGTTTTTCAACACATAACACTTAGATCCAAAAGCATGAAAATAAGATACAGTAGGTTTTCTTCCTTTAAACAACTCATATGATGTTTTTGAAGTTAATGGTCTTAGATACACTCTATTTATTATGTAACATGCTGTTGATACAGCCTCTGCCCATAAAAACTCAGCTACTTTGTTTTCATTTAACAAAGTTCTTGTCATTTCTTGAAGAGTTCTATTCTTCCTTTCTACAACCCCGTTTTGTTGAGGAGTATAAGGAGCGGAAAAATTATGAGCTATACCATTTTCATCGCAAAAATTTATGAATAAAGCATTGTCAAACTCTCTTCCATGATCGGTTCTTAAACTTATTATGGACATTCCTTTTTCATTTTGAATTTGCTTAGCAAATCTTTCAAATACTTCAAATGTGTTACTCTTCTGTTTTAAGAAAAACACCCATGTATATCTAGAATAATCATCAACAATTACAAGACCAAAACGACATCCACCAAGACTTAAAGTTCTTGTTGGACCAAATAAATCTAAATGCAACAATTCCAATGGTCTTTTAGTAGAGATTACATTCTTGCTTTTATGAGGTGACGAAACCATTTTATTTTTCATACATGTTTCACATTTAATGTCTTGTTTTATATTTATTCTTGGTAAGCCAAAAATAATTTTCTTCTTGGATAGTTTTTCGAGTTGATTGAAATTAACATGACCAAGTCTTCTATGCCATATTTTTATATTTTCAGACATAGCAAAGAAACATTTTTCGAAAGTTACATTTGAAGGTTTGACTAAATAAACATTCTTGTTTCTATATCCTTCAAATAGTTTTGTTCCATTCTTGTCATAAGCATAACATTTATCATGTTCGAAAATCATTTTGTAACCCTTGTCACATAATTGACTTATACTTAATAAATTATGTTTTAATCCAACAACAAGAGAAACATTTTCAATTGTATGAGGAGATAGACCAATAGTACCTGTTGCCACTATTTTACCTTTACTATTGTCACCAAACTTAACATATCCTCTTTCTTTCCAATTAATACTTGTGAACAAAGAAGCATCTCCAGTCATATGTCCCGAACACCCACTGTCGAGATACCATTTTCCTTTAAGCTTTGCTTCTTGTTCCTACATGTATCAACAAAGGGTTAAACCTTCTTAGGAACCCAAACAAGTTTGGGTCCTTTGAAATTCAAGCTCTTCTTTTCAAAGTTATCAACTTGTTGTTTCATGAGCTTGTTTTTCTTGTAGAAACAAAACTTCTCAATATGGCCAATTTTATTACAAAAATAACAAGCATAAGAATAACTATTCCCATATCTATTGTTCCTGTTCTGGAACTGATGTGGATATTTTCTAGAATATCCTCTTACCTGTTCCTTCACTTGCCCTCTTCTTGTAAAGTTTCTGTTCTGATCTGGGTACCTTCTGATATACCCTCTGAAATACCCTCTGACTGGACTGTCAGATTTTTTCTTTGTTACAGTGTTGTTAACTGTAGATGTTTCCTTAAATAAGGATTCTTTTCCTTTAACAAATACAGTTTTTTGAACATTCTTACTACTGCTACCTTGTTCAAATCCTAAGCCATATTTTATTTTATCAGTTCTTTGAGAGGAAATCAACATATTTAACTTTTTGTCACTCTCATTGAACTTACTGAACGTATTCTTTAGTGATTGAGATAAGTCTCCTATTCTTCTGTTAAGTTCTTTAGTCTCTTCTTTTAGTATACTATTCTCTCTCATGAATTTATTCACTTTCACATGTAATTTTTCATTATCATGTTTCAATATGTCGTTTTCATCCATAAGTAACCTATTTGTTTGAATAACAACTTCCTTTTCATTTTTGAGAGATTTAACTTCAGAATCAAGTTTATTTATTTTAACATGTGCCTTTTTCAATGATTTCAATAAGTTTTGCATTTCAATCATTACATCCTCATCAGAAACATAATCAAGTTCTGAATTTACCTCAGATTGTGCCATTAAGCATATGTTTGAATCATCCTTTTCATCCTCTGAGTTATCCTCTGAATCTGTCTCTGATTCGTCAAGGTCACTCCACGTCGCCATCAAGGCTTTGTTTCTCTTTTTGAACTTCTCAATTTTCTTAATCAGTGATGGACACTCGTATTTAATGTGACCAGGCTTCTTGCATTCATAACAAATAATTTCTTGTTTCTTCTCTTCTTTCATCTCCTTTTTCTTGTCTTTGTCCTTGAAGAATTTACCTGCATCATATCTCTTAGTTTCGAATTTTTTAGTAAATTTCTTACCTTGCTTTCTTCTCAGAATTTTGCCAATTCTTTTAGCCAACAAGTTGATGTCATCACTATCATTGCTACTGGTCTCTGAATCTGATGCATCCGCATGAACTTCCTTTGCTTTAAAAGCAATGGCTTTCTTGCTTCCTTCTGCTTCTTCAGTAGCATCTATGTGAGATTGATACGCCATCAGTTTCTCCTTGAGTTGACTTAAGGTTAAAGCGCTGAGATCATTTGCTTCTTCAATGGCCGTTTTCTTTGCATCCCAAGCTATAGGTAAGATCCTTAGTATTTTCCTGACAAGATCAGCTTCCTCTATCTTCTTTCCAAGAGAAGCTAGCTCGTTAGTTATAGAAACAAATCTATCAAAAGCATCTTTAATTTTCTCTTCAGGTTTGAATTTGAACAATTCATATCTTTGCAAGAGAGCATTGATTTTAGTATCTTTAATTGTTCTCGTTCCTTCATAGGTCTCACTAAGTGTATCCCATACTTGCTTAGCAGTAATGCAAGATGAAATTAAATAGAATTCAGATGGTGAGATAGTAGTTAGAAGAAGGTTCTTAGCCTTGTTGTTCTTCTCTATTGCTCTCTTCTGATCTTGAGTTAATTGTGCTTCAGCAGTCACGTTCACTTGATAGTCTCCAACTGAAATCACCTGCCATGAGTCAAAATCATTAGCCTTGATGTAAGTCTCCATGCGCATTTTCCAATAAGGATAATTAGAACCATTAAAATAAGGTGCTCTATTCACTGCAATATTTGTTTCAGCCATGATACTTGGATCACTCAATAATAATTGAGGCAAGCTCTGATACCAATTGTTGGTCCCAATAATGTAAGCAAGAGGGGGGGTGAATTGCTTTTTCACAAAAATAAATTCTTTTCGAAATTTTCAATTCACTTCCTTTTGATTACTTTATTAAACTTAGAATTAATTAAACTTGCTGTTTAGAAACTAATCACAGCTGATAATCACACTTGTATATCTATTTTAATTCAAAACAGATCAAATTTAATTTTATGCGGAATACAGACAACTCTCTGAAGTACTCTCTGAAACAGGTTCTGAAACGTGACAGTTTATCAAATACTTCAATATAAATTGCACGAAAATAAAAAGAGTAGGGTAGAGAAAAATGCAAATCGATTTATAGAGGTTCCGCCTCGAGCGTCAGTCCTCTCTTCCAACTCCACGTTGGGGACCCGGTATTCCACACCGGTTTGTTCCACTATATCCAAAATCAAAAGTTACAAGCTTGTCTTGCCAATCCTCTTGGCTACAATACACTCTGTCCCAATTCTCACGGTTATCCTATAACACACAATTGGTCTAACAGATAACTTGCAACACTCAACCTCACTCAAAAAAAATTGAATGATACTCAATCAAGGAAATACAATAAATATCCTATCTTTCGAACAAAAATATTGTGAACACTTTGTAACGCAAGGACTTTTGAGAGAAATGCACTCGAAGACTTTTTCTTTCAACAGAGAGTTAGAGCAAGATTCGTTCTTCTCATCATATCTTCCTTGTTGTTGTGCTTCCTCTATATATTGTTTTATCTCAACGGCTAGCAAAGAAGTCGTTCAAAACAATTCGAATTCTTCTCAAATTGAAAATATTTGACTTGGCAAATTCCCTCCTTTGAAGTGTCTGTTACGTGTATGATCAATCCCGAATAATCTTCTTAGCTTTATCCAAATTTCGTTGATGCTGTCATCTGATAATGTCTCATATATCTTGATATGTTTATCCATAACAATTTGGATAAATACTTCAACAAACTATCCCATAAAAAAGTGATATCCTTTATCCTTGAAGATAAGCTTTAAAAGATCTTCGTTTCGAAAATTTGAACCAACATGAACTTGGTAAAATATATCCCTTATCTTTAGGAATTTGCTGACCACGTGAAACATAAAAATCTGACGATCTTCTTCCTCAAGAAAATTAAATAGACGTAACTTATAATAAAATTGATGAAATAAATCCCCTTGGATATTTTATCCAACTTTAGTGGAACAAAATGAATATACTACCCAAATATATTCATTTCGTGGAGTCAGGCCTTCAGATGATAAGGTATAAATAAATTCGCAACATTCTGTGCATCTTCTGTTCTGGAACAGATTTAGTTTCTGATCTTCCTTCTGAAAATGAATCTGAAATACCTTCTGAAAATGACTCTGAACTACCTTCTGAAACAATTTCTAAAAAATCTGATGATTAGTTCAATCATGAAATATTTTGGTTTTGGTTTTGGTTTTGGTTTTGATTGCTATACTTTATTTATTTGTTAAAAAGACTTTTACTCATTTTTGTTATCATCAAAATATTATGAGATATTCCAACAATATATAAATAGAAAAACAAACATTTTTACTAATAAATAGATCAAACTGACCAGATACAAATACAAATCATCGTAATATAGATAAAGAAAGAGTAAGAGAGAGAAAAAGTCAATAAAGTTGACTTTTTTCTTTTCAACAAATAAGGTATATCAAAAATATTTTAAGATTATTTAGGATGAGTTATAATTTTTAAATTAGATATGAATAAACCTAAATATATAAGGTTATTTATTTTTTTAATAGAAAAGGAAAGTTGGTACAAAACAATTTTAAATTTATCCACTATAATAAGTATTTTGAATTCTCAAATCTCAAAAATAAAATCCATTTTCTTAAATATCATAACGTATATAAATAGAGAAAAAGTTAGTGAGGTATCATAAATTTTGAAAAAAGTGGGTAAAAAAGAAGCCTGGTGTAAAAATTTAACTTATTTGATTTTGGAAATAAAAGATATAGCAATATGGCAAATAAGGAAAAAGAAAATTATTGTAGACGAATCATGACCTAATATCTACTTAGAGAAATAAACCGGTATTAATATAATGTTTAAATGGTCGTCAATATGCTCAACCCCAAACAGAAATTTTGGAACTATTTTAAATACTGTTTATTTTGGAATTTTTCGTGTTAATTATTATAATCTCAAGGCTTTAAAAGGTGGCATAGGTATCATCCAATATTAATATTACTACATTAAGCCAAAATCATTTAGATTGAGGCCTTATTGTCAAACTAAAACGTCACAAATCAAAATGAGCTACAACATAAGTGAAGGCATGCATTGGTTGAAGGATTAACCATTTTATTTTTCACCAAAAATTATATAACCCATTCCAACTTTGTCTAATTACTCATTTAATACCGTTTACATATTATAACCACACTAAGCGACAAATGATCACTCCAATCATCTACTCATATCTCGGTCCAAGTGTACCACCTAATGCTCATTTCATTAATTCATCCAATCTACCAAATATATTGGGGCTCAAGTTTTACCAATGTAGATGCTCACACAATCTTCTAATTCTTCTAAAGCACTTTTAAGTCCCCAAAATGGTAGTTCCACAACAATCTCTAAACGATCACCTAGTATTTTCATGCTTAGTTGGTAAGGTACTAGGATTTTAGTTCACCATCTTAGCTCAAAATGACAAACATTTGAAGAAATACATTTATCTTAGCTATAGAAGTAGGTGTGTGTAAGACAGACCTTGCTGGGAGTTTTTCTCAAAACAAATTTTAAATTACTCACCATAAACAAAGCACCCAAGATTAGTACTAAGCTTAAAATATAATAAGGAAGAGATGCTAGGGGAAATGGGGAAGAGCTTTTCTCTTCTATAAGCGTAAAGGAAACTTTTGGACCACTAATTGACTCCTTTTCAAAATTCACGTTTGTTAAAATAAAATGCTAAAAATATAATAAAATAAATATATATATACCTTTCTCATATGGCTACAAATAAGCCGAGCTTTTGAAAGTTCGAGCTCGGCTCATTTAGAATTTATTGAATTCGAACTTGAGCTTGAGCCAAGCTTTTCATAAATGCTGAAATGTAGGCTCAAACTCAGCTCATTTAGCTGAACGATAAGCTTGGCTTATTTGCAAATCAAGATCAAGTTAAGCTGAGCTTCTTATCGAACTTGAAATTTAAATTCGAACTTGACTAATTTAGACAATTTATTTTCCTTTTTTTTTTTCAAAAACAAAAATAAGGGTGAAACATGTGACTACTAATTTTGTACAAAAAACTACATAAATACAAATTATACAAAAATAATTACACAAATACTGATGCAAAATTGTATATTAGATAAGCATTTCACAAATTTATACATGAATTGCCCTTTAAAGATGCACTTCGGCCAAAAGTCATATAGTATCGAATCGCATCTTCAAAGGGCGTTTCATGTATTTTTAAAGATGAATCGCATCTTAAAAAGGTGATTCACTTATTGTGTACATGAATAGCATCTTTAATAGGCATTTTATATTTGTTAATGAATCGCATCTTTACCAAGCATTTCATATTTGTTAATGAATCGTATCTTTAAAATGAAATTCACGTGCAAATTCATGAATTGTCCATTAAAGATGCGATTTTACATTGGTATTTTGATAATTAATTTTAAGTAATTAGTAATAGAATAACTTTTATTTGAGGGGTTGATAATCATACAATTTCCTCTAAAAATAATATATAAAAGTTGCTATAAATATATACATATATATTATTTAAAATTAGTTTTGTTGTTTTAAATATGTCTTTATATATAACATATCATAATATAAAACTCATAAATATATTGTAGAAGCTTATTAACAACCTTACCTACAAGCCTAATCTCAAGCTTATTTACAACCACAAACAAGATTATTTTGCGAGCTGGTCCGTCAGCCAAAATCAAAGGTTGAGTTCAGTTCGTTTAAATAAACGAGATTTACCTTAAGCTCAACCTTGACTCGTTTACTAATCAAGCTCAAACCGAATCAAGCTTAAATGGCTCACAAGCAGCTCAACTTGTTTACAACCCCAAAATTAAATTCCAAACAAATATTTATAAATTTTGACTAATTACAATTTAGTTTATTTAAATTTATTAAAAAATTATTTTTCACTAAACAAACTATATTTTTCAGTCATATCCCTTTAAACATACGTCAACTTTAATCTTTTTCCAAGTCTAGAACCCCTAATTAATATTTTCATCATACTTTTTTTAAATATCATATCAAACAATACACTGAATATATACGATAAAATTTCTTTTAAAGAAATTATATATATAAATAAATAATTAAAAAATGAATTCAAGAGGCCTATATGATGTTATCAATTTGCAAACACATTATCTGTATTATCTTTTTGAGAAATAGGTGATCCGAATTTCATAACAAAATGTCATTATAATTAATTACTATTAAATGGATATGTGTTAGAATTTTATTATTCTAAAAATATTGCTAAATAAAATTAATTAAATAAGATATTAAAATTTATTTTTTAGAAAATGAGAAAATTGAAAAAAAATGTAAAATTTAATTTTTATGGCCACTAAAATATTTTATATTTGTCCTTCTAAAATTATTAAATAATATTAATACTTTCATATGAAACCCAAGTTATTTATTAATCCAAAAAAGAATACATATCATATATTTATAAATTGATCTTAATACAAATCATGTTTTTATAATTAATTCAAAAGGAATTATAAATTAGATTTAGGGTCCATCCTATGAATCCGGATAACTGGAACAGAAAACCAACGAGGGGGGTAATACTTCAAGCAATTTTATTTTTTATTAACATAAAGCTTAAGCCCCTAGTAAACCATTTCCTACTTGAAGCATTGGAAAAAGCCTGGGGTTTTAGCTGAGAAGTGAGACCACGACGGCCCCGTCATTACATAACATTACATAGGTTCATTTTTGAATTCTTCGTTCATCTCCTTAAACTGTTATTGTTCTTTTTGATTGATAGTCATGATGTTCTTCCTCATTAATTTCCATTTCAATTTCTTAAGTAACACAGTGCATGTTTCGTTCCACGGCTTTTCCCAAATGGGTTTTCGTCAGATTCTTCGACAATGAATCTAATCTTCGACAAGTGGCTTTCGCTAGTAACCTAGGCAGCGTTCGGTATTAGTATTGTGACTCGTGATCAGATTTTGTTTGTCTTATGGATCGTGTCGTTCTCCTCATATGCAGTGATAGGATTTAGTGGAAATTGCTAAGATTTTCTGAGCTAAATGATCCAGAAGTCTTGCTGTTTGATTTTACCATCTTTGAAAATTAAAAGGGGTTATGGCTGCTTGCGGTGTGATCTTATGATCTCCTGAATCCTACACTTCGGCATCTTAGGTTGTGTTTGATTCATTGGTTTCTAGCCGTTTTCACAAGTTTTATATTTTTTTCAAACAGGTTGTTTATCAAATATAATATAAATAAAAAACAATATTTTTACTCATAAACAGACCAAATGAGCCAGTTACAGATAAGATATAAATGTATATCAGATATAAATACATATAGAAATTAGACAATTCAAACAAATCCTAAGAGTTTCTCTCTTGCTTCTCTCAGGCTTTTAAAAGGACTTGGGAGCTTTTTAGTAGCCTCTACAAAACATTACTTCAATATAAAACATTCCTGTGAACACAGATATTTCATCGTCATTTCTTCTTCTCTTGAGTTATAGGTGGTAAATTATGGCATTCATGAACAAGATGCAGAATTTACTTAAACAGACTGCAAGCTGCCCAATCAAATTTGGGGCTTCCATTTGTAATCCATCAATTTTCCAGTTTATAAGATGTAGCTCTTCAAAGTTATTCATTGGAGGTGCGTCGGTTTTTCTTTTGTAATACCTTTTCTCTTAGTTGTGAAAGTTACTCTTTACTGCAGAATATTTGTAACTTGCTCATGTGGTGCAGGTCTCTCCTATAGCACAGATGATATAAGTCTTAGAGAGGCCTTTTCTAGATATGGGGAGATCATTGAAGGTTTGTGGCCTTTCTTTCTTCACTTTGTTTTAGTGCTAAAATATGTCAAAATTAGAAGGATGTGCCACATAGGAAAGTAGGATCACGTATGGGACTGTTGTGGTACTGTTTTCCTATGTGGCACACCCTCAACGAAGGGTGTTACCAAAGATATTAAGGGTATTGTCAAAGATAAGTAGTCTCTAGATTAGCTATCTTTTCACCCAAAATTAGATGTGTAAAATGTTACACTTGCTATATTATACTTAATTTACGTATGTCACAAGCATGTCACCTTTATTACATTGCATTGCCCTATTTAGGTCTCAATTATGTCTTGGTATGTGACAAAAAAAATGTTTCGCTTAAGAATGGATGAAAGATGCTTGCAAAACGTAAACTTCACATAGGTTCAGTAATTTGTGTAGCATGTCATATCATGCAGCAGCCACATAAATGTTTTTGAGTTTGCTGGGCAACCAAATCCAATACACAAGCCAATTTCTCCTGCATATCTCAACACATGCCTGTACTATTTCTCCTGCATATCCCAACACATGCCTGTACTATAGACTGGTTTGAAACAATACAATGGTGCATTTGTACAATTAGTCGTATTTTGCTACATTTATCCATATTATGAATGACTTAGGCTGCAAACAAGTCAACTCAAGTCGAGTCAAGCCGAGCCAAGCTTTTAAACGCTAAAGCTAAGGTTGAGATGGACTTTTTATTGAACTTTGAGCTCAACTCGTTTAACTAAACAAGTTTTAGTCCAAGCTCGAGCTCGGCTCGTTTATGAAACTAGCTTGAGCCAAGCCGAGTTTTTTATTGAGTGGATTGAATTTTTATTGAGCTTGAAATTTGTGTAAGCGTGTCATATTGTGCAGCAGCTGCATAAATGTTTTTGAGTTCACCGGTCAAACAAATCCAATACACTTACCAACTTTTCCCACATATCTCAACACATGCCCATATAAGAGATTGGTTGGCACAATACTATGGTGCATTTGTACAATTAGTTGTATTTTGCTACATTTATCTATATGATGAATGACATTGACATATATAGCTCATGTAGTCCACCATTGACTCATCTAACCTATTATTATATGATTTAATTGGACCAATGTTAAGGTACATGACTCATCTGGGTAGTCAGTATATAATGTGTTGCATTGGTCAACTCTGGGTGACATAAATTGAGCATAAACACATGATGTGTTTATTATTCACATTTTTCAACAGACCAAATTTCACCATAACATATTTAGATTTAACTCTTCACATACTATGCCAGTTTGTACTTTTGTTGTGGGAGTATCACAAATCTGATATTTTCTGAAGTTGGTTTTGAAGAATTGAATAATTTCTGTATGTGTGCGGGTATATGTTCTGAAGTAATCCAAAGTCTAATGTTGATGAATGATGGTTTGAAACTTTTTGCCAGCAAAAGTGATCATAGACCGTGAGACTGGCAGATCAAGAGGGTTTGGTTTTGTCACCTTTACAGCTATTTATGAAGCTTCTGCTGCCATCCAGGGGATGGATGGAAAGGTACGATATTTATTTTCCTCACATAAGTCCTGTTTGGTGCTGAAGAGCTAATTGGTGTTTATGTCATGTGTTGAAGCATTGTTGACATTATTATCTACTTTTCCTTAAAGCATTTGCTTCCCATGTTAATGAGAATTCAAGGGACAGTTAGTAGAATTATATACAATGGCTGTCTTATGAGATGATCTCTATGTGATTTTGCATGACTTGTTTGACATATTATCTCCCAATGCTCTCTCATGGTTTGTTGTCCTAATGCTAAAATAGTGCATAAAAGTCAGAATACTCAGAACTACAATTTTATTATAAGTGATATTGACATCATAAAAGCATTATGGGCAGTGGCTGTAATCCATGTGAAAAGAAGGAATTGATTGCTGCCATTTAAGAAGCAGTGCAATATCTAGATAATAAAGTTGTCTTCTCTGTTGTATACTTTAACGACATATGAAATAAAGGCCTGAACATCTCATTTCTGTTCTTCAGATGTTCCTTGAGCTCCATTTTTTTGCTCTGATTTTTTTAGGATCTCCATGGCCGGCTGATAAGAGTAAATCATGCTATGGAGAAGAACCGGGGATTTGGTGGAGGTGGTTACGGGGGCCGCAGTGGCAACTATAACTCTGGCTATGGAGGGGGTAGTTACAATGACAGGAGCAGTGGATATAGTGGTGGCAACAACTACCGAACTGGGGGCAATTTTGATGGTGGAAATGTTGGTACCCCGGGAAGTTCTCCAAATTTCTTTGCTTCTGGCAATGATAATAGCAAAGGTTTTGGGCATGAAATGTCCACTGAGGCAGTGGATGATTCTGAGGGAGGACAAGTTGGAAACATCGAAGATGATAGTGAAAACTTTTCTCTCAGAGATGATACATTCGAAGACAATTTTAAGGATGCTGATCTGGATGATGAACCCAAACATCATACTGAAACCAAGGTGTGATGCATTATTACGCAAATGAACAACTTAGGTAAATCGGCGGCTGAAGACTTATGAATGGTGATGTAAAGCTGTTGTTTGATCTTCTTTCTTGTTTTCTTTTCTAGGGTCTTCTCTTTTTTGGTTTAAACTGCAATACATTGGGCTGTTTACAACGATGTTTAAGCTAGCGGAACTTTGTATCATAATGTCCTCTCTTGACAAAGTGCATTTGATGAAATTTGGAACTTTAGCCCTGTATGTGAAGCATTTGCTTTTTGCATAAAGGTCATTTATGGTTAATAAATGGCTGTCTAATCACTGATATGAATGCGACAGAACATCCTCAGTTTTGCATATCAAGCAAGCCGTATCACTTGATCTCCCTATTCACACATGTAAGCTGTGTTATTGTTAATATATGGCTGTCCACTGAAATGAGTGCAGCAAAACATCCTTAAGTTTGGCATATCAAGTAAGCTGTGTCATTTGATCCTTGCATTTGTTCAAATGGTTTGTCATTGATTGATACTACAACTTTGCCAGGACAATGGGTTTCCCATTATGAGTGCTGGATGTTTGATGCCTTACAAAACAAGGTCAGTGAAAGTGGGCACTTGAAACTGAGCTGAAAAACCGAGCCAAGCCAAAAATTTGTTTTATAGTTTTATACATATCTCAAGACCCATACGAAATCATATAATTGCATTTTATCTTGAGAGTTAATGAGTGATGATCAACATCGTTCCTATAAGTCAAATCAACCAGGCAAGATTTTCGACAAATTTAATTTGAATTGAATTTTTTCTAAAGAAAAAAACTCTGATTTGATCAAAATTTTAGCCAAACTAAACCATGTCTTGTCAACCTTATGCATTGTTAGTCCTTTGGCAATTTCGGTTTGGGTTTAAAAAAATTCTAAAAAGATAAAAGAGGCTATGCAAACCAATCCGTGTCCAGGCTGGTGTTGCTACTCCCCTCGTTCGGGGTTTGTTCTTAGTGAGCCTTCACTTATATAGCAGCCCATTATGCAATGGATAATTGGACTTTAGCATTTTTTTGTTTTTCATTTGTATTTATATCTATATTAAAATAATATGAATAAATATATCTAATTTGTATTTATATCTTATGTATATTTAATTTATTTGATGTTTTAATGAAAATTATCAACTATTTTTTTATCTACGTCTATTTCTTGATAAACAATTTATAAGAAATAAATTTGAAAAAACAATATCTGCGTCTATAATGTGCCAACAAACAAACAAACAAATAGACTTGTCTCCATAATAAGGCTATGGAGATAATATATATTTTTGCTTTTGCCCTCAATCTCCGGGCCTACATGATCCTGCTATGATATGATTTACAATTTTAATAATTATATATAATGAAAGCAATTGTTTTTGGCACTTTGTAGCAGCATTTTTATTAACAAACATAGAAATATAGCATATATGCAATATGTATATTAGATATGTGTGTAATATAAGTATTGCAATAAGTATTTCATCAGCAATAGAGTGAAAACACAACTCTTGCCAATTGCTTATAAGTGGAAATGCAATAGAATTATATATATATTATATAAATATATACAATTTCTTTTTTTTTTCCTATCTTTTAAAATTCATTTTGCCCAAACGTATTGTGAATGTTTATTTATTGTAGGATCGAGTACTTTATTACTGCACGAGAACTGTAACTGTAAACTGATGATAAAGTGCAACTAAAGTACTTTTCAATGATACATAACGTAAGTACTATGTCCGACAATGACAGCTTTTCTCACTTGGGCAAACGGTGCAATGTTGAGAAACACTTGTTAACAATCTCCCCTCTAAGCATTACATCTAATAGAACTTGAAAACCATAACCTTGACTTTAATACCAACTACAGGATCAAGCACTTACACAAACACACCAAAGTAATAGTTACTGGTGATTTGTTAACTTGAAACTTCAAAATCTTACAGCAAGCCAGTACCATGCTCCACTATGATTCAGCTTTGGCCCATCCTGACCTTTACCATAGACAAGATGTTAACAGACTTTTGCTGATTAAAAGGGAAATGGAGAGTTAATATCAAATTTTATACGTCAACCATTTTATAATTTAAATTTCAAACTTTGAATGATAAGATTTAATTGTACTTTACATTACCAATCAATAACCCATACCTCACCCGACATCGCAAAGTCTTATCAACTTATGTGTAATTTTTAGCTTATAGGAGCTTGACTCTGACATTTGACATTTAAATGACACCAAATACCATGTAGGAGACTGACATTAACTTCTATGCATCAAAAACTTGAAAAGTTTGACCCCTAAACACGTTAAATTAAAAAACTCTATCAACTTCATTGTTTAAAGTCGCTATCCTAGTTCAAATTTACTCCAACTCAGCAGCTCCACAACGGAACCAACTCCACCCCACCAAATTCTCAACCTCGGTCTCTCTCTCCCCTCTCTCTCCTCACTAAACTTGCTCAATCACCCTAACCATCTCTTTCTTTGAAACCATAGAAACCTGTCTACGTAGCCACGCCAAGTGCAGAATGGTATCAATTAAATTCTTTTTTTAATGTCCACATGAGCATAAGCCATAATTCCAATCTTGAAACAAGAACACTAGGGTGGTTTTAGAAGAGGGGGTTGCGGCTGTTGAAGGGAGGGGCTATATTTTTAAGCAGGATTACATTTAACTCCAAACTTTCTAAGTGCACAAGGGATAGCTTGGTGGGACTGCAGATGCATGATTATTCCTCGGTAAAATCCATCAAACAGACTAATACAAAGTCAGAGTTAGGAAGGGAAAAGACAAAAACAAAAATCTTTTCACCAAAATAATTGGTTATGCATTTAAATGAAACAAGGTGTACCAGGAATACACTGTTAATCCACATCAATGGCCACATCCAAGATACAGATCATTGACACTCTATGGCTATCACATGTCAACTGTGACAATAACCTTCCCAGTAAAAACTAAAAGCATCACAAATTTACAACCACCTAGCACCTAAACCAACTGAAGCTATGATCTGCATTCACATATCCCCCAATGCATACTGCTATGTTTGCAAAATAAAAAGAACTCACACCGCCCAAAATGGCTTTCGTACTGGCATTGCAGTATACTTCTTGTCAAGTGGTGCTCCACTAGTGTCGTCAGGGTCGTCGTCATCATCGTCGTCCCCATACTCCATCAGCTTAACCAATGTGTCTGCAAAAACAGCAGATAGGATACAATGATTTAAATTGAAGAAATGAATCCCATCAAAAATGGGTGCAAAAAAAATTTAGATCAAAATAGAGTCATTCCTCTCTATGGAAAGAACTAGGAGGCATTTCTGCTTTCATGTGCTCAACTTTTGGCTATCACATGTAAATAAATGATTTAACCCTCATTGTACTTACCAGGGACAGGATCATGGGCTTTTTCTTTAATACCATTCCTCTTGTCTGGCTCTTCATTTACAAGTTTTGAGCTTGAACAAAATTTGGGAGGTGGGGAGGGGGTGGCATGCTTTTTGGAGGAGGTAACATTCCATTGGAAGACAGTGGGCCTATCTTCTTTGGGATTGGGAAGCTTGCAGCATCACTAGTGTCCAAACCTGTGGCTCCTGCAGCCTTTGACCTCAGTACTTCTAATCCCTACAAGCAGATTGAACAAACAAGACCAAATATTTAATTGGGGTCAAATCCACTTTCAAGTTCCTCATGGGTGCTTTGAAATATTTGCATCCTTTCTGAAAACAATAGTCTCAACAAACCACCAAATTCACCTGCTATGTGAAATGCTAATATATATATATATATATATATATATATATATATATATGCTATATACACACTTCTTTTCCATATTAGACACACATGACCAAGAATGTCAATTAAAGGCATTCCTTCAGATAAATTAATGCATAAGTGCTACATGTTTTCTGATAAAGCAAAGTTCTCTACCAAATATCAAAAATGACTTGTTCAAAAAGTCTACCATAGCAGACAACTGATATTGATTCCCAATCAGTAAAATATATTTTAGAATTATTAAGAGGAGACAACCGAAATTCTCTAAGCACACCTAAAAGACTCATAAGCTCAACATAAAACCTCATCAAAATCTAGACAAAACTATATGGCTTCCTTCTTTGCAAATTATACCAGCTAACATCCAAGAAACATTTGCAGCAACTGCATCCGTTTTCTTGTTTGGCAAGGTATTCATTGTACTGGGATATTTAATCCAAATAAATTTTAAGGAGGCAGATCATCAAATGATATATTAATAATATATCTCGTCAAACTCTTAACAGAAAAAAGCATGCAATACTGGATTACAAGGAAAAAAAAATGTGAAGAACTCACTGACAAAATCACTACCCAGGAAGAAGGCAGCCAACTTCATCAAAGAGACCGACTATTAAGTATATAATTTAAAAAGACTAAATAAGAAACAAGAGCAAGATAAATCAAGTTGGTCATATATTAGATCTTCCAGTTTGGGAGCAATCATGCAATCCTCATAAAAGCCGGGAATCCAAAGGACCCTGTTACACATTAAACCAATTGTCCTACATGGAAGTCCAGAATCTGGCTGTTAGCTTCAAAGGTCAGAGAAAATACCTGGAATAGGAAGTGGTAAAGTCAGTGTCAAGAAAAAATTGCAGGAAAAAAAGAAACATCTCAGTAAGCATTTATCATCACAAGAATGAAGGGAGGAAAAACAATTGTGCAGCTTGGTTTCCATTATTAGCAAGATGATAAAAATACAATAAAATGATGAAAATATCAATACAAATGCCAAGTCCATTTATCACTAGTGAAAAACAGCATGATCAAATACATTTTAGCATTCTCCATTGCTTATGAATAAAAGTTCTTTTTAGATCACTTACCAAAAAGAATTCTTAAAAGTTCTTTTTAGATCACTTACCAAAAAGAATTCTTTTAAATCATTTTGATTTACATAATAGTGAACTTTTGTCCAATTCAACTTTTTAATGAGTAAAGGAAACAACATTAATAGCTATAAAGAACTCAAATATACATTGTGCCTCTGGTCGAATGTGTTCCTATCCATAGGACTCCAGAAAAGGACATCACAGGAAGTGATGTATCTATTAATATTCCTGTGTAGTTAAATTCATACTGGCAAATTGAGGGATCGACATTTGAAGAGATGCTGACAATCTAATAAATAAATAAACTTGAACAACATAGTAACAAATAGACAGGAAGGAGAAAGTCGATGATAAGGTACTCATTGCAAAAGGTAGAATACCTCTATGCCAGTTTGCTAGTGTTGAAAGAAAAATTGACAAAGACATTTAGCTCTTGCCATTAAACAAGTACAGCCTGCTTGGAAAAATGACACTTTTCTTTTTGATAATTGGCATTAACTCACTTCAGTTCTTAGTAAAGAAATTGTTTAGTTTCATTCTCTAATTAAAGATGCTGGAATGATATAGCAATTAAAGGGATAAAAGACGATGCAAATCTATATCAGTAGACAACAAACTTCACCTTTACCTGATTCCTTGCTGGACCACTATTATTAAGAGGTAATTCCTGAAACTTCCTTCTCTGTGGAGGGCGTTTCTCCTTCTCAGAATCAGAGCTTGTACTTGATGTAGAAGCTGAGCTTGATCCTGCTGTCACTGGAGCAACAGTAGAAGTGACAGAAGACGAGTGCCTGAGAGCCAGGGCAACTTGCTGCAAAGGCGTAGCCTGAGGATATATTCCTTCATACCCTCTATAACTAGTTCCTCTAGATAATGCAGGTTGAGTACAATGGACAGTTGACTGGGTTTGGCCACTAGTCAATGCAATTCCGTTTTGAGCCAACAGACCCACTGGAAAACTAGCACTAATAGCTGGGGCAGCAATTAAAGATACTGCTGGAGCAGAAATGGGCCCATTAGCTTCCTTCAAAGCAGGAACAGAAGTATCTCGTTTAACCATGTTCACAGAATTGTAAGTATTGGCCAATTGTTCTGGGGGCGGAACAGCACCACAGACCTTGTGTGAAGATATCCTGAGAGACATGCAGACATACAACTCATGCTAGAAGATGTGTCAAACCACCACAAGGATATAAAAGACCAACAAAATACCAAGCAGAGCCATTTGACCAAAATGTGCAGCGAAACAGAATTCAAAACTTGATCAAAGCACCAAGTGTATGACAAAGCTCAAGCTACAGATAGCTTACTGGAATAAGTTAAAAAAGTTAATGTCGATATTTAACAGCTCACTAAAAAAAATTCCAGAACAGTCCACAAAGAGTTAGAATTCATTAAAAATAAATCATTGATGATGGAAATTTGACAACATCCTCAGCATATCCATCAAAAAAGTTCGGAAAGCAGGTCTGATAGCACCTATTCCTTGCCTTATAGCAAAGCTCACATGCCATATCTGCTCTTCATAATCACCACTTAAATGCAGTAAAAAATAAAAAGCAGTGACAAATGATAAGTAGCTCTAGCATTTGAGAAGTGCATGCTTCCAAAATCTTCACTAGAATTTATGCATTTCCCGGTCAAATTATGGTCTTATGTATATCCACATATTCCTTGACATTATAGCAAAGATGACAAACAGCACCAGCTTTTCATAGTCACTCTTTAAATGCAGTAAAAAATACACAGATTCTAATTATAAGTAGCTCTAGCATTTCAGAAGAGCATGCTCATCAGTTGATTAGCATTTCTGTATTTTCCCAGTTAAAATATAGGTTTAACAATAATAATTCCATATTGATGCTAATGGATAATATTTTATTCTAACAATCAGCAAAGGAAAACTAATGGCAAACCATAATAATGATCAAAATATCAAAACCAACATTAATAATATATTTGGGAGAAGCATCACAAAGAGAAGTCTGAGCACACATAAAAGCTTTAAGCACATTGATGACAAATATGCATGAACATACTAGCAGGAAAAAATGAATCTGGCCTCCATCATTGTTTGACACAACATAAAATCATTAAAACCTCCAGAATAATATTACATAACTAAATCATATCAAACATTACTGAAGTACCTTGAGACACCAAACTCAACACTAATTGTATCCAGAAGGTGTTCAGCAAGACGCTTTGCGTCTTCAAGGCTCTTTGGATTATTACTCGTTAACAATAAGTGCAATGGTTGCTGTACTTCTACAAGAAGCAGGCAAAAATATTGAAGTGACTCAATTTAACAGTAACACGCATAGCTAGATGTCAAGGAGCATAAATGCCAGAAAATTACCTTCTTCATGCTCTAATGCAGGTCCAGAGCCAAGTCCCCTCAGCAAGACAGTTGCCCCTGTTTCATTCATGATGTGATTTATATACTGGTCCTGCATTGCAAAACCAACCACCAGCAACACAAAAAATTCTCTCCCAGTTGTATGGAGAAAGTCAGAGAAAGCTTCAAACATTAGAACCTCTTGCCTTGATGATGATCAAAAGAAATTTGAAAAAGGAAAAGACAAAAGGGGGAAATGAAAACACAAGAACCGAGTTCTATTAAGAGAAGTTTCACAGCAGCTTTATAATTATTAAAACAAAAATCCAAATCTTGACTTATCAAGTAGGCTATTATAACAGAGAGATACATAAGAAACTGAGAACCCACATTTGGTCCGCGAATCCGAGCAGCAACATTGAGCGAAGGATCTACGTCAAAGCCAAGATATACAGTTGTGCTCAGGGCTTGAGTAACCTGAAGCAACCACAAAATTTATTATAGATGCAGCACTTCGGTCACTGCTATATCTTGAAACAAGTGAGCAATGTCTTCAGGATTACCTTCGCTCCATTACTTAAGATAGGTTGAAAAGAAAATAATTGAGCATTAGGACCCTGTTTCAGCATCTCTTCAACCATTGCAGCAGCATGGTCAACTGCTATGATTCTTTCAGCAATCTCTTTCAACTGTGGGTAAGATACATCAAAAACAAAATACATAGAACAAAACATAAAAACATATAATCTTCTTATTAAGAGGTGGGATAAGACAATCTAGTTTCTGGGATAGTGGATCCAACACGATCAAAGAGCATCTAACTGAAAGGACAGTGGATGGACAGTGAAGAGAGACCAATTTTACTGGTTAGAAGTTTAATAGAATTTCACTCCCTGGATCTAGAATGACTTGATCATTATATTAGACATTCTGCACTTACATGAGCACCAGCAGAAATATGAAGATATAATGGCTTTTCACCATCAGCTGGAGCATTTGGTGGACGGAACTTGCCCCTGCAATATCATTCCACTTACCAACATCATTTTTTCTTTTTTGGATCATTTTCTTGAGCATCTTAGCATCCAGGTTATGTAGTTGGAATTGGCACAAAACCAATTCCAACTATCTAAAGCAATGACTGAATTATTAAACCAAAGCAGCCTGAAGTATAATTACCAATGGCAGCTATAGTATCTACATGGCTCAGCTTTGAAGTATTTTATAATGGCTTTTAGGCACCAGTAAGCTCGAGAAAAGATTATTAGAAAAGTAAAAATTCCACATATACCGCCATCCCAAAATACAATCCTTCCAATAAAGGTACACTACTTACCATAATTTTTTCAATTTTATGCATAGACCAAACAAAATGTTATTCTCACAGTGATCTATCTTGGGATAAAAAAAAAAAAAAATAAAAAATAAAAAAACAAATCCTCTCTTCCCTTCTTCCTCACCAATCCCCACCTTTACATAACTTCTAGTGACTTTTATAATTATATCTATACTTTTACGATATCTAAATTAGACATTTCAAGATCATATTTCAATTAGAAAAGATAAAGATAAGATATCAACAACAAAAGAGAATCCGAGTGAATCCTAAATAATGATCTGGTTTTAGCAAAGCATGTACTCAACTTCCATTTCCAGTGGATGGGGCCCCAGGGGTCATAAAGTTACATACCAATTACCAACCTCCTTAATTCTCATCTATCTACAGAATACTGTACAATGAACTACAGTTTGCAATCAATGGATTCAATACCTCGTAATAACCACAGCTCCAGTGCAACTCTGAATCTGCAAGGTTGATATGCATTTGTCAATCTATTAATGGAGATAGAAAATTCTTTAGCCATACCAACACAAAAGATCATCATTACCTCTTCCTGTGGTCTGCCGTTTTGTAAGCCTGCAGCGATAGATGTCTCAGCATCATTTTATAACAATTTCTCGAGCTATTACTATGTCCTCTTGTGGTGTGTGGTTTCTGGCTAAACAGAAAAAAGCAATCAATTCACGTGCAAGGGCATGAGAATCAAGAACTTTCAATGCACCATAACATATGCGAAAGGAAATAGGGAAAAAAGGAACTTGATAGCAAACCACAAGTATGAGCTTTAAAGTGAAAAAAATGTAAGTAGTTCTTCAGAGATATTATGCTAATGGTAATTTTTTAGGTGAAACATTATGCTAGAGTAAGAGTAGCCCATAGCAAAAAACTTACACAATTCTAATATCCATTATTATTTTCCAGTAGAGTATCTAAATGACAAACCTCTAGCCCTCAATTCTAAGGGTTGCATTTCCATCTATATGACAAATGTTGAGACAAAGCTATATTTTTTAATAAGAAATAAAGGACCTATCTTTTATTCAATATTACAAGAAATTCATTTCCATATTGGAACTTATGTTCAAATAAAAGGAAAGTGTTTTCACCTTTCATTGGAGTTTTTTTCATCAATGCTTAATAAAATGGCAGCAACACTTGATGTGATAAAGTTTCACAAATAGTACAAATTTACAAACAGCACAACTTTCTCATACAATTTCTTCACACCGACTTTATTCTCAAATTTGAGCTTTTCCCTTTCTTTCACAGGTATCATTTCCTATTTAATTTCTTCAAATGCCATTTTTGAAGTTGCAATTGGATCTATAAATTAAAAAAAAAAAAAAAAAAAATCACTTACATATATTCCCTATGCACCCATGAGGAGGTATATTAAATTTACATCAGGTTTTGGATCAATCCATATTTATTGACTACTGTCATTATGTTGTTGCTAGCAAATCCACTATTTTTGGTTTTGACGACTGTTATTGGAAGGTGGGAAAAATCAAGGGTTACTCTCCACAATATTATATTGAAAAAACTATTTAAGCAATAGGCACGTTGTCATTTATATGTGGTCCGGAGAGGGTAACTTTACCATATCCAGCATTAAGCTTTAACACACACCTCAAAAAATAAATAAATAAATAAAAAACAATTCCGGTACAAGTCATACACTCACCCTGACACCATAAACAAAAATTCGGAAGCAACATATGCCACACTAAAAAATTTAAAAGCACAATTAACAATGGATATGTTTCATAGGCTATTTTTCATCTGCATCTTATTTGTATCTAATCTGCATATGTATTTTATATGTATCTGATCCGATTTGATCTATATAATCTATCTATGAGTAAAAATGTTTGTTTTCCATCTATATCTGTTTTTAACAAATAGTCTAATTAAAACAGATGTCAAACCAGCGAACCAAACGCAACCTAAAATATAATTAGCTATGAACAATTGAACACATATAAATCAAAAGAAAAAAATTTAGAACCATAGAGTCCACCTTATGCAATTTTTTAGGGATACTGTGATCTCGGTATACTCTATTTAATTTTAATAAATGATCACAATCATATCTTCCAAATTACCAACATAGATTACTAACTAACCAACAGAAACAGACAAGTAAAAAGCTATACGTCTGCAATGACATATATAAAAACAACACCAACACTTAAACCATATTCAGCCAGTGTGCCAGGCTGATAACCTAAACAACAGATAAGCAAAACAATAAAATCTTAAAAACATCTATCAGCCATCACCATCTCACATTCCATTCCTCCAGTGTCATGAACATACAATGCAACCCAAAACCATGTAATTCTATTAATCCACCATTGGTTATGCATCTTTACGCAATTCTCTATTCCTTACTCAACTAAAGAAATTGTTAATCCTCAAAAAATACCAGTATGCCTCCCTAAGAGAAAAGAAAAAAAAAAAAAAAAAAAAAAAGCACCAGAGTAATTGCTATTTCTTTCTGGTCATTTTTTGATTCCATTATTCCAACGAACGGAACGTAACGTAAAAGTTATTCAACCACATTAATCAAAACATTCACTTTTCCCAAAATTCAATTTAATAAGACTAGTCTCACTTGATTTAATTTAACATCGACGGCCTGCGCCACGGGAGGAGGCAAAAGCACTTGAGGAGAAGTTGCGGAACCACTGGAACTGCAAGACCATATTGATAACGGTTGCAGGCAAAGGACAAGAGGAGGGACCGCGAGGACCGGCCCCGGGGACCGGAAACCCAGCTGCTAACAATGATTCCGCAGGTTGATCCCATTTCCTCTTTTTTCTACATATACACAACAACATCCGAATCAAACCCTAACAATCACTAATTACCGAAAAAAAACGCTAAAATCATAATTTAATGAATCCTATACCCGGATTCGTGTATTTTACCTTTGCCTGGTTTGTGTCTCGTCGAAGAAACCCTAGAAGCAGCGTCCTCAGTCATTTTGGATGGATTGATTGTTGTTATAATGCGAATTGGGGATTGAAAAGATGGGAAATTGGATTCAAATGTCTAAAATAATTATCTGGTGGAGATGACAAGAACGAGATGTATCACGATATGAGTCAATTGTTGTAGTTTATCCTTATGTATCTGTTTTTTATTTACATTACCTTATTTGTCCTTGTTTTGTCGTTTACAAGTAAAATGGTGCATTTGCATATGAAACATTTGTTATAAAAAGAGATCCTTATATGTTCTAACGTTGTTTAAATTATACAAATAAAATTTAAACAAAAATAATTATCAAATTACTATACTATTACTATATCATATATTGGACATGTGATATTACGATATTACTAAAACTATTCAGACATATAGTCTGGCTCAAATTTTTGACTAAATATATTACTATATCACATTTTAATAATACAATATATATGTATAAAATAGTATATTTCATTTATAAAATATAATAATATGATAATTATTTTTATCTAAATTATATTTATGTAATTTTTTTGGGGATAATAAACACGTGACGGATGCTTTTAAAAATAATAGAATTATGATGTTAAAATGCGGCAGATGTTGGGGTTTGTGATAACGAGATTATTGTATTATTTCAATAAGTTTATACCGTTGTCAGCAAGCTGGAATAGCTCAGTTGGTTAGAGCGTGTGGCTGTTAACCACAAGGTCGGAGGTTCAAGCCCTCCTTCTAGCGATAAAACATTAATTTTTATGTTTTCTTTTTTTTACACATATATATACATCTGTGTGTATCTACATAAATTTGATATAGACAAAACAAAAAATGGATTTTACATATATTTTTTTAACATAAAGTGTCCAAATATGAATTGATTGAACAAAAGCATGGAATTTATAAAACATATTATAACTTATGTGTTTTTATAGTCTAATCAATTGAATCATCCAATCCATAATCTAATCTTATAAAATTCTATTTATATTGGTAATTATAATATCAAGGATTAAATGACAACTAAATTGTTCCGCTTCTGACCATAAAAATTCCTTTTAAGTCAACATATAGCTTTAATTGTCACAAAGTAAAATTGTTTTACTATCTTACATATACTATGGAGATTCAAAGAACAGTATAATATAAATTAATATTGAGTTCTACTGTGATCTGACGATATTCAAACGAAGTGAGTTGGAAAGCATAGTGCTTTGAAATCAAGACTCGATACTACAAAAAATTTAAAAGAAAAAAAAAGGATTTAAAGCAACGATAATATACATAGTGATGGTTTAGCAATTGTTGTCTTAAATTAAATACCCAACAGTTTATGCAACAATTTAAAATTGTAATCACAAATATTATGTTATAAGAATATCATCTTAAATATTTTAGATAACGGATATTTATGACCATTACTAAGTTTGGAAAACCATAACAATCTATACTATTGCCTTTTATCTTGATGGAAGAAGAAGGGAAAATTCTATAATATTGTCATTAATTTTGATGGGATCGGTCCCATCATCATCCAATGGCTTGCACCATACCTAACCATGATTAACTCACTAAAATAGTTAATTAGCAGTACAGTCCCATCGATGGGACCATGAAACTCCACATAAGAAGGCACAAAAACAAAAAGGAGCTCTTAACCAAAAACTAAAAAACAAACTAGGATAATATTTGAGCCCCAATCAAAAAACAAGGCAAGATTGCCCCTGGTAAATATATATGTATATATATATATATAAACACTAGAAATCTTTCTTTCAAGCAAATCCTAAGGGTTTGTTTGGATGATCTATTTTTTAATCAATATCTGGTATTTTTTATTGGTTAATGAGTAAAAATATATGTTTTCCATTGGTATCTATTTTTGACATACAGTTTGTTTAAAAATGACAAAAAATGAATCCAAAACAATAGAAAGATGATGAAACAAATAAACATAAACCCTATCGATAATCTTTCTCACCTCTCTCTTAATCTCACCACTATCTCACCCAATAAGAAGATGGTCAAGGACGTACCAATACAATTTATCATTCTTTTATTGTTTAGTAAGAGAACTCATATAGCTGCTCTTTTAATGTGTTTTGGATTGTAGACAACTTTATTTGTCCATTAAGACATAAATTACGAGTACACATATTGTCGTTTGCTATAGGCAATGTGGGTTCAAAGCTTTTATATCTTATTTTGTGCTTTTTAGTGATTGTTTATTGTTGGTATTTAGAGTTATTATGTTGGGTGAATTAAGATTGTTGTTATGTCTTTTGGTTGTTTGATAAATTTCCAAAGAGAATAAAGAATTAGCACATTTTTCTGAAAAAGGTGTTGTATTTGATGTTATAAGATTTTTCACAATGTTAGGGACAAAGGGTTTATGATATATCTACTAAGTATTTTCACTTAAATTTATCATATCTGTGCTCATAGTTATATGATCAACGCTAGTAACATATCATATTCACCTAAAAAATTGGTAATGAATAAGAGACTTCTTCTTTAATAAAATATGACATATAATTCTTAGTGTTGTTATTTTACTATTAAACGATAATCAAGAGATACAAATTTTGTCTGCTTCAATTTTTACTAGATATAAAACAAACTATCACCAATTTAATGTATCTATAGCGATGATATACTCATGACTCGTTAATTACAAATCTTGATATATGTTTATGAAATAATAATAAGTGGGTTTATGTTATTTTATTGACAAGAAATCTATATATATATATATATATATATTATATGTCCAATAATCTAAGCTTAAGATAGCATTGTTTCTATATTTATGAATTTGGCGTGTTAAGTAGTTAAAAATTATAGTCAATAGTGAAAGTTTGATGATCATCTAAATGCATAATTCCATGTTAAATAGTTTTGCTAAGATTATGGATTTAGACCTTCATCCTATGAACTTTTAATATGAAATTGATGAGGCTAACAAGCGAATATATGGCAATATAGATAATAATGTTTATAAAATGGTTGGACAACTATTATGGTGGGACTAAACTTTCAATAGAAAACATAAAAATTAGTTTTTACTTTCTATATTTTTGGCTTGTGATCATATAGAAGAGTTCTATAATCATTGAGCAAGGGATCCACCACAACTCCAATAAAAGTCATAGGAATTTGACATTTATAAATGTCATTTTCTGAATATCGAGCAGAGTGATTGAATTTTTATTTGAACTAATAAAGACTTCATAACACTCACGTCTCATGGCAAGTCTCTAAGGCAAGTTAAAACTTAGCACAAGTTGATTTTGTTAGCACAACTACAAGAAGTCTGTAAGAAGTCTGCACCAGGAAAGCAAAGGTCATGATCACCTAAAAATCAAAATTTCATGATTCTTTAGGACCCCAACAAACCCATAGACTTTAGCATCAAATCTCAATGGAATATGGTTTTAATTTCCAAATGATACTACAAAGGAATCACATGTTACAACAATTTCTTCAAGTAGAACAAGAGGAGCAAGAACAACAAGGAGAAACAGAATAATAAAGAGAAACAGAGTATAAGGAGACTTAGATTATCAACAGCAATGAGAGGATCAACGGCAATGAGAGGATCAACAAGTTGAAGATCAGTGCCCTAACTTGTACACTTCAAAGAGAAGAAAATCTTCAAGACATAGGTGCATCATTCTATTTTTCGGTATCATTTGAATAAAAGTTATAGTTTGACTATTAACTTATCTTAGGTGTTTCCTTTTCTTTTTAACAAAGATATATTTAGAAAAGAGAAAAACCAAGGGCCAACAACAAAGAAAGTGTTACATGCTTTATGTGAAGAAAATCTTAAGCCCATTGTTTTGAATGAGCATAAACAACCTATGGTTAGAAATGATGAGACTTTGAATGAATTTAACAACTTTTTGGGTCGTTGGCTCAGAATGCAATTCTTGCATCATTGAATATCATGACTAGGTATAAAATGACTACTAAGGACAAATTGTTGGAGTATGTACAAGTAAGTTAAATATTATTTTAAAACTTTTTCTTTCAATTTATTTTATTATGTGTTTAATTTTTATACTATTTTAGAAAAAGTATATAGTTTCTAAGGAAGTTAAGAAATGGGTTCTAGAGGCAATTAGAGATGCCTAGAGGAATTAGAAATGTAGGATAGAGAATTCGCATTACACAAAGTATGAAAGCTAATAAAGAGATATTATAAAATAGACTGTATTAAAGAGTTGTTAATTTTGTATTTAATAGTTAAATGAGAAAATATATTTAGGGTCTATTTGTTTCATCATTTTCATATCAGTTTGATATTTTATTTTTATCATTTTCAAATAAATATTTGTCAAGAAACAGATACAGATGAAAAACAGATATTTTTACTCATAAAATAGCTAAACTAATTAGATATAGATATGATACAAATAAAATATAGATGCAATCAAATACAAATAAGGTACAAATAAAACTTAGTTCAAATAAGCCCTTATAATCTCTTGGATAAGCAAAGAATTACCACTGCAAATACGATCAATAAGAAAAACACAATGACACACATACAATTGGACCACAATCCTTACAAAGGTATGCAACAAATTGGTGAGAAAGTTATCTACTCTTTTTTATTGTTATATAATGAAACTAAAATATGAATTGTTATAAGTTAAGTTATAATGTTAACTTTCTTTTTCATTTAGCAAAATACAAAAAAGGATAAAGTACCACCTACTCATCTAGAGATGTGTATTGCCACTTGAAAAAGAAATCCAAAGTGAGTATACAAATAGCCAGATAAGGATATATAAAATAAAATTGTAAATACTCTAGACTTCCTTTTTTTTTTATAATCTAGATTTCTTGTCATTATTACATATTGCAAAATATTCTTCTAAATTATATAGCATGCTTGATAATGGATAGGCCCCAATGAAGGTGCCACGGTCTCAACAAACTTAACAAGATGAAGGAACTCATGAGATGCTTAATGCATTTTTTGAAGTGATGGAAAAAGAGCATAATGGACATGTTAAATCTTATGAGAGGACTGCTACTCCATTTGACTTAAAATAAAAAGGAGTAACTAGTGAGTCATCTAAAAGCTCTCTAAGATTCTACAAATCAATTAAAAATAAAATTGGTAGCAAAGATGCAAAATAAATTAGAGGAAGAATCGGAAAATAATAAAAAAAAGGTCAAAATGATTAAAGATATCTTACTAATGCTTGTATCATAGTTGTAAAGGTGTAATCTTAGTTTTTTTTTTTCCTTTAGCTAGAAAGGGTAATCTTAGTTTAAACATTGATTTTGACATTCTTAGCAGCTTCGTTTCAGCCGTAAGATCTCTCAAGGATTCTTCCGGTACACTAAATCTAGGTGCTTTGGGCAATGTATAACCTTCAAATGACACACATAGCCCTTTTGCCAGGTAATAACACCAAATATTTATTATATAAAACATGAGTTCCCGTAAAGACCCGACCCACTAAACCTCAAGATATAGTGTTCTGAGTCCCCAACCACATATAATATTTGTATATTATATGTAAAATTGTCCTAAAACTACTAGTTTATGAGAATTGTTTAATTATAACTACAAAACTTTATAAATAACTTTTAACAAAACAAGATTGCTTACAAAAGCAATCCACACACACACACACACACACACACACATACATCACCATTACAAGAGTTTGTGTCAATACATGACACTACAAAACTTTACAACATATTCTTATTACGAAAATATAATTAGGAGACTTCAAAGTCTTTTACAAAATAGGCTCATCTAACAAGCCATTAATACAAAGGTATATACTTTTTCAAACAAAAGATTTCTTTCAAGCTTTCTTCTTAACATCAAGGCCACTCCAGTCCTACTTGTCCCATTCATCCATAAACTTCTCAAAATCTGACCCATAACCCCGATCATCATATGGTTCATCATCAAGACCTACGAAGCAGCAACAGTGAGCCAAAGGCCCAGTACACAATAACAAATACACAAGCAAAATGCTAAGCAAACTTATTCTAATGCAATGCATAAATAATTAAGTCATTATCTTGCTTAATTCTCATTTAACAAAACAACAATGGGGTATTCAAACCCTAGGATCAAGCTTTGGGAATTCAAGGGTCCTAAGTAACGGTAGTTGCTTAGAGAGTTGATATAAGCATTTTGAATACCTATATCCCCTATATCTATTCAATAAAAGTAATCTCATCTAAAGTTTATAGCCGTTACTCAATTTTACCTAACTTAATCGATAACATCATTCAGTTCACACGTCCCCATAAACATTGAACTAAATCATATTACTTCATCTTAAATGTAAGCAAACGTTATACAAATACTACACTCTCAATCGATTACCCGCTTAACCATAAAAGAATCGCTATTACATCATAGCATACCATTGCATCATGGTAATATTCATTACACCATGCAAAAAGGTTAAAGCGCCTATATCTAACATGTCATTGCATCATAACAGGTTGTCGTTCCTCGAACTAGTTGAACGACATAATAGACAATCAATTATTAAGCCAACTTAAATTAAATCAAGTTCAATTATGCCCATAGTATATAAAAATCAAGCTACTACATACCTAAACCCAGTAGAGAATCACTAGATGCACTCAGAGAAGAATCAAAGGAAGAATTTCTCAATGCTACAAGAAAATTTAACACAAATCAATATAACATTAAATATCATTTATCTATCTCATTTTAGTCAAAAAATATCAATTTCCTAAGCAAAAACACACTTAACAAAAAAATACAAGTTTGTAACTTTGTTTAAAAAACATAGCAACAGGAAAGAAGTAAAATTTAAGCACAATAATTTTTGAATTTGCAAAAACTCAAAACTTAAACATTGTAGATCTCTTTTCAAGCTTTCTACACCAACTTGAATCACCTCAATCGGAGGTCGGATAAAAAAGTTACAGCCAATTTACAAAATAGTGTCACAACAGGAAAGAAATCAGAAACTTCAACACCTTTGGCAACGAGGCCATTTGGGAGGCCATTTCAACCCAGGGAAAATGAGATTTTTGATTCGAGAGCATAACACTCCTCCCAACGGGGCCGTTTCCAAGGCCGTTTAACAGGGTTTTTGACAGTTTTTATACTTCCCTTATTTTGAACACAAATTTTTACAAACTTCAACACTTTTAACTTCAACCAAAACACAATATCAACATCTTACATGGATTTTATCAACTTCAAACGTGAATTTGCTTCACTTTCAACTCATCAAACACATCAAACATCAAGCTAAACTCATTTCATTACATTAGCACATTTGCTTCACATAACCCAAGTCTTGAACATCCAAAACTCATGCACCAAGTTACTACTTAACTTCCACTCATGTCCAACACAAATATCATCACTTCTCCGCTCCAAAACTCATAAATCTTCATCCCAAACACATTATTACACTCTTATACATACACAATCACTTAGGCTTTGTTTTACACTCCACATCACCTTAACCTTCAAACATAACTTCAAGCTTCCCAACACTTCACACTACTTCCAAAAACATTACTTAGCAAGTTAAATAACATCAAAACACAACCTAAACTTCCATTAGCACATAAAACTACTTAAACTCATACATAGCCAAACTTACACTAACATGCATTTCACATTCAAGGAATAAAGAAAGAGTAACAAAACTTATACACTTGCATGGACTTACATGGATGAGGCTTTGTCTTGAAGGAAGCTTTTGGACTTTAGTTGCTTGTCTAGTGAAGGGTTTGGGCTACTTTTCCTTAGAGAGAAGAAAGAAAAACAAAGAGTAAAGGAATAAGGAGAAGTTGGATTTTCGGATGGGAGAAATGAGCTGCCAAAAAGTGAGTCTTTGATCAAATTTGGATTCAAACTTATCATAAACTTGACTTTTTGGGGCAGCTATGGATTGGGCTTGCTTTTTGCATGTTTTAGGGCTTATTTAAGCTTAAAAAGGGCTCAAAACATGGGTTAAAATAAAAGAAATTTTCTGCTATGTTTTTGGGCATTTAAAAGCATATTTTAAAAATTTCCATGCTAAATTCATACATATTAATACATATAAAATACAGATATTAATTATACTTTACGCACATTAATACATATAAAACAAAAGCATTAATTATCATCTCACATATAAATAATCATTATATTCAACCTACCCTAATAATCACATATAATCCACACTTTCATAAGCATACACATTTTTATTACAATTCTATTTTTATAAATTCATTTTCTTATCATCAAATTCATTTCAAACTTAATATTTAGAATTAATATTATATTTACATGAAAATTAAATTATTAAATAAATTAGGTTATTTCAGTTTCTATATGATCAACTTTATAACTTAATATATATGGTTATTCCTTTGACATATAATGATTTTTTTTTTCACCAATAAGTTACTTAGCTATTAAAAGAATTTTTATAAGATTCAAAGTAAAAAAAATTCAAAATTAGGGTATTATTACATATCTATTGAAGATGCTTATATTATGGACATATTATAATAGTTTCCCTTTATTGAATTTTAATTACAATATGTTATATTGAGACCCATATTCAAAAGAAGATTTGTAAATTGACGATATATATAAATTTCTTACTATTAATTGCAAATAGTTTGATCCTTGATGATTTATGAAAGCAATCATGAGATCATATACTCATTATTTGTTTTTCTCTCTTATTTTTATTTTTTTCTTTTAAGGATGGTGAAGTTAAAGAAGATGGAGCTTAAATTGTGCATGTCAAAATTAATGCAAGGATAGAATATTTGAGATGATATTGAGCATTTTGATTTTGCCATGGGAATTTCATAACTTACATCATTGGAACTTAGTTAATTTGAATACTTTGAGAACCATACTAGTTAGGATTTTTTTCTTTTTCTTTTTCATTTTTCATGTTGATTAAATACAAATTTAGAAGTTACCATCGTTGTGCTATTATTATTGTTATTTTTCTCCTTACCATAGGTAACTGTAGATGCCCTATTTTTGGTTAGCCAAGCTTAAAAAATATGTATGTATAAATATATATATGTTAGTATGTAATAAAAACAAAATATTATGTTAAAACCCAAAATTTCATATTTTAATGTTATAAGATATGAAAATGACATGAAAATTAGATTTTATAAAACCTTAGAAATTATTCGAGTTTATATAATATAGTTTTCATCACATATTTAATTTAGGATTCATTTAATCAATCAATTAATTTCAACAAAGATTACATTATAAGCTTGAAAGAAATTTTGTGTGCACACATTATTAAAAAAAAAGAAAAAGCTAAAATAGTTCAATGGGGGAAGACACACGCATACAAATATGGGAGGTCAAGAGTTCATTTTGGGGAAAAGCAATTATTTGTTGATATTGCGGGGGACACCATGGCAGCCATTGATTGACCCATGCATGCTGGCAGGTCATCATTATTGTCTGCTGTCTCCTTCCTTACGCTAGGAAAAATACGGCATCACCATGGTTGATCAAGCTACTTTGGAGCATTTTTAGCCACTTTAGCTTTACAATTCACCATATTGATGGGTGAAATTGTAAACTAGGTACGAAATACTTTTCATTAGTACTAGGTTTGCAGATTAATCTAGAGTTTGAGGGTTGAATCAAAAAGAGAAAATTGGGGAAAAACTATTTCGTCGCTTTTCCAAATTATCAAGATTTGATACGAACTTGCATATTCTAAGTAACTTAAAAGTTATACAAAGGTTTTTAATATGATACATTAGATTAACATACCAAGATTAATTGGATCTAGTCATCAAAATTGGTAAAGTACCAAATTCCGTGCTAAAACACCCTAGAAACCCTGGATTCACATTTGCTTAAAATTGTCAGATTTCAAGTAAAATTAGATCTCTAATTAGTATAAATGGGACATATGCATCTTTGTTCAACACGGTTTGCTCTAATTTGTCTTAATCTTTCACTTCATGTTCTTGGTTAAAATTAGGGTATCGAATTCTAATTCTTTAATTTGTGTTTATACAGGCCAAATGAAAAGAAGCAAACGTCATAGGAAGCTTTAAGGGGTCGAGATCTATAAGATAACCTTCTTAGATCTTGTCGATAGCCAATAGAAGGTTGCATCGGAGATTGCTACTGCCACCGCTGCGGCCACCTTTAGCCTCTCCAAATGCCATCTTAAGGCGTTTGTCAAACCAACTGACCACCAGAGTGTTCCTAAAGTCAGCCCGGGCAGTCTGACACTCCTTCTCCACTGCGCTGTCGTCAACCCCCAGAACTCGGAAGTTGTGTCGTCCGATCCGAGATCCGACCAGCTGCGATCCAATCTTCAATGTTTTCCAGCAGTCTGCGTATATAGTAATTTTTTTTAACTTAATTTCTTTATCTTATTTTATCTAACAACAACAACAACACTGATTATAATAATATTACATAAAATTATTATTTGTCTTGAAAATATAAAATAGGAGACGATGGTAGTTGCTTTTTATGTATACTTAACTCAATGAAATTGTTATCAAAAATCCATTTTTGTGAATATTGTTTTTCACCATGATGAATATGTTTTTTAGGAAAAACTGTGTTATTAATATGAAATTTTTTATTAGACTAAAGTTTTAGGCTAGAATGAATTGTTCAATAATGTACGATATAGTATTTGAATGTCCATATTAGACATAAATTTTGTGGATTTTACTATAATGTATATGCTTTGAAATTGTTTATAATATTGTCTTAATATTACCTGTGATCTTGATATTGATATAACACAATTTTGAATTAGACATGATATTGGATATATGATATTTTTTATTCAATTAAAGTTTTGGAATTGTAATGTTGCATCATACCGTATTGAATGTTGTGAATAGTTAGTCATGATATTACAAGTTAAGATCTTGTTATGATTAAGAGGATATAAGAAATTTGGCAATGCCAATGAATTTAATGAGTTCATCTTTATGTGATATGTGATTTTTTAAATTTCTTGTTAAAAATTTTTGTCATTTAGAAAAAAAAAAAAAAAGGTTCATAAAATTGTTAAAATCTAAAGTGATAGATTTAGGGTTAATAATAAAAAAGAGTCAATTTTCATATAATCAATAAAATTTAATGAATTTAAGAGATAAGACTTTTAAAATTCTAAAAATGACCAACAAACTAAAATTTTCATTAAAAAAATATTGTATTGTTTGAACTCGAATAGTAAGCATGTAAGCACCTAATGGGCTATTAAAAAAAAAAGGTAAAAAATTATTCTTGTAAATTTAATGCGAATACTGTTGTTTGATTTTATGACATATAAATAATAGTTTCCTTTTTTGTAAAATTTGATAAGCTTAACTGATTTGGATAAATCTAAATAAAATTGATAGAAATCTTTTAAATACCTCATATAGAAATACAATTTAGGATGTCTTAGGAACAATTCATGATTATAAAATTGAAAGGATGTAACCATTTAGTTTTAATATAGGATAGCCTCCAGACTCATAAATTTATGGTTATTGTTTTAAAAAACAATTTTTCGAAAATTAGTAGTGAAATTAGGATCAACCTACGCATTGATTCTAATTTAATTTTTTCCAACTTTAGTTGGATGGCAACTCCAAAATTAAAAATTTCTTTTAAATGTTAATTGATAGTTTATGTCAAATGGGTTAAGGTTTGATGTAAATCAGATTAAAGAAATCAAACCAAAAATCAAAATTCAAACTCGATGGTAACATTTAGAGGTTTTCCATCATCAAAGTTCAAAATATTAGATATAACAAACAAAGAGTTGAGGATATAAAAACCTATCCTACAATTTTGAAATTTGCATTTTCCTCCTATAATTTTGAAATGGATTTTCATATATATATATATATATATATATATATTGTATAATGCGTATTTTGGTAACTTTATTTCTAGCAACAGTAGACACGTGCTTAGCCGATACATTTGCTTTGAGAGTGAACTTGGATTGGAATCTCAATTTTAGATTTCATTTCACTTCTTATGTTTTAATGCATTTTAAGAAGTTGAAATCGCAATGATTTGGACTTTAAAGGGAACTTGAATCCGCTTCATAAAGATGGAATATAGTTTAATTACTTTTTTAACCCATCAAATCCTTCCTAATTTTACCTTGTTTGTTCAATTTTATTACAATTCATGAAATCTTTTTTGATAATTAAGTATACACTTGAAGCACATTAGCTTAGTTACAGCCATGGCCCAACACATATCTAGCCTAAACTCATCATAATCTTTACTCCTAGCCAATAAAATCACTTAATATAGCTATACTTTTTCCAACTGGGTCTTATATACTAGGACATTCGTTGAAGAATAGATAATGAGGAGCAAAAGAAATTTTCAAACCATTTCTTATTCACCTTCTTGTTTTGGTCTTTCCATTATCATGGGGAAATAAAATCGTTTTTTTGTTATAATTTATCAATACTATACACTCAAGTCCATGCTTAAATCATTATCGGAATCTACTGTTGTTGCTCGTCCAACCCGTGGCTTTACAATGCAAAATGTTTTTTTGTTATAATTTACGGCTTCTTGTTTCCAAAAGGATGTAAATACGCCATTTACTCAAATGGATTTTAAAAATGCCATGCTTACTATATTATGATTCTATAATGGGGATAATCTTTTGTCCAAAGTGTGAGAACGGTGGAACCTCACAAAAAGGTGGCTATTCACTGGCTTTTCTTTTCTAGGGTTATTCTTTTTCTTTACCATTGACTCAGAAAGGCGATAGGCTTCGTAGGGTGGCCAAATTTTTCATTAGATAACACATACCTAGCAAATAGATTTTTCGTGTGGATATTATAATTTGGCAAATAGACTTTTCTTTCCTCCCTAATTTGTTTGATTCTCCCCTCAAGATGTTTGGCAGAAAGCAGCTGTATTCAATTCATCATTTTACTAGCTAGATTGTTGAATTCTTGATATATTAGTTATAGAAACAACATCCTTCATTGAGGTATGACAACTAGGATTATGGGACCGTTATATCTTATGTTATATCAATGAAACTCCTTTCCACCTTCAAGTGAGGACTGAGGACGGCCTTAGCAGTATTCAACGAGAAAGAAATCCCACCCAACGATAACCATGTGCAACTTGAGGGCTATGTTTCCGTTGTTTTGTGACTTGATATTTATGCTGTTATTGTCTATGATATGGCTTTGCCCCACAAGAAAGAGTGATATAGAAAAGAGATGGTTTGGTCATTTATAATTCTATTTGATGTAATGGACTCTTGCTTAATTTTGAGTATGATTTTGTCGTCAAGAATTTTACTTGCTCTCTCTACTTAAAGATTTTTTTTTTCCCTGAATTTTGCAAAAGAAGGGAGAAGTTTCACTTGCAAAATATTTATCAAGGGATTCTTTAAACTAGACATCGTCATGACGGTTCACGGGTCTCATTTTGATGGAACCGTAATCGCATCCATGAAGGCCGAGTTGATTCCTAGTTCTTAGAAACCAGCGGGTCTAATGGTTCGGTTCTGATTCTATCAAACCACCACACAAATTTTTAGAAAATTTAAAATAAATGTAAATGAAAAAAATGCCTTGAAACTAGGGGTCGCAGGTAGGGTGGGCAAGAAAACCGATTAAATCGAGAAACCAAACCGAAAAAAAAAAAAAAAAAAAACCAATTCGAAAAATATGGTTAATCAGTTCATTGGTTTCAGTTTAGGTTCATGGTTTTGATTTTTTCGGTTTGTAACAGCGAAAAACCGACGATTAATGGTTAACCATTAACCGATATATAAATGTATAATATTATATATGATTAATTATTTTTGAAATATAAAAGGCTAAAGAGTTGAAATCTAATGTAATATTATTAAGCATTGATCTTGATCTAAACAACTTCAACTATTTGTATTTTATGGTATTGTAGTTCTATCTATATGGATAAAGTTTTTATTTATTTATCTTTTTTTTTTTAAAGCTATTGGTGTTGTGATGGAAAAGAAGTAATAAAAATTATGAGTATTGATTTTTCTAGATGAGCTTAAGAGGTTTTGAAACAATAGATATGGCTATTATTCTTAGGCTGCTATTCGTATTGTTCTCCTTTTGTGCATGAACTAACTTGATTTTATCTATTACAGTTAAGATAAGGTTCTAATAACACGTAACTTTTAGAAACAAAGTGGTTTAATTTTTTATGGATCAACTAGAAAGATGGTTAACTAAAAGTTGTAGTTAACCATTAAGGCGGTTAACAATTAATAATAGATCGGTTTAGGTTTTTTCATTTTAAAAACCGATTATAATGGTTAGGTTAAAAAAATGGGATAATGGACTAGTTAACCGGTCCATGCCTACCCCTAGTCGCTGGTACAGGGTGGATAGGGTATGAAGCCTTACTCGTACCCTACCCTATAAGGTACAGGGCATTACTTCTTTACCTATATCTTGTGTCAAATGAAATTAATAAGGTACACGGTATCCTATGGAACTTGTAATTTTTTTATGAAACATTTAGTTTTTTTTTCTTTCTTAAGTTTCAAGTTTATAGTAATATATACAATTTTATGTAATGAGTAAAATTACCTTATTTTCATAGATTTACGATAAATGACTAGTGAAAATTAATTTAAAAAAGTAATTATTTAATACCGCAAGTTCAGTAATATGGGGGATTTATTTATGTATGAAAGTTGAAACCTATGACTTTCTTTAATTGAAGGAAAAATAAAAGAGACAATAACAGAAGCTATAAAAGAACTAATATATTTACCAAAAATTCATTAGAAGATTTGTAGTTTATAGTTTAATTGTCCTTAAATAATACATAAAATATTCTTTTGTTAAGCCGTTAAGGATAAATAAAGGAATGTGGTATTATTGAAAACTAAATAATCAAGACAATAAAGAAGTATCATTACATTAAATAATATTTATGTTAACAAAAAAATTAGTAGAAATAAATAATGCAATTTTATTGTTAGTAACTTAATATTACTTAATCAAATTTTTATAGAGTTGGTACATAGTACTTTAAAACATGTGCCTTATATTTTGTAGAGTACAATTTCTAGGATGAATACAAGGTATTGAAAGCTCATACCCATACCTTAGCTTGTGAGAGCATGTTACGAAAATTTTGTACCCGAAAACTATTCACTGACACTTAATACCCACCAAGAACCTATCCAATCAAGCAAGAGCAAGATCAGGATAGCTATCTTGTATCATAAAGTTACCCACTCACCCCTACTTAGAATTGTATGGTTAAATAATTAATGATAAATGTACATTTGGATAATGGCAAAATTTGTACATGATATTTGCATTTTTTTTTCCAACAACTACAAATAATGGATTTCACAACCATTTAATTTTTGGTTTACAATGTGCAGGCTAAAACCTACATTCCTATTTCTACTATCCCTTTTGGTAAAAAGTTGTGGTTGTGGTTGTGGTTTTGTTTCCCTTTTTTTTTTTTTTTTTAAGTGATGGACGAATTAACCTACCGAGTTTTTGGGATAACTCCCAAGTCTTGACTTGGTAGTTCATGACTTGCTTGAATCGACGAGTTTCAGGCACTACTAGCCTAAACCTACTAGACCTTGTGGGTCTAAACCGCCCCTCACAAGTCGATTCTTGGTTTGGGAACTGACAGTGTCAAATCAGGTCAGTTTATGGGTAAAATTTGACCCATAATGATGTCTACTTTAGACATGGATGTATGGTATTGAATATACCTAACGAAAAAAAAAACATCTTCTTTATTCTTTTTTAGAATTTAAGTTCAAATTCGACTTGTTTAGATAACTTATTGTCCTTCTTTCTCATAAAAATAATGTAAAAGTGTTATTAAATATATATTATATGAAAATCAATTTTTTTTGTTTTAATTATATATTTATATAAACATCATAAAATACAAAACTCACAAATCTATTAATCTCGTTCATAAGACTATTCATGAATAGGGCAGTAAATGAATCGAAACAGCTCATGAGCTACTCGAGCTCAAATCCAAGCTTTAAAATACTCGGCTTGGTGAGCTCGCAACCTTGATTGAATATTAAATCAAGTCGTGTCGAGTCTAAATTTATCGAGTATTAAAATTATTTATAGTTAAATCAATATTTAAAAGAATAATCAAGTTCAATCAAGTCGATTTCAAGTTTATTGAGTATTAAATTGAGTCGATTTCGAACTTATTGAGTGTTAAATCGAGTCGAGTTCGAGTTTAAAAATCAAAGCTTGATCGAGTATAAGTTTCGAGTTTTTCATTTGAATCAAGCTCGAGCTTGGTACTGTATTAACTCGACTCGATTCGTTTATAGCTTTATTCATGAGTCTCCTCACGAGCCACTTTACGAGCCTAATTAAATTGAAACTTTAGTTCAATTTGTTTAAATAAATGAGCTTTATTTTAAACTCAAATTTAATTCTACTTATCAAACTCGAGACAAGATGAGTTTGTATAAATCACGAGCAACTTAACTCGTTTGTAGATCTAAATACGATTGAATGAAGATGATTAATGATGGTTAAAATAATACTAATGAGATTAAAAAAAAAAAAGGAGATATTTTATTAGCTCATTTAATGGTTTGTTGGTTGGTCTATGTCAAGTGGGAACACTTCGCAAAACAGTGAATATACTGACGAATGATGATTAATAAAAAAATATATATTTATGAGCTAATCTAATGGTTGGTTAGTTGGTCTGACTCAAAGGGTGGGGTGTAGTATTTATGAGGAAAGAAAAATTAAAAATATTTTTGAATTTATCAAAATTTATTTGACAACGATACAACCATGATATTTTAATTTCCCTAGGGCTTAGGGAAAGAATGCGACAGTTGACAAAACAATAGGCGTCATCATGCGAACCAATGTGACCCTATGTTGATGATCTTTTGGTTGGATACAACTATAACTAACGATTTATGATAAAGTGTTGGCCTTATAAGCCATGCAACGATGAGGGTAAATTATACTATACTATATTAATATTTATAAATAAGTTTAAATAAAATAATTAATTTTTAAAACTTTAAAATATCAATATTATAAAAATGATGTAAAATAAAGTATTAATATTTTAAATAATTAAAAAAGAATAATCAATATTATATAAAATAGTGTAAATAAAATATTTTTTATTAATTTATCACATATTTAAAATGTTGATCTTCTTTTTTTTTTTTTAACTACATGAAATATTAGTCTTCTTTGAATTACTTTGTATAATATAAATTCCTTTTATTAACCACTAAAAATGTTCCTATCTTTTTAAATTTGACCTAATCATGGATTCCTTTTAATACGATTTACCTATATTGAAAAAAAAAAAAAAACATTAACGGCCCCAAAAAAATATCGTATTTAGTCATCTGTCCTCTTTTCCCTTATGAAATCCACGCATAGCAGTAAAAAAAACCTGGTGCACCGTTTGCTTGAGTTTGTATTTATTTTTGGTAAATGAGAAGTGTATATGAACCGAGCTAAGAATGCTATAATATTAAACAAAAAAAACATTACATGATTAGGGTGAGAAATAGAATAATAGGAGCGTACTATTCGGTCAACCATCTAACCATTAAAATAAATAATTAATTGAAATATTAATTATTTTAATAGTTCAATCATGATTGGACATGGTGTGAACTATTAGATAATTAACAAGACCGATCTTATCAAAATTAATCGTAAGACTATAAAATTTCCCTAATAGCATATCCCTTTCTACTCAACCTTATAGAAATTGGATAATACTATGAGAATCAACTTTTCAATATATTGTTATGAGAAAATAAACGAACTTCAGCTCTTGAAATATGTAGATTAGTTCATAAACTAATGAATATACGATATTTAATTGCCTTTATTAATATATACTTTTAGAAAGTTAAAAGAGTGAAAGTAAATAGTAAAATTAAATAAATGTTTCTTACACATTCAATAAGTACAAAATGCATAAGTTTGCAAATGTGTTGAAAACAATGTGAAAGAAAAAAAAAAAAGTGAAGAAACTCAAAAAAGTGAGCACTGAACAAATTGTTTACATGCGCATTTCCTTATAGCTAATGTGTCCTGGTACCCATTTACACAAGAGGCAACCACTTATGTAACAATATGATAATTTTATAAATGGAGAGAGGGTGGGGGAAGAAATGATTGTGTTGAACAAGGGACTTAGGGTCTATTTGTTTGGCTTTTTTCGGCAGATATAGATACTTTTTTAAAATTTTTTCAAATAAATTATTTATTAAAAAATAGATATAGATAAAAAAAAAAAAAGATGGCAGTTCTCATTAAAAGGTCAAACAGATCAATATGGATAAAATATAGATGCAAATTGGATATATTTACATATATCATTATGAAAAAGATACAGATACAGATGAAAAACAGACTATCCAAACACACCCTAATGAGTTAGTTCCGATAAAATGGTACATCAGTTATTGGATGAAGTCCTCCATGAAGGCCAAAAATGATGCTAAATAACTTCATTTGAGCAAAGTCCAGCAACGGTTGAAAGAAGTCTGCCCTTTTAACAAGCCAAAGTGACTAAACAAATTCATTGTATCGGAATCTTGCTTGGTCAAGTAAGGTCCATTTCCTAAAGGTCGAGCACACTTTAGTTGACTTAAGTTCAAATAACATTCTCGCACTAATAGATTATCTTTTTCACAAGACGAATGTTATGCGATGTAATAAGAGTAGCTAATAATAGTTTAATTGAGCATTAAATTGATTATTTTAAAATTCAGTACCAAATTGAATCTTCATGAAAAAGTACGGATACTAAATTTAACATTTTTTTCCTACTAATTTTACTTCTTATTAGATTTATCAAGGATCCGGTAATTTACTTGTTTTTAGCTCATTTTTTTATTCAAATGATAAAGCTTAGTATCTTTATGTTGTTCTAGCTGTTTATTTTAATTAATGCTAGCTAAATTAGCTACGGATTCATGTTTTAATCCAAGTTAGGGCAGGGAATGGGTTAAGATAAATATCTCAAATGAGCTCTATGTAGTTCTTTGACTTTGAGGAAATCTAATTTTAGTACTACCCTTGCATTAGGCGTAGCAAATTGATGTGACATTTTGTAACATTTCACAAAGTCCTAAATGTGTATAAATGGTTTAGTTCTAGGCTTTCTCAACGTAAGTTTCAATATATGGAATATATATATATTTATATATATATATTTGTTATTATAAGAAGGAGAGGGGAAACCAATCGACACCTCTCAATTAAGAGATCATATGAGATATTATCAGGTTACAACTTACAAGACCATTGACTCAATATATTGAATATATCAAGGTGACTTTTTGTAATCTTTTAATGATATTAGATATTTTTAGACAGGTTTTGCTATAGCAAAAGATAATAGCTAGATACATTGCCCAACTTTAATTCACGTTAAATATATTTTTTATAATCTTATAACTAAACCTAGTATAGGATTTAAGCGTGTACCCCATTTGTTTTCAAGGATTCAACTCAATTTGCCTGGCTTTCAAAATGAATAGTTCAAATAGTTACTACTCAACATAGATAATACAAAAAGAATAATTATAATAGAGATGATGTATGTATGTCTTCAAGTTTCAAATAAAAGTGAAATATCTTAAAAATTTATGTTACTAAAATAACGACAATAACAAAGATAATAATATTAATAGATAATAACAAATCCTATTAGAATAAAAAAATAATACCTAGTAATCAATAATGATAATAATAACATTCAACAATTATGATAAGGAATTGTTAAGAATAAATAAAATAACATAACAATTAGAAATTTAATAAAATTACAAGAACAAATAATTAAAATGAGGGTAATAATTAATATGCATTATATGTCATAAAACAAGGGAGGGTATACACATATAGGTTGTAGTTGACTAAATCAATACAAAACATAAAGGCATGGAGGTAGTTTTAATCTCAGATTTACAATTTATATGTTTAAGGCATCTTACATTCATATAAAAGCCTTAGTTTCCTCTTCCCTTCTTGAAGAAGTCATCCTCTCAAACTTTCTCAAAACTCTCTCTAATATTCATAAGAAAGAAAACTCAATTTCATACTCTTTTAGGATTAAAAGACTTACACAAAAAGATTTAAAGGAAAGAGGTAAGAACAATATCTTAATATCTCTAATCGTTATATCAACAACACTAATACATGAATCAATCTTAGGATAATCAATGATCAAGAGGAAAAGGGATGAGTGCTTGAGAATCTTCTTCAACAAGCAAGTCTAGATTAGTAGTAATAGTTTGTGATTGTGTTGTTCTTCATTAAGTAATCCCATCTTTGAATTCTTGATTTTGATTATATGAGTAATGATTTAATGTTGAAATCATATTTATATTATTAGATCTATAGAATCAGGAATATGTGTTGATGATTTGATTTGTAAATTATAGATCTAAGGATAAACCAGGTAAAATAACGTCAAATAAACATGTTAATGATGATTTAGGATTAATGATTGAATGATATAATTAAAGAATATATTTATAGATCTACGAATTCATGATTAAGTAATGAATGATTATGGATGTTTATATTGAACAAAGATTGAAAAATCATGAGAATCATTAAGATGGAAAATATAAATAAAATATCAACGAATTTATTTTTTGATGAAATTTTTAGGAATGGTATTTTAATGTGCCTATATTTAAACCTGAATTTTTCATGCTATTTGAAATACATTAACTATTTTTAAAAATTAAATTACGAAATAGTAAAAATAGAACAAAATAGAGTTTTGGACAACATAGTGATAGTAATGTATACGGTTGAATCAGTGGCTCTTTCTTCTCCTTTCGTGGTGAGAGTATAATGGTTTGAAAGTTTAAGAAGTCTATTTTAATATGCTATAAAGAACCGACCAAGAATCGGTCGAGAACATCCTCAATTTTGCAAAACCAGTTAGTCATCAATGTTATTTCCCTATTCCAACAAAGTTGAAGTTTTTGCTTTTAAATCATATCAAACCAATTCTATTGGGTTGAACCAACTTATAAGCATGTAAATCAATGAGTTAGAAAGTTAACATAAAAATTTGGACTCAAAAACTAGTATAAAAGATAGTGAATAGGTTCAAGTAAATTAGAGTACGCACTAGTTTTTAATTTCTTTTTAATTCTAATCAAATAAATATGAAATAAATGTAAATAATATATTTTATATTAAAATATGAATTTTAAGATGAATTAATTATTTTAATTTTACGAATTTATTTTATAAGATGATACGAGGTTAATAGGAAGCTAGTGCAGGTTGTGTAGCACACTTAAAGGTAAAGTTGAGTTATTAATGATATGAATAGACTAATTACATCTTAAATGAGTTATTCCACTTGATAAAAAGTTAACTGATTAATCGTAAAATATGTTATTAAGAATATCATCTTAAGGATCGTTACTATAAGTAATTTTAGATCGTTTAGTTAGGTAACAAATGAATTTTAACATATGAAATGACCTAAAACTTTAATTTACTTTACAACATTATATTAGTTGCAAATTAATATTTTAAATAGGAATTAAGTGAAATTTTAAACTAGAAAAAAGGTAATATATATATTAGTAATATGAGACTTTATTAATAAATAATCTAATAAGGATAAATAATTGAATTGGTGACTTTAAACTTATTTGAAATAATTCTTTATATAGATTATTATCCTTTGGATTTTCTATCGTCTGTCTCATGGCGAGATTCCTATTTATTTACAAGTATGCAGTGACCGGGGTGTTGTTTGTTAGGGTATGTATTCTAAACTGAATTAATACTTAAAAACAACCTAAATAATGATTGCTTGAGTGTGCTTGTGTCGTTTTTGAGATCTAACTTAGGGAGCAACAGCTTTGAGTTGTGATGTTAGCACGGTAGTTAAGCACTAAGGCCATTATGGGTAGTTCGACAAGTAATTAATAGAGCAAACGGTAGTGAAGTAATGCTTAGCTGAATCGGATAAAAGTTGCACTTGTTTAGTTTAGGGTAATGTGCCCCTCGACTAAACAGTATGATGGACTGATGAGGATAGTGATAAGTAATGGTTGTGACCTTTAGATGGGACTACTTATTATGATATAGAGTCAGGAGATATAGGTATCCGATTTGCCTATATCAATCCCTTAAGCAAGTGGTGATACTTAAGACCTTTAAGTTCCCTATCGTGTTGCCAGAATATGAGTACTTTACTGTTGATTTGCTCTAGCTACATTAAAAATATAAATCGATGGTTATTACATGTGCATCAACATAAGAAGATACGATCATATTGCGTGCGCTTGTATTGCTGTCGTATTAGACTTCAATTCATTTCTTTCTTTTTTTTAGGTGATGATGATGATGTTGGTATGGATGTTTTGACTACTTCGGCTATGAATTGAATATTGGTGAGAGACTGGACAAGTTGGGCATTAGATGTAAACCTCGAGATTTTTCAGACAAATAAAAATAGATGAAAATATAAAAATAGAAAATAGGATGATAATATAGGACTCAACCAAAACCTTAGAATTAAACCACAAGTAGAAATGAGCTTGTGTATAGTTTTAAACTCTAAAACAAAGGTTCATAAAATAGTATTAAATACTATAATATGATTTCATAGTGGATATCGAAAACTCAAGAAATAAGAATAATTTAGTTAATATTTTAAATACAATAAAAAGTAAATAACCAACTAAGATTATGGTTAGAAAATAATAATTTTTGGATAAACCGTTAAGATTATAAATACACGATAAAAACAAAAAACAGATCCATAACTCACAATATAGACTCCAAATAAATATTTGGATCACACTATTATTCTAGTTAGTAAATTCTTAAGCTATTAGAGCCAAAAACAAAAATTGACCTATTAAGTTAAGAAAAACCTAATCGGGTGAGATAAAACTCTAAAAATAATTTAATACGTAAACTTTAAGCTCAAAGTTGAACTCAATAACAAAATAGAAAATTTGTAGAAATCTATATATATTTTTGGAGATAAAACTCTTGAATAATTATCATTATTATACTCGTTTAACTTAATAAACTATCCTAAAACTAAGATAATTAATTAGCTAAATATTAATATATAATAAATTATGTAATTTTCAGTGCATTTGGTAAAGATTAGTGGCTGTAATTCTTCTTTACTTTTTCCAGCCGAAATGCATAATAATTTGGACAAGAAAAACAAAGGAAAGTCAATGCAAATTATAGACAAACCAATGAAAAGCTCCCAAGTCAGCTAAGTCATTAAATGCTTAGGCAAATTATTGTGCAACTTGTTTAGTGGAGAATTGCCTTGAGAGATTATAGCCTCTTTCTTCTTCCTCTATATATCTAAGTATCCTTAATGAACATAAAAAAAAAAATTTAACTCACAACCAAACAACAACTGGACCTCTCTCGATTTCGTGCTCCAAACAACACACAAAATACATACAGACCACACACAAACAACACCAAAAACAACACAACAAAACTCCTTTAAAACTCTAGCTTAAGCTCAGATTAAGGTGGAGCAAGGTAAGACAAATCCGTTTTAAGTTGTTTTAAGTGTTGAACTTTAATCTAAATAATATTTCCATTAACCTAGGATCGAAAGTAACTCTGGAACCAAGCTCAAAACGTTCATATCAGCCACAATAAGATAAGACTCTATAAACCCTAAGTTGCACCACTTTCAATAAGAAAATTTAAGATCATGTACATGTTAGAGTATTATGAGATGATGTATATATATATATATATTATATATTATATAGAAACACTTATGAATGATTGGTAATAATTTTAACGTGGAAAATTGAAGAAATACGAACTGGTTCATCAGAGAAGATGATGAACAATGCTAATACCGGCCCTACACCGACAACATATAGCCCTACTCAAGCAGCGTACAAGGATAGGTTGGCGGCATAGAGACGGCATAGTCTGGAACAGAGACTACGTAAATTTTGAAATCACGTAATTTTCGTCTAACGCCGGCTTCTAGAATTTAAAGTCGACTGCGTTTGGGTCCGACGTACATGACAACATTGGTGGTATTCGTTAAAGACTGGTAGCCTTTGAGCCAGCGTACACTGGCGTTTGAATTGTGTAAAAATTTACACGAACGCCGGCATCTAGGAATCAACGCTGGTGGCGTAGGTGCCGGCGTACGTGTAAAATATTCCAGATTAAGCTTGTTTCGTCCAAAACCAATATATATATATATATATATATTATATTTATATCTATGTGTAATAAGAGAAATAAAATAAGATTTAGAGAATAAATTCAAATAAAAGATTAATAAAATGTAACAAGTGTAATTTAGCAACTCCTAATATTATTGGAAATTATTACTATCAATATTATTGTTAATATTAGTATATTGTACAAATAGAAATAAACTATAAATATTTTAAATAATTATCTATTATAGATATATAAGAATGGAAATCTAAATAAGCTAAATTTATGAATAATATGACTTTGAAAAATGACAAAATAATTATATGAAGTAGATTAAGAGAAATATGACGACATTAAACAGTAATGAACAAATATAAGTTACTATAATGGGTCAGTTAGAGAATAATATAAAAATAGTAATAATAACTATAAAAAATAAGCTTATTAAATATCAATTTTTCAAATACCAGATAAAAATATATAACCATTCGACAAGATCAAGACAAGTAAAATGAAAATAAAAATTAAATAATAATTGATTATCATAAGACCATTAAAGAACCAATATAGAAATAGCAACAAAACCAAATACTAGAATAGGACACTTCGACACTCAAAGGAATTTTAGTTAAATTATTTATGCCTTATTGATGAATATTTTTATTCATCTAGGTGACTTTGATATTATAGAGGACTTCCCTGTTGATTACTACGATTAGCCGCTATGAGCAGGTGAGTAACTCGGTCATATTATACTATTTGTGCTTGTAATTAATTGAATATATAATGCGAAAATAATAATATGATTGTTTTAATTGAAATGTGTTGTTATCTGATTATATGATTGTTAATCTGCCATTACAAAAGTGATAATACAATGGTATGATGATGTGAAATGATACGATGAGTATTGTGTGTAATGTATGACCACCATAAAATTGAATAAGAATTATTAACTTATTAAATAACCTGGTCATGCATTACACGTACTGCAATATTACATATATAAATGGGTGACAGCTTGCTACGTATTAATATTTTGGTTCTCTATTAATACTTGGTTTTTTTCTAAAATACTAGTTTTTCCAAGGTTTTCTTTGTTCTGTCGGCTCTACGGGAACTAAGTGGCAACAAAGAACGCCGCCTGTAGTATTGCTTTGAAATGATTGATACTTAGAAGTTTTTAAGGATTGATTCATGAAATGATCAGTTAAAACATCATTAAACTAAAAGTGATAACTCTAAGACGAGAAATCATTGATTTTCCTGTAGACTTAATTAGTCTCTCCTAAGAAGGTCGGTCATATAGTAAATGTTCTTCAACCCTAAAAAGAGGGTGTAAATCTTTTTCTTGTTTGGATTCTAAATCATCCAAGCCTGTATCTGAGCATATGTTTGAATGATTGCATTACATATGATTTGCTAATAAACTTACTTGATGTATAATATGTTTGGTTATTCACTGAGCCCGTGGTTTTACTTACACTCCAACAGTCCTTTCAGGTTTACGCTTCGACCTTGGCTAGTTACTTCGAGAAGTTTAGCTCCGATAAGGGTTTAAAAGCCGGATGCCTATAATTCAAATCATGATGAGTTATTTTCTATTTTTAGAACAGCATAACCAGTGATAGTTTATTAGTTATGCATTTGAGGATTTATGAGAAGATTACTTGGTTTGTAATATTATATGATACTTTTATGGTAGTTATTACTAATTTATATCTTACATGTATTTATACTTTCTTATCAAAGCAACTAAAAGATCCTGCTATTTGAAAAATATGTCACTCTCCGAAGGTAATCTAGTGATGGTATTCAAGCGTGACTTTTCTACTACTACTAGGATACCTTCGAGGCTTGACATTAGATGCACTGGATCTTATTTCATTATCAATATGAAAGTTTAATATTTGTGCTGTGAGATTTTGAATGTATTATTGAGAGATTATTTACTATTGCTTATGAAACTTAAATAAAGATTTCTTAATTTTAAATTTATTAGAAATTCACTTAGTTATTGATAGTCTTTGCATATAATATAAGGCATAAGTACTACACGTGATGGAACTATTGAAACTCTAAATCTTATTTGGGGCGTGGCAAAAAGATATGTATTTTATGTAATGTAAGTTAATGATAAATATGTTTTTTGGGCTGGTCAATGATAAATATTATAACATATATTTATACCATTTACCCCTAAGTTCAACTAGAATACAAACATTACTACATGTTGTGCAAAAAGGGGATATACGCTAATTACAAATGTAAACAGGGGATGCATGTACTTGTAACAGAGTTGATGCAATCATATTTGGAAAAATAAAACAAGATGCTCGATATGATTCAATAAGGGAAAAAAAAAAAGGATAATGGATCCTAAACCCACGTAGTTTCTTCAAAATAGAATGTCGATGTTACATTATCAAGGGAAGAGAGTATGAAACAATACACAAGCTTCTTAGGTTTTGTTTTGTGTAAGGGTCTAATCAATCGAGACGAGATGGTCTAGCCTTGCATACTGCAAGGGTATTTACATGAGCGGGCGGTGAATCAAGGTGATGTAGTTCTTTGGTTTCCATGGGATGATAATGGAGAGCATATCCTACACCAAGGAATGTAGCGGGAGGACAATCTTTTGCATAATATTATTTATTATAATGACCTATTCCTCCTCTTGTGAGAGGATTTTGATTGACCAGCCTTTGGACTAGCAGGCATTTTGTTTTGAAAACACTATCAACACTTACACCTTACCCAGATCGATAACTTGTTGGCAAGGAGAGGCTGTTATTCTGAGATCTTCCAGGAGCCAAATACGGACTAAAACTTCGAGTCATGGTTAAGATTATTCGATGCTTGCTAAAGAAGTTTGACTAGAGAGGAAGGTGACTTTATGGAAAATATATTAAAAAAAAGATTTTATTTAGTTTTTTATAAAACTTCTTGGACCTAAAACTGGTTTATGAGTATTACATAAGGGGAAAAAATAAAAATTAAGACGTGATGTTTGCACACCCATTTGTGATATTTTCATATCAATAATAAAGAAATCCAGTAGTAGGGATGAGCTGATGATCTTGTTATACAGAGTACCCACTCGTATCTTGGTCAATTGGGTAGGATTTGAGTAGATATTATTTCGAATCTTCTCTTATAAGGTAGGAAATACGTATGGGGTATTTATACTCTATTAAATATTATATAATTATGTTAAAATATAATAAATAATACTCAATTTTTATTTTACCACCACTTATATTCAATATTATTATTTGTACATAAGTTTTATTATAGAAAGATTTGTATAATTTTATTTTGGAAGAACTTGCTTTTTTATATTATAAAAAATATAGTTGTATGTATGTACTTGCAATCTCAAATTATATAGAAATGTTTATCTTCTCAGACCAATTAATATAGAAGTATCTCCTGAGTTTTTTATTTTGCAATTCATTTCAAGTTTTATAATTTTATTTAATATCACATAAACAAGTTTCATAGATATTTATTGCAAGTTTCAACTTTCATGCATAAACATATTTAGTATATTACAGAACTTTTGATATTAATAAATTATTTTTTAAATTTCTTTCCACATTTTGTCTATATTAAATATAAAATAAGATAATGTTATGTGTTACATGAAATCATATTAAGCACTACAAGTTTAAAATTTTAGAAAGCAAGAAAAAAATAGAGATTTCATAAAAAAATATATAGGTTCCACAATGTACTATATAGTTTTTACAGAGTATACGATACAGAATACAATAAGGTAGGCTTCAAATAAAAAATTTAATACCTTTTACCATATAGATAGGATAGAGTACAAATAATATTTCATACCCTACTCAAGTACTCAGATCATGCTTGCTCACCGTAGTTTGCTTAATGCGTAAATTTCATTGTAAGATATATAAATATCGAACTTAACAATTCGTGCTAGAAGCATGTTTTATGTTTGATAATCTCAAGCCGCAATACTATTATACTAGGATGTTTCATATCATAACTATTAACTTTCTATGTTAAAGAAAAAAAGAAAGAAAGAAAGAAAAAAAGGCTTTTAAGTAATTTCTTCAATTGGCAAAATATTTACAATGAAAACTATAAAAAAAAAATATAAAAGCATTTTTTCTTAAGCTTACATTTATGAGAAGGCCAATAAAAATACAATAATTAAAAAAAATTCAATTATCGTGTTTGAGTGTCTTGTGACTAATTTAAATAAAAATTTATCATTTAGTGATTTATTGGGTTTATATAGAACATACTGCGAATAAGTCGAATAAAAACTGACTTGCACATATAATGAATATCTTGATGTTCTCAAATTCAAAATGGCTTCACTGATCACTGATATTTGAATGAAAGAAAAATAAAAAAAACATTTATTGTAAATGAATTTATATAAGGGAAAATTGCAAAATATTCATTCAAACTTTTATCTAATTGTAGATTCACATCCTAAACTTTCAAAATACATTTTTGATCCTCCAAACTTTCAACTTTTGAGGCACTTAAGAACAATAAACATTTTCAATGTGAACTTTGAAAATTTGGAAGTAAATCCATACATGTTTGAAAGTTTAAAGAGTAAATTTACATATAGATAAAAATTCAAGAGGATAATTTGTAATTCTCTCCATTTTGTTTTAATGAAAAATGTTAACATTTATAATCAATTCTTGAAAGTTGAAGAGGTCTTAGGAGGTGAAATCGCACTGAGGTGGGAGTTTAAAAGGTAATTTTCAGTTTTTCATTATACAAATAGAAGCTTAAAATTATTATATATACTAAGAGCATCGCTCTCACCAAACTGGAGTTGAATATTAGATAGAGGCGGCCAAAAACCAGTGAAGTCGATGACGGGGTAGTGGTAATGTGTGGCGAGGGAGAGAGGGATTCGGATAAAGATAAATGGAATGGAAAAGAAAGGGAGGGACTTTGTTTCTATAGGTTTGGTTTGATTTATGGGATGGAAAAATAGATGAAAATGGAAGAAAATGTTATTTGTTTTATATCGATTAGTTGAAATAATATAAATTAGAAGACTTAAGATAATTAATAGACCTAATATCATATTTGGTATACTAGAATTGTTTGGAATGGATTGAATAAGGGAATGACAAATCCATTCCTATGTTTGAATACATTCACCAAGTAGAATGATTATTTAATAATTTTTTTTTTCAAAAATACCCTCCATATTAAATGTGGATGATAAATATGTATAAAATAAAAATATAATTAAAAAATAACCATATATATAGATGGAATGGAATCAAAATTCCGCCTTTGAGAAGGTAGAATTGAATTCACTAGAAACCGTAATATTTGATTTTGGTTTCTAAATACACTTTCAAACACTGGAAAAGAGAGTGGGCGTCAGAATTGTGATTTCATTCTGGCCACTTCTGCGTACTAAACGTGCCAAAAGAGGTTTTACTTGGAGAAAGGATTTAGTCCATATCAAACACCATATTATGCATAACAATCTCTATTTTTGGATAAAGAATATAGATGGTTCATTCATTTAATTCCAATAACAATATCTATTCTTGGATAGCATATGACAACTTTATTTTAATTAGTTTAGCTTATATATGTTTTTTTTTTCATATTTTTGATAAAATTGTAATGATATAGCAATTAACAAGTATTGTTTTTCTTTTGATGTTAGCTTAATATTTTATCACATGTCATTTAACTAATTATTGTGGAGCCTATTTAAAAGCAAAAAGAAAATTATAGCATTTTTAAACAATGGGTATAGTTTGTTTTTAAGAGTTTTACATATGATTTTCCTTAAAAGAGATTACAAAATTTTTAAAAGTAAATAACATTAAATATTTATATTATTTTCCAATCAAGTAAAAATTATTTTTTATCCAATTCACTGCATTTAATGCGTTATTGTTAACAACACATATAATAAATATAATTTAAAAGCATGTGTGTTTGCTTTATAAAACTACCTCCAAGTGAATAATCTTGCTTCTAAATAATGTGAACTTTTTTCTTTTTAGTAGCCTTTTTAGAGAATTATTTCAATCCCACATTACTAATAAGTAATATTTTTAATTAAAATGAGATGTATTGGTGCATAAATAAACTCATATTTTCGATAATTTTATACCAAAATAAGCTAAATATTATAATATATTTAGGTTCAATTTTTATTTTAAGCCTTGTAGTTTTATTTTGAATAAAATTCTTATTTTTAATATATTTAAAATAAAGGTCGGTGGACCGGGACCCAGCGGGTTTAGGAATGATGACCCGCCCTGTCTATTTTCTGTCTCAGTCCAAACATTTTGACATGAACTGTGTACCTCCGATCCTTGCTAGTCAGTGTTAAGCGTTAACGGTCCTTGTTGATGCTGTCTGGACCACCTTACCTCTAGGCTTTCGTTCCAACTCCGTGCCTAACGAGATTTCAAACATTTTAACATCATATTTTTATTATTTTTAAATTAATATCCATCGATGATATTTTTTTTCATATAGGTATTTTTATAATAAAATAATAGATCAATTTATTACTTATTTTATGACAAACAAGATTAAATCCCAAACCATATGCCAGAATGCCTCTGTAGCAAAGTGAACAGCACCACCACGCATTGACCCACAACCTTATAAACACCTTGAATCATTTGCCTTTCACAAGTCCTTTTGTCTTCTCCCTCCTGCTCCTGCACTATCATTGTCAACTTGTACCGTTTCACTTGCACCTTCTGCTGTTCAAACGGAGAATACCCTGGTTTTAATATGGGAGCCGTAATCATACTAAGAATGGGACTTCTTGAAGTACCTCCTCCGACACTTACTAATGGAAATGCAATCTGGGGTTGTGCATATCATGCAAAAGCTCCATTAAAATACGTAAAGGTGAAAGCTTTTGGAGGTTCAAGTGGTAGTAGCAGCAGTAGTGTTAATGAGTTTCCTTCTTTTCTTCCTAAAGAAGTGGAGAGCATCAAAGACCCATTTGTTCGCAAGTTGGCACAGAGAATAGAGAGGCTTCCTGTACAGGTAATGCACTCTCTTTCTTTCTTTCTTTCTTTTTTTAAACTTATTGTCCCTTCTTTTTAGATCTTATTTTGGATATATATGAATCTCATTACTTGTATATGCACTGTTTATGGTCCAATGGGTTGAAGATATGTGGGAACTTTACCTTACATTTTTTTGCTAATAATGTATTGTGCCACTGTCACCATTGATTGTCAAAATAATTTGGTACTTGCTTACTATGATTTGATATGTAGTGTGGTGTTGGTATTGAATTTTTTTTTTTTTTTTTTCCGTCATGTCTGTCCAAATGAGAATTTATTATTAGATCATCCGTATTGGAGTTGCAAGGTAAAAAGAGCTGAGCGAAGTTAACTCTATTAACCAATATAACTAATGTCAAAGTTGGGGAAAAGGAAATTAATATTGCTTTTTTTAAAAAAAATTATAGAAATGCTATTAGGATAAAAATAATTCTAAAAATAAGCAAGCTTAAGAGACGAGATCATAAGTGGCTGACCTCCTCTCTTCAAGAGATGAGATTCAATTAGCCATCTTCTATCTCGTCTCTTGAGAGACGAGGTCAGTGTAATTAATTCCTCGTCTCTTGAAAAAGACGAGGTCAACTTACCTATTCTTGGGATTATTTTTTCATCCGACGGATTTGTATAATTTTTTTTATAAATGATTATTTTTTTCTTTAATCCTCAAAGTTGCTCAAAAATGAGTTCTTTCACCCACATAAAGTAAAAAATTATTATAAAAATACTAATAAACTTTTTTATAAAGCAATTCATGATTAATGAAAATTTATTTAAGTTATTGATACGACATTTTAAACAACTCTACAAGGAACCTATTTTTATGTTGCTCTTAAGGGAAAGGCAAATTGAGTGTCTTGGCAAATTAGTGTCCTTATTTTCAAAGTATGTGTGATTTAGTAACTTTGTTAAATAATATTTGATGGACATTTGTGTTGATAATCGGATAATAATGGACACTTGGTCAAAAGTTGCGAAAATCTAAGGATATGATATTAAACTGCTAAAAAATTGTCAAAAATTAAAAGTATGATCACTTAATTTGTAATTATCTTATTATCAAAATAGCAACCGTCAAATATTATTTAACATAGGTATTGAATTGCACATATTTTGAGAGAATAGCCATTAATTGTCAAAATTTAAAGATGGGACTTGAATTGCTAAGAATTGAAAATACGGGCATTTAGCCCGCCTTTATTCCTTTTATCAGTGACATACTCATATTACTAATATTTAAACATATGAATATGACAATGTTATAAAACTTGCATGAATGTTTTTCTACATTAGAAAATATAATTCTACTTGCTCATTATTCATTCTACACATGGCGTATTAGGAATGATGGAATATTTTTTTCCCCCAGTATAGCTATTCAAGCTTTATATTTCTCAATACTGGGTACAAATGAACAAAGCTAGTTAACAAATTTGAGCTTGACAAACTACTTGAGCTTGAGCCGGGCCGAGTCAAGTCTAGATATTAATAATATTTTAATTAAAGTTAAAAATATTTTTTTTTCATAAATTAAACCTAAACAAGCTTGATCAAGCTCTTGATTTTGTGTAGTGCCATTATGAGTTGAGGATGAGATTAAGCTTAGCACTATACCATCTGGACTTGAGAATTATATATAGTAGATTTAAATAAATTTCGAGATGAGTTTCCATGAAACAGAGGCACCTTCATGCCTTGATTGTGAGAGGATGAAAATATGTACCTATATTGTACTGTTAAAGCGAAGAAGTTTTTTGATGGTTGCACTTCAAATGTAAAACAACCGGGTAAATGATTGTGAAAGTGTACAACAAAGGACTTTATCTTGGTCCTTTGAATAGTTGATTTTGCAAAATTATGAGCTCCAATTATTTCATGTAATTTGTAGGATGGAGTTGGATTGGCCCTTTTATCATTTGACTTTTCATGCTTCCCAGGATGCAAATACTGGCCCTCCTCTTGGAAAAGAAAAATGCTTGAATATTTGTCCTATTATGTATGATTTCTTTGGATTTAGTCTCATTTATTTGCTCGAGTTTAATTTGATCATACTGGTGCAGAATTGAAACTCGTGTTACTTTGATATAATAAATATGAAAACAATTTCTCAGGGAAAAAATAAATGAAAATCCGAACACATAGCATTTGAACTCTTGTTTTTTCAACTTGATGTTTTTCATGTTATATTTTACAATTTAGCATCTAAGATTTTTGAGAATTCAAAGCCTCCTTAGGGTGTTGCCTAAACCTTTTGTTTTTACTAGCTTGAAAATTTGAAACTTACAATGCTAGTCTCGATCTGCCTCTAAAAGACCATATCGATTCTCATCTTTTTTCCAAGTTTCTTCAATGACTATAATGTTACATGAAAAATGCAAATATACTGAGTTATATTGTTGATTGTCACTTATTACATATGACTCTGTATGATGCCATCTCACTAGTTTGGCATTTCCTTTTTCCTAGGCTTGACATAAGCATTACTTGGTCTAGTATCAATAATTTCTTTGCCGCGTATTCACTTTGTGGTTAGGAAATACAGTAGTAATCTTAGTTTCGAAAGACCTCTGGATGTCCAAACTACAGTGTAACAATAGCATGTGTTGATTCATTCATTTAAATCCATTGAGTCAATAATCTCGCATACAGAGCTGTATTGGCATCATTGGAAAATAGTAATCATGCTATTTCCTTAGAGATAACGACAAATGAAGTTTGAATTTTGCAGATTGGATCCTCCAATATGTGCATAATGAGTAGTTGCGTGAAACCAACTACACTAAGTGATGCCAGTCCAGTGGTTCTGCTGCACTGCTTTGACAGGTTTATAGAAATCCTTTAGGTGACCCCGGATATTCTTCTTCCTATTTACTGATATGGAATCCTTATTCCTTAGCTCTTGTTTAGAATGGAGATGTGCATATCCTTTACTCGAGGAAGAGGGTCTAGAAGCCTGGGCTGTTGATGTACTTGGATGGGGGTTTTCTGATTTAGGTACCTTTGTCAACTTTGTAAATGTTAGCATTTGATTAATTATTAGCCTAAGTTTTTTTCTGGCTCTGGTTTATTTCTAACAACTTTTACTGTTCATACTAGAAATGCTGCCATCTTGCAGCATTTCATCAAAGCGAGATCACCTTTATCAGGTAGATTGCTATTTTCAGGGTTACTCTATCTACTTGTTCCATAAATTGATCACTGGCTAAGCTTGATCTTTATTTATCATTTTTACATTTTTTGCTGTATTGATAGTATGTTATTTTCTTCTTTATATTTAAATTGTAAATTCTTTTAATTATGTGCATTGTAGCTTTGGAAGTCCCATATTAAGAAGCCAATTACGCTAGTTGGACCAAGCCTAGGTGCTGCAGCAGCAATAGATTTTGCTGTCAATCACTCAGAAGCAGTGAGTATTTAAATTTGAATCTAATGCTTGTAATTATGATGTCCTAGGCATGCAATGGTTGCATATACAGGGCAATCCATCGCTAACACTTTTTTTACACCAGTGGTTACTAAGTCTTCCTATGTTATGAAACTTGCAAAACCCCAACCAACATATACAAATGAATGCAGTTATTATGGCTTTCATGTTTTTGTAAGCCGGTGAGGAGAATATGAAGTATCCTAGTGGGCAATATACATAATACTGGAAGCACTATAAGCATGAGCTAGTAGCCTGCTAGAAGTTTTTGTGATTTCATTGCCATATGGCTGTTTTTTTCCTCTTGTATAGAATAATCTTTAAGTGACATGAAATATATATGAAATCATATTGCAATCTCCCTATTTGTTCATTAGATCTATCCTTAATTTTTTTATCAATTTGAAAGGAAAATAATTGAAAGGCAATGGTTGAATGCAGTTATCATTCTGCAAAATATTTGTTGGATGATGATCCCGAATATTGGCCCGTGATTCTCAAGTATCCACATGATCTCCCTCCCCATCATTTGTCTATAAATGATGATTGATCTCTTTATTGATGAGTTTTATCCTGAACATCAACTCATTGTGCCATCTAATGGAAAATTTTGTCCAATTCTAAGTCTATATATTTGCTCAAACATCTCTATATATTACCAAAAATTTGTAGTCTACTTGTTGCATTTTATATCCTGTCTTTTAATAAGCCACATTAAAATACTAAATTGAATCAGTGGTTCAAGGTTGGGCTGGGTCAGATACCGGGAGTCTAAAAGCTTTGCTGCATACAACAGGCTATTCCTTGGCTTGAGATTGGGGCAACTTTGTACCCTTATGTATTTCTGTAATTGTCATAAGGATTCATTCTGTATTTGGCAGGTTGAAAAGTTGATTTTGATCAATCCAAGTGTTTATGCAGAAGGCCTAGGGCTTTTGGCCGAGTTGCCAAGAACGATTGCTTATGCTGGGGTAAGTTCTAATAATTTCAATCTAACATTTTTGTGGGGAGGATAGCTGTAATGTAGTTTATGCAAACCAAACTTATTATCACCTCTTTGTGGGCCAAATAGTCTATGATCTAATAGTGCATGAGATTATATTACCTGTATTAAATATCAATTCAATCTGCCAGACATTACATTTATTAATATAATGAAAAGTCACCATTTCTCTTCACATGTCCTCTCGTTCTAGTTCAGATTTTTAAGGCAACATAAACATAAACATCGAATTGAAACTGAAAGCAATGTAACCCTTTGGTGTTGCCAAAAATAGTGGGAAGATCTGGAAATTTCACGTGAGTGATAGAGAGAGAGAGAGCCATAAAGTTTTTAGTTTCTGATATGCAAAAATAGTTATGGAACCCAGAATTGTGTTTGGGGACTTTCTTGGGCTTTCATTTTTAGCTGAAGATAAAGTTCTACCCTTTTGGCTGCACAAATACTGATCAGTGATAGCACATCTTTTGTTGTTTATGTCTTTTTTTTTATTTTTTTAGTTTTATTTCAGTTTTTTTATGATGTTGACCTTTCTTGCCAGAGCTTATTATGGGTTATTTTCTGGCATATGTCGCTTTTAGTAGTACATGACATAAATTAAAGGTGTTAGGGATTTAGATTTGGCAATTATATAGCAATATCCACACTTAAGCCTTCAAGTTTGCAATAATATAGAAGCCAAATTTGGCACAAACAAGAGGTATTGCAAATGTAAGGATTATTCAGATGCTAATGAGATAGGATGCCCCAAAGCAAATAATTATAACTAGAGAAAAAAAGAAATGAAGCAATGCCACTGAAACCCTGCTCCCAAAGCATGACCCTTGTTCTGTTTAGGTTGACTTATTTTATCATCATTTTGGTGGCCAGAAGGGGGCTGGCTGCAGAAATTGAGGATTGGAGTCTAAACTTCATCCCTCCTTGAAGGCAAGGGCCAAAGAGGTCTAACTGATTGTTAAGTAGTAATAAATGTCTAATAATAAAGCTATTTTATTGTGCTGACAGAAGTTGCAATTGCATAACTTATGGCATGATAATGATTTAGTTGTTTAGTTGTCTGACTTTCAGTGATCAATTCGTATCAGAAGCTTTATTTCTAAATTAATAATGCTATAATTTGCAAACCTGAACATATATTCAAGTGTTTGTTTACTAATTAAGGTCTCTGGGAACTCTTATGACAAATTGCATCAAGTCCTATATTCAAACACCAACAAGGCCACTTCTTAGCTCTACGTGTGCAGTGCAAGCTTGACTAGCCACTGCATAGACCTTGTTGGGGCAGTTTTATATCCTCAGAGGTAGCTGCTCAAATTGGGGATGTGCTATTCTGTCACTATAAAATGTTAAGGTTAGTGTCACAATTATCTGATATAAAAGTTTAATTTTTTAGATGAGATAATTGTAGTGCTAAACTTAACATAATATAGAGGAGGATATCATAAATTCGAATCTTATACACTCAATAAAATCCATTAAATTAAAATTATCCACTTGATGATCCTCAATTAATGTTTCAGCCTATAAGTGAGGAGAGTGTTATGTGATAAATATAGTATCCACTGTCCACACTATATTTAAAGTTCAAGTTTTTAGATAAGATGGTTGTGGTGCTAATTTTAATATTAAAAATAAGAAAAATAAATTTAGGACAGCTTGGGTGAGTTTTCTATTGGTGAATCTACCATCTCTTTGAAATCCAACAAGACGATCAGAAAAATAATAGACTCCTTCATTAAAACATCTTGTATAGCTTCTCCTTTTCTCTCCTTTCTTCTGCAATTTTTTCATACTAAAGTATATGTGAATGGTGAAATAATTAGGTCTCCTTAATGAAGAGCATTCCACTGCGCCTTTATGCCAGCATTAAGGCCTTTTATGGAGCTTCACTTGCTACAGCCTATGATTTGACCAATGTAATACTTTTTACCTTCTTTCAATAGATTTGTTGATTAGACTCATGACGACATATTCCCCCTTGATACAGATTTTCTTTAGTAAAATTTCAGCCCATTCACTCCAACATGAATAGTTATTTATTCCCTTTTTGTTATATATAAAGTTACTATTATGGTATTCACTTGAAGGAAATGACAATTCATAATATATTGCTATTATGTAAAATCATGAATAGCAATTTATGTCTCCACATCCATGAATTGTCATTTAATGGTTTTTTTCCTCCAATTTTGTCATAAATACTCCTGTTTTAAAAATATAACTTATGCAATTAACCTTTTTTTATAATAAATATAAGGGGTCTAATAATTATTTGTTTTATTTTTTTCACCAAGTGAATATTGTAATAGCCATTACAACCTATTATATTCCTATTGAATTGGAATTTCATTTCTTCTTTATTCCATACGACAAAGTGAACGAGACGTTTATGTTTTATGTCTTGCTTGAAGTTCTTCTAAATCTATCTTCATGTTTTTTCTTTAATTTTTTATTTTGTTCTGCCAAACCTGTTAGGTGGGCCGTTTGCATTGTCTAATGCCTTGTTGGGAAGATGCAACCATTAGTTTCATGTTAAGTGGAGGTTATAATGTTGTTGACTTTATAAAGAAGGTAAACTTGCTTTGCTCCCTGATTTCAGTGATTGTGGTTGTAAGATGGCATTTGATTACTCTGAACATATGGTTTTGAGTGTTGAATTAATCAAGCACTAATTGCCACTAATAGCAAAGCGCTGAGCACAGTACCTCTTTTATCTCGTTTCATTGCAATGCTGTCATTATTGTCTACATTAGTTAATATGGCGCTTACATTAGAATTAGAAAATGAATATGTCTTTGTTAAGGATCGTTAGCTAGCTCATTACCTTAATTAAGACTAATTGACTTACTTCCTGCATATTTGCATTGATATCATGACCAATATAAGCAGAGAAAGGAAGTTATTATAATGGTGTTGTGTCATGTTTCTTCTTCAATTCTCACAATCTCCTCTACAGTACCACACTATGATTGATATTGCTAAAAGATTATAGTAAAGGATATAGGTTTTGTTTTGCATTTATTCATTACTGTTAAGTACTTGCATGTGTGCTATGAGATTTTCCTGAAATATGTTTCACTTTGTTTACAACACCTCAAGACACTAAAACATATACAGAGATTGCTAAGAGAAAAAAACACTTCCTCTTGAGAAGCCCTCTTCAAATCCTGGCCTATGATCATCAAAATAAGTGCTTAAGAGTCATTAATTATACCATACTAGATCAATTTGCGGGAACTACTGCTAATATCTAGCTATAGTGTTAACTCTTTGCTACTAAGAGCAGGAAATCATGACGAGTTAAAATCTTGAAGTATCAAAGTGGAAAGAAAATACAAAATCCTTCCACCATGTACGTGCATCTGACACAGCATTTCTGTTCAATATTTTTCAGGTGAAACAGAAAGTGCTTATTATCCATGGTGAGCATGACAGGATAGTCAGCAAGAAACTCTCAGTGGTTAGTCCTCTACTCAAATTGCATCATATTAACACAAAATCTAGGTGGAAATGATCTTTTCATGGCATCTGTACTTCATATCAACAGTACTTGTTCACTCTTTCCTCTTGCGTGTTTCCTCTCAAATTTATACATATCGAAACCTCATAATGTCTACTTAACAATATTGTATCAGCAAATGTGAAGCATGTTTCAGTGAGTTTTGTCGTTTTGCTTGTTGTGAACATTGCAAACATGTGGGATAGAATGTCAATGTTGATTTTATTACCAAGTTTTTGTAAATCTAGTAGTGTGGCTTTCATGCACCAATCTCACTTAATATTCAAGTGGGATCTCATACTACTTCTGATGTTCTTCTCAAGTATGTATAAACCATAAAAATGTTAGTCAAAACACATAAAGTCATGTGATCAGATCTGCAAGACAATGGAGCATCATCGTTTTGCATGATGTCGGAACTGTTTTCTTCTCCCAGCTTTCTTCAGTCTGCTAGCTATGGCTTCTATGCAATTAAACTGCATAACAATTCTTAATACTTCTACCCCAGTTTTTTCTGTATTAAACTGCTGGCTGATGAAAATGCAGAGACTTCACAGTGAGCTGCAAAATGCAATCTGGCGGCAAGTATCGGATTGTGGCCATCTTCCTCATGTTGAAGAACCTACGGCTGTTGCCAAGCTGATAGCACATTTTGCTAAATATGGTTACTGTTGATCAAGCTTATTGCTTCTATATATAAACAGTGGAGATAGAGTTGAGTTCGAGTTAATTTAGAGGTTTGAAAATTGCAAGATAAATTATTTTTATTTTAAGTTCGAGCTTAACTTTTAAAAGTTAGAAAGTCAAGCTCAAGTAAAGCTAAATTTGAAATTTAAAAAGTTTACATGTTACTTGACTCATTTCTTATCTGCAAGATAAATAGATGTATAAATAAATAGATGGATGAATAATGTAATGGCCCTTTAATAGGCTTGATAGGAATCACTAAAAACTATCATGGTAATGATAACAGTCTTATATGTCAAAGATCAAAAGATTTTATTTAACATTGAATAATTATGATATATACTATTTTATAATATGAAAATAATTATGAAATCCCAACTTTCTATAGATTGATGGGACCATAGGAAATCGGTATCCCCTACCAAGTAAGATTAAGTAGCTTGCATTAATATGAGCTTGAATGGCTAAGGAGATCTTTTTTCGCAATTGAATTTCTACAGTTGGATTTTAGATTTCTAACTTAACTTTCCATGTATACCAATTTTATCTTGTACCGTTCTCATGGAGTTACCTACAAAATAATCTATTGAGAGGTGAGCAAAATCATTGCTTAGTGAAATAGGAGTGTAATATTTCCATTACTACCTTAAAACACAAGCAAGTTGGCAAACATATGTTATACATGAACATGCATATGTAGTGCAACATTATATGCAGTTTCTAGTAACCAATGTGTAAAGACCCGACATGCTCAATTCTCAAATTAAGCACACCAAGTCCCCAACCACGTATAACTCTTACGAATTATACGTAAGGTTGTCTTAAAAGAAGGTGTTTATGTTGAACATTGCTATCCGATTTTAGATTATGAAATTGTTTAGTTAGATTCTGACAACAACTAAATTTAGCAGCGGAAAAATAAACTTTAATAAAAACGTTTCTACATAAAAGCATTTCAAACTTCCACTATTAAAAGTGGAAAAACTTTCACTTTGATAAATATTTACAAAAGCTTATTTACAAAAACATGGGCACTAACAAGCCCTTAAATGAAAATACAAATTTATAAATAAATCCAGTCTTCATAGAACAAAGCAAAGAAGAAACAAAATACAAATATATCTCGGTCCTATTACATTTCACTCATCTCCAAATCTTTAGAATCGCCCAAAACCCGGGACAAGCATCATCACATCAATCATCATCACCATCACCATCCTCATCAACATCAATAATAAGAACAACAACATCAACAATCTCCACATCATCATCAAGTCATCATCCATCATCAACAACAATAATACCTGTAAAAAGAATAACAACAACAATAATGAGCCGGAGCCCAGTACACAGTAATACAATCACACACGGAGTGGCACACGAGCTTAACTAAATGTAATGCATCAATCCACAAGTTATTATCTTTTCATTAAAATAAACAAATCAACAATGGAGCACTCACACTCCGGAACAAGCCAATGGGAATCTGGGGATCCTGAGTAACGCTCACGACGCTCAGGGGGTCGATATAAGCAGTCCGAATACTTATATCTCCTAGATAACGTTACACTGAAAAAGGAACAGTAATCTCATCCAGGACTCATAGTCGCTACTTAACTTCACTTAACTTAATCCATAATATAATTCAATTCACATGCTCTCATAAACATTGAATTAAATCATATTACTTCCTCTCAAGAATAAGTAAACGTTACGCAGTTACCACATTCCTTATCAATTACCCGCCGAGCCTAGTCATTACATCATGACTATTGGCATAAGCGCCTATTATAATATTGTCATTGCATCATGACAACCCGCCGAGCCATATCATTGCATCATGATAAGTGGCCTAAGCATTTATTCTAACATTGTCATTGCATCATGACAAGTTGTCACTCCTCGGACCGGATTCAACGACGAATAACACAACCAACACTCATCAATTATTAAGCCGAGTTTAAGTCTTAATCAGTTTAGGATGTCTATCCTAACATTCAACATGCAAGTTACTGCGTACCTTATATACGAAATCCAAACATAACCTCACAAGGTAGAGTAGAAGCTATCTCAGAAGATATATCTCATATCTATCACTGCTTCAAGAAACAACTCTTATAAGAACCTAAACCAACATCCACTTCAACAAACTCATACAAGAACTTATATCAATTATTCACTAATCTCTAACTCATTTTGTTAAATCCTATTTGATCAGACACTAATGTGGAACCCCACTATGGCTACGATGAATCGCCCCGCCAAAATATGGACAGTTCTCCTTTTTCTGTCAAAGAATTTCTTTTCTCTTTATTTATAGTTTTTTATTACAAAAGCATTAACAAAGAATTCACAAACCAAAAACATTCATTTTCCAAGTAAACACACATTTGAAACAACATATTCCCCATATTAATCAAAGATCATCCTAATTCATTCATTTAATCCAATTATTTGTTACTAACCCATTTTAGCTTAACCTTAGTCAATTTGATTAAAACTAGCCATTTGATTCATTTACTAAGTCAAGTTGATTAAACATAGACAATCTAATTCATTTTAGCTTAGTAAAGTTCATTAAGTCAAATTGGACTTAGATTAATTACTAATTCATTATACATCTAAGATCTAGTCACTTAATCCCAAGTTAGCTTAAACCTAGCCAAATTCATCAAAGTTAAACAATCTAATCCATTTTAGTTCATTCAAGTTCATTTAGTCAAGTTGAACCTAGGCTTATTAACTAAGTTCATTTAAGTTCAAGCTAATCATAAGAACAAATAATAAACAAATCTTAAACTTAGCATGAGGAAATTCAAATAAAATTCATATAGATACATAAATCATCATTTATATACTTACCAAGATCATTTAGTTTCGTTAAGTCATCACAACATTATAAATCAAGCAATGGAAGTCATATATACAACATAACTACTTTTAGTTTAATACTCATGGAAATTCAATTATTTGTTGAATTTATAAATCTATCTAAATCATGCTTAATTATATCCCTCAATCATCATTACACATCAAATATCACTTATCTATCTCATTTTAGCTCAAAAAGATCCATTTCCTAAGCAAAAACACATTTAACAAACAAAACAAGTTTTTGACTTTGTTTGAAAAATACAAAAGCTGGAAAGAACTAAAATTTAAGCATCTATAATTTCCGAATTTATAAAAACTCGAAACACCAAAATTGTAGATCTCTTTTTAAGCTTTACAACGCAACTTAAATCACCTCAATCGGAGGTCTTTTGAAAAAGTTATGACCAATTTACAAAACAGTGTTGCGTCATGGAAGAAATCCGCGAGCGCTACACCCTTGGCAACGGGGCATTTTGAAGGCTGTTTTGACTCAAGGGAAATGAAATTTTTTGATCCGAGAGCACTACACCCTTGGAAACGGGGCGTTTTGATAGGTGTATTGACATATTTACGAAATTCCTTGTTTCAAACACTAATTTTACAAAATTTTTACACTTCAAACCTTCTCCAAAACACTTTACAACCATCATACTACACCCTACATCTATTCTAACATCCTCAAACATGCATAAACTTCACATTCACCACATCAAACATCTCAAACTTCATCAACTTCTATAACTACTATTCATCATCTTCTTCCTCCTTCACAACCCGACCTCCAATAAGCATATATCAACAATACTTCAATAAACAACACTCTCAATCCAATTCAACATTAACTCATCAATTACAAATGCAAATAACAAGTAAAACAAAGAGAAATAGATAAAAAACTTAGCTTTAGAGAAGAAAAGAAGTTGAAGCTTCATCCTCTAGCTCGGTTTTCTCTATCTAGTTCATCTCCTAATCTTGATTCATCCTCTAGTTGGCTTTGATCTTGAAGTTCAAATCTTGAATTTAAAGAGGGAAAGAAGAAGAAGAAGAGGATGGAAACGAAGAAAAATAAAAGGGAAAGAAAAGGCAGCCAAAAGAATAAAAGAAAAGGAAATATATAGTTTAAAATTTAGATATTTTAGAAATAGGGTATAGGTTTAGAACTATCAGATCAATATCTATAGTTCCAGAAGTATTTAAAAGTTTGTTTCAGAACCAACATGTTACAAATTAAGAACTTGCAATAAGAACTTAATTTGAGAATTTATTTTAGATAAAAGATATTTAATTTGAGTTTGGGTTTAAGAACTGATATTTTAAGATAAGCAAATGAACTCAAATTTTATTGAGATTTAGGAATTAGTGTTTAGGCTAAGAATCAAGGATTTAGGAATTCTCTAAACACTTTGATGACATGTTTAGGGAATTTGAAACTCAAATCTCAAACCAACTTAATTATTAGCTAATTAAATTATATCAACTTGTCTATTTAAATCCTATAATTCATTTTAGTCATTTAAATCTGTCTAAAACCAATTTCTATTTTAGGTGAAGAGTTGGGGTATTTCACAATGTATAGTCTAATTAAGGTATGACTAGGGGTGTAAATGAACCAAATTGATTCACAATATGCTTGAGGTCAATTCAATATTTGCTTGAATTTGATTTGAAAATAGTAGAGTCGAGCTTAAATTCAATCTACTTGAGTAGTTTATCACGTTGAGCTGAAACTTCATATGTTTGGCTTGCTTAACTCATAAATCTAATTGAATGCCATGAGCTTGAGTTTATAACAAATGTTAATTGAATTTAAATCAAGTTTAGATTTTAATATTATTTGAATTAAAATTAAAATTATTTTTTAATAAATTGAGCATAAACGAGTTTAATTGACTCAAGCTTGAGTTTACATAGTATTACATTGAGATTGAGAAGAACCTAAGCTTAAAATTTTAAGCTTGATCAAGCTTAAACTTTAAAAGTTTGAGTCGCGCTAGAGTTCAAGCTCAATACTATACCATTTCAACTTGACTCGTTTGTAGCCATAGATTTGAACACCCCCATTCCCTAACAATTCCGTTAACATCTCCTCTTATGTTAAGTCTGGTATGCAAGAATGAACCCGGAATGAAATCGTGACTTTGGGTCGATCCGTATTTCTATATTTGGTTGCATTTTTAAAAGCCAGAATCTTGATTTTAGAGAATTAAAGATTCTGACTTTGATGAGGAATTCGATTCCACTTTTGACAAAATGAAATCATGATTTAGTTTTTTCCTTATAAATTACTCCTATTAAATTATCTTTTTATCCTCTTACTTATTTATTATTCACATTAATTACTCGGAATAGTGTTTGACAAATAACATGTCGATTTCATTCCATTTCATGATGCATCCAAACATAGAAATAGGTTTATCATTCCATCTTTTATTTCATTCCATTCAGTTTCTCTAATTCCAATCTGTTCTATTTCGAACAATTCCCGTGCATCGGATATGACATTAGATCATAAGCCCCAAGGTACCTTTAATGGAGCCCTTTCTCGGAAACACCTTAAATGCATTCCGAAAGTGGCATAAAATACCTTAAAAGTAGTCCTGAGCCAAGATATCTAAAAACTTATGATAAGACCTAAAACAATGGTTCAAACATGGTCCCATAATCCATGACTTCTCTTGATCTTTTTGTTTGTCCCATGAAACTAGAAATTGAAATACATATAAGAAAATCCAAATAGAGCTCATTTATGATCATCAATTTAACATTTGTTTTACGTTGTTCCAACATTGGATGGTTACAACAATAGTTGATGATGCAATTTCTGTGCAATGCATGCCTGATTTTATCTATAATTTCGGTAGCTATTTATTGGTTTAGAGATGATAAATCAGCTTGTAATTCAATCAATACAAGATAGTGTATAAATACAATACACATAGTAGAGCATAACAAGCAATTCAATCTCAATCACTAAGTATAGAATTCTTTATTACCATCTAGATTAGTAATGACTCTAGTGAATACAAATATATATATATATATATATATATGATAGTGTTCTCAAAACATCTACCTTGTTTGACAAGGTGACTATTGTATAACCCTTAGAATCATTATTTGGAGTTTCTTATCACCTTTGAGTCACCTTCCCAAGCTATTGGAGTTCCTTATCACCTTTGAGTCACCTTCCCAAGATAATATATAGATTGGAGAATATTACTCCAAAAAACAATAATCATACCTTTTTTTTTTTTTTTTGTACTAATCCTATTACTCCAATGTTTGGATTCACAATTATCAATTAATACCATATGATTATTCCATCACTCAAATCATGTCTCAATTATTCGTTTTAGCTTAACTGAAAATATTAAATTTAATCTATTTTATCTAGAAAAATTTGGGATTGGGCTAGAATAAGTTAATTTATTTTATCTAAGAAAATTTTGGATTAGACCAAAAAAGACGAAGTGTAATATCTAATTTATTTGTTTTTTTAGAAAACTAGAGCCAAACTGGATAATGGTGGAATAGGCTCGGCACTCGGCTTTGTCGAGTTACGTTGAAAGGATTTTCCAATTGGGTTGGGTCGCCGGTCCAAAATTGGACAGGTTAGGCATCAGTTAGGCCATGGCAAATCAGATATTTGGAATTAGTTTATTGGACATATGGGAATGGTTGAACCGCCCGGACTTTAGGAGAAAATCGGCTGGGTGGTGATTATTGAGCTGGCCGGATGACATGAATGGATCGTTTCGACGGCGAAGCTCTGATCAACCGGAGGGTAGTCGTCTTTTTCACAAAAATTTTCTTCTGTGTCCATTCATTTGAAGTCAATCTTGACATTTTTTATCTATAAATCGACAATAACACAATATCGGCATAAACCATTCTATGACCGGTAAATAAATAATAAAAATAAATAACCATACAACATTCCAAACATGAAAGAACAATAAATCATTGGATATCACATTTACCTTAGCTGTATTATGGATTCAGTCCACATCATCCAAAAATGAATTTGCACATTCAATATACTTGCCTAAAATGTATAAAAAATAAAGGTTTCACCAAAGTTAATGGGTTCACATATATAAGTTAGGATTGAAGATTAATATTGGAATTTTGACAATTTTATGGAACCGTTAAAATGCACTGTTTTTTCGAATTTCATGCCATTATTGAGATGGACAAAACCTTCTAGTCGTTGAATTAAAAGATGTGCTGCCACAATCATAATGTAACTTATAAAATTAAAAAAAAAAAAAAAAACTAAAGTACATGAGAATATGAATTTTGAAAGTTTAAGAAACTATTGAGGATTTTAGGATCGTCATCGTATTACGTTTCTAGGCAATGGATATTTTCAGGGATGGATGGATGGGGTTCAATGGGGGCGCGCGCGCGGGCATATATATATATATATTGTTTTTGTTATGCAGTGAAAAAATCTATAAAATTCATTTATTGGGTGCGATGTGCAATGTCGTATTATGATGATATGTCTGACTCTTACAATATTTATTTTTGTGTGAAATTTATATATATATATATTTACACTCACTAAATTAAATCTCCTGATCACTACAGACTTTATTTTCTAGTTTTATTATGCATTACAATTTACTATAATTTAGTTGTTAAAGAATTAAATCATTAGGATTTAAATATTTTAGAGCTTAATTAGCTATTAAACGAATCTTTATATGACTAATATTATTACGAAATTGTGGAGTTCTACATATAACATAAGGTTCCTGCCACGTGTCACTTTTGATGAATAATTGTTTGGTTCGTCTTATTTTGATCTTTTTATATCTTCTTTTTATTATTTTCAAACAAATTGTTTATCAATAAACAGATATACATAAAAAAACAGATTTTTACTCATAAATATATCAAAAACACAAAATACATATTAAATACAAATAAACTATAAATAAAAATATGATAAAATAAGATATAAATGAAAATTGAATAATCCAAATAAACCAAGTGTCAATTTGTTTTATCTGCTTTTTGTGGTTTTAACATTTTTTTATTGTTTTCAAACATATATTTTTTAAGAAATGGATACAGAAGAAAAGTAAATATTTTTACCCATAAACGAATCAAATAGATTAAACATAAATGAAATATAAATAAGATATAAATATTGATTAAATATAGAAAAGATACGTATAAAACTTAGACAATAATACAAAAGGACCCTTGTCTCCTTCCAGTTCGGTGGTTCTAAAATATAGCGCAGAAAAGGACCCAAAACTAATTTACATTAAGATAAACAGAAAGGAAAATAAATAAATAAGTTACACGAGAAAGGACATAATGACAAATAAGGGAAATAATGGACCTTGGTGACGAAACTGGCAGGAAGAGACATCAGATAACCAAGTGACAGAAAGTACACAAAGACATCGTACCCCACAATGAGTCAGTCGATCGTATATCGTAAATGTCTTCGATGTGTCTCTGGTGAAAAAGTTTAAATTCTGGCAATAATTTTAGATCTCCAATAAAGTCTTTATATCCAAAAAAATTCTTTCAGGATATGCTTAGCTTCATGGACTGAAGTACATCCACTCCAAACTGGATCAATAAAAGCTTCATGTGCTGATGTGCTTCCACTCCAGATTATATCAATAAAATCTTGTATTTGGGGACTGACCCTAGACCAAAATTTATAGATTCCAGGATTATATCTTATTAGTACTGCATAAAAAATAAAATCATCTATCTGGGAAAAAAAATGTGTTCCTTGTTGTCTAGGTGTAAAATCTGAATTTATTTTATAAAAATAACAAGACAATGCAGTACAAATTTTTAGTTTGTTTTTGTTTAACGTTTGAAGTCTCCATACAGCATCTATTAATGCCTTTTGTGCTTCGTTGGAAATATATTAGAATGAAAGACTTGCCGTATGTAAATTGATTATTGGATTAATTGTAAAACCTTACTTATATTTTGGTTTATTCTATGTTTGATCATTTGAAGTCAATCTTGACATTTTCTATCCATAAATTATGCTATAAACCGTAAATAAACATCCATACAACTAGACATCATCACGGGTCGGCTCCGAACTGTGAACCGCCCCGAACCGTCCCCGGCAGTTCCGTATCCGGAAACCGCTCCGTCGGGGACGGTTACGAACTGCCAAAGGACCCGCCAGAACCGGCAGGTCTTAGTGGTTCGTCACGCGGAACCAGCGGTTCCACCGGTTCCGAACCGTCTTTAAAAAAAAAAAAAAAACCGAAACACACACATATAGAATGATTTTGGTGTTTTGTTTGGGAGGGTTGGAGGGAAGGAGGAGGGGAAGGGGTAGAGGGCAGGTCTTTTTTATTAAAAAAAAAAAAAAAAGAAAACTTGGTTCACTGTTCCGGAACCGGAACCGAAACCATCAGAACCGACTGTTCCATGGAACCGCGAACCGCCCCGACTCTGGCGGTTCCGGTTCCGATTCCACGAAATGCGGAACCGTGAACCGGCGGTTTCAGTTCGGGTCCAGAAACCGATCCCGAACCGTGCCGACGTCTACATACAACATACCAAACACACAGAAAGAGTAATAAATTATTGAATTTCACATTTACACTAGTCGTATTGTAGATTCAATCAACATATTCCTCGAATAGATTTTACGTTCAATATACTTGTAAAACATATAAAAGGAGGTTCCACTAAGCTCATTGGTTCCTAATATATAAGGATTGAAGATCATATTGGAATTTGAAAATCTTACTAAATGTTTAAAGTTTTGGTTTTGTTGAATCCACTGTTGTTATTATTCGCACCATTATAGAGATGGACAAAACCTTGTATAGTTTAGTTTGAATTCATGGTGTGTTGCCATCATCATGATGCCATTTGTGGAGTTGAAAATGACCAATGTCTGTAAAATATATGGATTTTGAAAGTTTAAAGTTTATAAAGGATTTTAGAATCGTCATCTTATTTTGTTTTGAGTTGACGAATATTTTAGGAAAATGAAATTAAATTATTAGTTTCTTAATAATTTAGAGCTTAAAAGGCTATCAAACGAACCTTTATGTGACTATTATTATTTTTTATTATTAGGAAATTACAAGTTTTTACAAATAACATCAATAACCGAGGTTTCGGTCATGTAGGGTAATGGATTAGTTTGATTCAATTTTTATTAAAATTCAAATTAGATCATAATTTATGGTTTGGTTTTTTCTTCTCTCAAATCAAATTATTAAATGACGGTTTGGTTTAGAATTGAAAATTTTCTAAATTATTAAATAATTGTTCGTTCCAATCTAGATTACGAATTGCATGAAAATTATAATTAAAAAAAGAAATCACTTTGTTATAAAATACGGATATTTAAATTTTTTTTAGGTAAATCTATACTTATAATAATCCATTAGGGACAAACTTCTAGGTTTGCACATATAGCCATTACAACAAAAAGTAAAATTAATCATTTTCATTTTTTCATTTAAATACCTCGTGTCCAAGGCTGATACTATTAGATTAGAAGTCTACTTCATCAATTAAGGTACAAAAGTTCACAACTAAATAAGTTTGCCTCTCATAATTTTTTAAGTACCTATTTAAATCATTTTAATAATTTTAACATATCGATAATAATTTTCTCTTAAGTTTATAATTTTTTATAGTACTTGACTCGGTTCATGATGAATCTTAAGCAAGAAACATCATGAAAAGGTTACAAATTTTTCATTAAATCTGATAAATAAAAAAGAAAAGATAAACGTCGAAGAAAAATTACTCATCTTTAGGCCTCAAATGTGGTATGAGTTATTAGTTTCATAGTTGAAAATTAAGATAGAACAGATCAAGTGAGTGAACAAAAAAAAAGAGAATAATAAAATATGTGAATGAGCAGATCAAGTGAGTGATAGACTGCTAGAAAAGTAGAATTGGCAGTAATTAGGATTATGATTATATTATTTAAGCAGGAATCTGTGTATTTACTCTTTAGTCAAACTTTTTATATATTTTTAAAACAATTTGGTTCTGATTAAACAATGCGATTCAGACCATAAACAAACCTAGTTGTACTTCCTTTGGGATAGCCAATCGAACCTTTTAAAAAAAAAAAAAAACTGTAATTTTGATTTTGTTTAATTTGATTCTGTCTTTTTTTCCATCCATCGACCACGTGTTTCTATTGATAAACAGGATTCCATTCGTCTCCTTTCGGTCGGAGGTTCTAAAATTCACGCAGAAAAGGACCCAAAACTAATTAACATTAAGACGTAAAAAAACGATAGGTTACACTAAAAAAAGGACATCATGACAATTCACAAATAAGGGAGAGAGAGGACCTTTGTGATGAATCTGGCAGGATGGATGAGACATCAGACAAATAAGTGGAAGAAAGTAGACAAGGACGTCAAGCCACACAATGAGTACATCGTAAATCGTGAAAACTTGTTATTTTATGGGCACTATAGGCTAGTGTAATAGATAAATATTAATTATATTTAACAAAATATTACATGTAAAATATAATTTAAAAAAAATTATATAACATTAAATTATGAAAAAAAATTATATGAATAGTATCGAATATAAATATTAAATATGTATCGCATGATCAATATACGATACACGGTTAGACTTTTATAGCATGTTAGTCATATGATACATCTATTTTCATAAGTTTACTCGAATAGATCGCTATATCGTATGTTAGAAATGAGATATGGTAAATTTTTATGTCTTGTCTTCAACATGCAATATAGCAATAGTAGTTTTGTAATTGTTTTTCTCTAATTTATGTTTGTGAATTTTTTTCAAAAACATTAGACATGTGGTCCACCCATATTTAGCGATATCATGTGATATTGTACTACTTATGCGTGTTTTTTCCACTAACATGGAAGTAAGCAAATTTTACGATCAGTTATTAGTTTTTATCGGACCAATATCGTCATTATCATCGGCTTATAACATATTCGATTATAATTAACTATTAAAATAGTTAATATTTATAAATAGTTAGGTGATTAATTGAATGGTCTCGTCGCTCTATAATGAAAATCTTGCCATGCTTAAATGGATTAGTAGATTTATTATAAAAATTCCACTTATCTTTTGATTGTTGGTAAATATATGATCTAAGTTAATTTTATTAATTAATTTATTATAAATAAATAACCTAAATTTGATACATAGTGTCAATATATGAGTAATAATATGCGATTGTTACTTCAAAAGATGAACTTGCCAGCAGGACCTCATATTGATTGCACCAATTATGTCAATCCAACTTCACAGTGGAATTTGGATATATGATCAAAATGCAACCCCCACCCCAAAAAGAAAAGAAATGTTGTAATTGGGACACTTGCCATATACATGCCAGACCTATTGCTGGAGATAAATGATATCTCAGCTAATATGACTTGGGGAAGACTGCAAATGGATGCATGTGCGTGTATAACCTAATGGTCAAAGTGGATGCTTATTGATGCTCTGGCAACAAGAGGCTATGGAAGTTATGGTTAAACAAACAAATTTTAAAATGGGTTGTAGCTTGCGAGTTGGTACTTTTAATCTTTTTTAAAAAGGGTTAAGGCAATCTTATTTAGTCTATTTAAAAGTAGATTAATTTTGTCTAACTTGATTAACTCATAGGCTAAAGTGGACTGATCCACGAATTAAGTAGATTAACCTGCTAACCCATTTATACAAATAAATAAATTGTGGGAGAAATGATATTATTATGGCATTGTTTGTGAAATTTTTATATTTAAGTTTAAAATTATATGTTAATAGTAATAGAAAATGACAAATTGATATACATGTTATAATTTTTTAAGCATATATGTATTATTTTAAAAGAAATATAATATTCAATATATTATTTTAAAAAGCTTATTCTTATATATGATTAATTAAAATTGATATATATATAAAACCCTACAAAACTCAAAATTTTTAATATATAGATCTTATCTGATTAGTATAAATAGGTTAAGTGGTTAATTTGACTCTTTTAATCCACAAAGATATACAAGTGTGTTAATGAGGCTAGGTAAGTAGGCTTGCTCGTTTGATTTGCAAGTCAAAGTAGGCTCGATCAGTATCAAAAAATGTTGACCCATTTAACCTATAAGCCTAAGTGAGCTAGGATAGGACGGGCCGACCCATTTAACACAATTGCAGACCTCTACATGTGATAGTCTAAGTTAAATACTCTTCATCTCCTCTCTCTTTGTTCTTTTTGGGAATATATGAACCACTACAACATGGATTGAAACCCCTTTTTTAGAGTAACTGAAAAGAAATGGCCAATGAATAAAAAACCATGACTAATAATGGGGGGATTTTGATGATATTATTTTAGCAGATGAAAAATAGGGAGGTAGTTGTTTTAATAGCTTAAAGCATATGAATATCGATGTTGTATGGATTATTGTAAGTTGTTTGATTTAGCTATTATTTATAGATCTACCACTTTTGATCGTAAATATGTTGTCTTTTTCCATCACTCCCACCATCATTGACTAGTGACATCATAACTCCACCATTACAAGTCTACTTTTCAATAGATTTGGATCGATTAATGGTTGTGTCAATCGATTGATATTTATTGTAATTTTTAAATTAGTGGATTTTTTTCTTGCTTAATTACTTCTATTGTTTTTTCCTTTTCTTTTATTTCCATCCCTTATGTGGGATTGTCCTATCCTTTATGTGGGATTTGTTTTACTTGGTAATAGGGTGAGTTTTGTTCTTAGAGAAATTGTATCTCAAGCGAGGGATACTTTAACGCTTGAAGAGATGTGCCCAATTGCTCGAATGAGTTCTCATACTCCTAACTCTTGTTAGTTAATTTTGCTATATTGATTGATATGATTGATATCATTCTGCTATATCGAATAAAATTCATTTATTTTGGCAAAAAAAATGATTATTGGGTTAATTGTAAAACCTTACTTATATTTTGGTTTATTCTATATTTGATCTTTTGAAGTCAATCTTGACATATTCTATCCATAATTCGACAATAACACAATATCGTCATAAACCATGTTTTAAATAGAAAAAAAATAGCCATGCAATATACCAATACTCATAAAGAGTAATAAATTATTGAATTTCACATTTACATTAGTCATATTAAGGATTCAGTCAACATAGTCATCAATTGATTTTTACATTCAATATACTAGCAAAACATATAAAAGGAAGTGCCACTAAGCTCATTGGGACCAAATATATAAGATAAATATTGGAATTTGAAAATCTTATTAAATTGTTAAAGTTTATGGTTTTACTGAATGCACTATTGTTATTTTTAGCACCATTATGGAAATGGACAAAACCTTGTAGAGTCTAGTTTCGAATTAAAAGGCGTGTTGTCAGAGTCATTATGCAATTTATGGAGTTGAAAATGACTGAAGCATGTGAAATACATGGATTTTGGGCGTTTAAAAGTTTATAGAGGATTTTAGAATTGTCATCATATTTTGTTTCTGGTTGATAGAATATTTTAGGAAACATGAAGCTAAATTATTAGGTTCTTAATATTTTAGCTTAAGAGGCTATTAAACGGACCTTTGTGTGACTGTTATTATTTTTTTATTATTAGAAAACTACTAGGTTTTACAAATAATATCATCAAACAAATTTTTTTATTAATAGAAATGACAAATTGATATATATATGTATCATAATAATTTTTTACGTATATATTTATTATTTTAAACAAAATATGATACTCAATATATTATATAAAAAAACTTATTCTTATATATGATTAATTAAAATTGACACGCACACACACACACATATAACCCTACAAAACTCAAAATTTTAATATACACTTATTCGATTAGTATAAATGGGTTAAGCGGTTAATTTGACCCATTTAACTTACAAAGATATCCAAGCGGGTTAATGGGGCTAGATAAGTAGGCTAGTCTCTTTAATTTGCAAGAACTGGGCTTGGTTAGTATTAAGAAATTTTGGCCCGTTTAATCTATGAGCCAAAGTGGGTTGGGATAGGACATGTTGGTCCATTTAACCCACTTTCACACTTCTACATGTGATAATCTAGGTTAGGCACTCCCCATCTCCTCTCTTGGTTCTTTTTGGGAATTTATGAACCACCACAACATGAATTGAAACCCCCTTTTGGAATAACTTAAAAGAAATGGCAAGTATTTAATAAAAAACCATGACAATAATAATGGGGGATTTTAATGGTATTATTTCAGCCAAAAAAAATGGGGAGGTAGTTATTTTAATAGTTATACAGCATATGAATATCGAAGTTGTACGAATGATTGTAAGTTGTTTGACTTAGGTTCTATTAGGTCTAAATACACTCGGTTAAATAGACATAAATTATTAATCTCATTTAAATTCAAGTGGACAAAAATTATTAAATTTTTCTTGAAACAAAATTGTTTCATCTAGATATAGGATTATCATATCGATGTTCTTTATTGTTAAAAACACGTCTATATCTAAAAGGAAAGTTTAAAAAATTAGAATGTTTAGGTTCCAGTCCATTTGGTTTGAACATTCGACATGTATTCCTTTATCTAAAAATATTGAGGCTGAATATAATAATGATTGCTTGGAAGATATTAACAAATGGCTTGAAAAAAAATGATATTCTAGATTAGAAAGACTTCGACATTTAGACGAGTATAATTCAAAATAAACTAAAAATTCTTAATCAAAATTAATATAAATCGTACTTAACACTTGATTGGGAAGGAGAATGAATGTAGGAGCAAGTTAAATGACATATTAGATTGAGAGAAGCTGCTATGGAAAATGAATGCTAGAGTGAAGTGGATATAAAAATAAGCTCAAAAAAAGAAGTGGATATAAAAATGGACTAAAATATTAAATATTATCATGCAATTACTCTGAGCTGTGGATCAAAAATAGAATTTTGGCTATGAAGAATGATATAAGGAAATAGAAATATGAATAACAAGATATTATAAAGATCTTTATAAACTATTTTTGTGTGCTCTTCATATATGACATAACAAACTAATATAGATAACCTTATCGAGTGGAGTGGAGATATGGGCTATCAAATAATCAAAAAGAGAAACTAGGAAAAGGAGTTACAAATTTAAAGAAATTGCAAGCTTTATAGTTGAAAGGTTCATGAAAGGCTCAAGGAAAAGATGGCTTGCATGCTTTTTATAAAAAGATGCTGGAATTTTTAGCAAATTCGGTTCTTAATATCATACAAAATATTTTTCATAAACAAAATTCCACAAAAACTATACCAAACTCGAAGTATAGGGGCCAAAATTAGCAAAGCAATATAGGTCAATAAGTTTATATGATACTTTGTACAAAAGTTGCTGTAAAAGCTTTTTTTTTTTTTTAGATCATCAAATACACCTAGCCAATCGGGTTTTGTTCCTAAAAGAAAGGCTTTAGATAGTATAATTCTAGTTTATGAGATTTTACCTACTTTTGGAAGAAATTCTCTAAATAGAAATGGATGGTGCTCAAATTGGATTTGAACAAATTTGAATAAAATAGAATGAGATTATATTCATTAGTGGTATGTGACCTGATTTCACTAGTAAAGTTTTGTCCTTGTAAACATAGAGAAATGGTCAATGGTGTGCCAAGGATTATCTAGCGCGATCACTTTGATGCTTAAAACTAGTATGTGGGTCACTCAAAGAATCTCTAAAGGAGCATTGATTAGATAAAAACCATTCTACCGTTCCTTTGTAAAAGGAATGACTATTTATAGTTTGTGGTCATACTAGAATAGGGTCCACCAAATCTTTTATGTTAGGGTAAGTTTTCATCTAGTAGCTAACTTAGCACTGGAGGTGATGGGCTCACTTGATGCTTGGGATAAGGGAGCTACTGCTACATGGAGTGGTCGAACTGATGATGTGCCCCCCTTCTTTGGTCCCATGTTAGGACAGGGATAAAGCGAAAATCTATTGGAGATTTCTTAGGAGTGAGCCCATGGGTTTTCCTTGAGGTCGGGGTAAGTATGAGTTTGAGATCCCTTGCCAGGGTAAGATCTGAGGTGGTGCTTACTGTAGACCCTTCTTGAGTTGAAGAGTTGATGATTTTTTTAGATCCTCCTTAGGCTCTTCGATCCGTATGGGGATGATAATGGGTCAAGTGGATTGTGGCTTATATTCCACTGTCAACAATTGGGCTTTAAACAGTATGAGTTTCCTGTACTTTTAGGTAAATTCATGACAAAAGTGGTGAACTTGCTGTCAGATAGCATCGAACGAAACACTAACACACAAGGCCCTTGAAAGTAGCTTGAACTTAGCATTAACAACCTATCCACAAGCTTACCATCCTTGTTGCAACTTCATGTCGGAATAGTGTCACACAAAGATTATCGAAGCATCGTGCTGACATCACTAGTACTTTTGGTCCACCAATCGTAGCTAAGTAGAAGCAATATATAACTTTTATAACCAAATATTTAATTAGTCTGGTTTATATTCAATCTTAACGAGCACAAACATCAAATAAAGTAATATATTTATCTGAAATATTAATTTGTCTCGAGTTCTTGAATTCCACTAGTAATTCAGTTACTTAGAAACTTTTATACATGTAAGTTGATTTTTATTTATATTTTTATGACTCCTGCCCTTACACACTATTATTTAGGTCACCAAGATCTTAGAATAAACTTAAATCGTAACTAAATGAAGTTAAATTAATTTCCATTACTTATAGGAAGTAAAAGGTGATTTATAAGGAATTATAAAGTGCATGGACCACTACAGGGGCTTACATGGGCTTGGGTATCACATTGCGAATTAAATAGGTCACATAAAGGTGCACGTAATGTCGTATAAGGGCTATACATAGGTTGATGCACATGGTGGTGCACTTTCAAACATGAAATTTTAAGTCATAGAGATGTACATGGCCTAATGCACGAGCTTGTGCATAGGTCATATACTTCGGAGTTTCTTATTAATTGAAAAAATATAGAGAGTTACATGCCCTAATACACAACTCGTCATGGGTTGCGCACTTCTAGATTTGTCATTCTTATTAGTTTTTCTTGTGTTTTCCATTCAAAACCATATCAAACCTTTTTGTACTCCTTGTAAACACTCCTATATTAAAGTAAACCAAAATCTTTACGCTTTTAACAAAAGTAACCCTCAAAGTATTGACACTACGTTGAAATTATTGTATCTCTTCGAATTTCGTTGATATCTTCTTCGTTTACCACTTTTACAACTCCTGTTTTTCCGAGATTAAATATTTCCTAACTTTGTTGCTTCTCTTCACAAAGTCTCTGATACGAATATGATACAGATAAAAATCTAACAATTCAAACAGTCTTTTAGTGTCATATATTGCATGTGATCAAATAGGGTAATATATATATATATATATATCTGTGTGTGTGTGTGTGTGTGTGTGTGTATGTGTGAGTGTGTTTTTTATAGGTAGCTTTAAAAAATAATTAGAGTAAATTATGTTGGAAGGTATCAACATTTAGGAGTGAGTTCATTTGAGGTATCAACATTTAGAGTGGTTAAAAATAAGTAGTAATGTTATAAAGCGAATCAAATAAGGTACCTTCAACTAACACCGTTAGTTTATTGTTGATCTAGTAGTTGAGTGCTTACGTGGCATTTAAAAAATAGTAAATAAATAAAGATGAAATAAAAAATTTGGAAGAAAAATTAAAAGACTAGGAAATTAAGGAAAAAAAAAAGAAAAATTCAAAAAAAGAGAAGAAACAGTCATCTTCTACCTTGGATTTTTCGTAGTGGAAAGGGACTGAACTTCATCTTCATCTTCCCATCTGCATTTCTACCTTGGATTTTTCTCTCTCTACTAGAGCTTCCTCGCACTCTCTCTCAAAACGTCATTGCAAAAGCCATTGAAACTGCACCAACTTGACACGAACCAAGTCAATAGTCACTACTGCATCCACTTCAGAACAAGACACCAATCCACCATTGTTGGACCTTCAACACAACCAAGAACGCACCTCGACTAGTACACTAGACCTCCAACACTAAGCTCCGTCACGCCACAAACCCACGATCTAAATACTTGTGCTAGACCCATGCATTACTTTGCAGGCGATGCGATATCTACGGCAAACTTACATTAAGATAAGGAAAAAAAAAAGGAGAGATCGTGAGGAGAGAGATTGAGAGAGATGGTGTATAACTGTTCCTCATCTTCCTTTTTCTAGTGTAGATGGTCAGGACATTCGGTTGATGGGTTGCCGACGTTTGATGGCTAGTGAGAGAAGTTATTCGCCGATGGGTTGCCGACGTCCTAGGGAAGAAGATGACTGTTTTTCTTCTTCTTCTTTTGAATTTTTCTCTTTTTTTCCTTAATTTCCCAGTTTTTATTTTTTTCAATATTTATTTTATCTTTATTTATTTATTATTTTTTTAAATTCCATGTGAGCTCTTAACTGCTAGATCAGTAATAGATTAACGTGTTAGTTAAGGATAGGGATGCAATCGGATCTGTCATTAATGGGTTTCCGACCCTTCTAACTCGATAAAAACCCTATATGGACATAGGTAAAAAACCCTGTAGGGTATCAGGGTCGGGTTTAGATACTACTAAAACCCAATGGATACCCACCTGACTGTTAGTCCTAGTAAAAAAAATTATAATATAAATACATTTACTAAATGTAAACATAGTAATATGCTAAATTTAAAAATAGATTGGCAAAGAGAAGGTGAATTGTTATATTATTAGACTATTATTTTATTAGCTTAAATATGTTGAATCTATTGGGAAAAAAAAAACAATAAGTAAGGTGGGTTCGAGTTGATAATTGGGCGGGTGGTCGAGCGGGTAATTGGGTTGATAGTCAAGCGAGTATACAGGCGGGTGGCGGGTTTTAGAATAAACCCTATAGGACGGGTTTGGATATAAAAGGAAAACCTTATAAGATTATAGGATCGGGTTTAGTATGCCCTATAGTATAGCGGGTTCGGGTTTGGATTCATATGACCTGCCTGAAACCCGACTAAGTTGCATCCCTAGTTGAGGATATCTTATTTGATTCACTTTATACAATGTTACTACCTCTTTTTAACCACTCCAAATGTTGATACCTCAAATGAACTTACTCCTAAATGTTGATACCTTCCAACATAATTTACCCAAAATAATTATAGATCAATTTATTAAATTTTTTTCAGTGAGTTATTTATTTATAATAAATATTTTTTAAAGCCTTCCTTAAAATTGTGTTTTTAAAATATTTTCCAACAAATACAACTATTTAAAAATTCACTATATATTTTTATCACTTTTCTTTCATCTTTATTTATCTTCTCTCCTTCCTTTTCACTTACTCTTTGCCTAATTTCTTTCAATTTTCTATTTTCTTCACTCTTTTTTCTCCTCTCTTTCTCCTTTTTTTTACTTCCATCCCTTTCTCTCCAAATCAACCCTTCTTCCTCTTTGTTATTAAATTGCAGTTCTCCATCTGGTTTCGCAATGCACTCTCTAATATGATGATATGTTCATTTTTCCATTTTTTTACATAATATTTGACTTTTTATTCTGTTTATATTCCATTAAAATTTGAGAGACTATGCATGATAATAATATCATCTTTATGTTTATATAGAAAAAAACCAAAACATCGTTTTACATATTTATATGTATATTGATTTTGTTAATTTTTTCACCTCTTTCTCTCTCTAATTTTCTTTTCAAAAAATGCAATATTAAAATTATTTTTATATATTGTCAATCTATTACACTAGTGTTTTCAATAAGTTGGTTTAATTTCCAATTTTACTTCATTTGCATATATGTAAATTTTGAAAACTTAATTTTTGGTAACATATTTTTTTTCAACTTATATATTTTCTATGTAAAATCTTGATTGTGAAGATTTTTTTACATTATTACTCTAAAAGAAAAATAATTTAGTTTTTAAATTCTCTCTTATTGTGTTTTTTTTGTATGTGATATAATGTTATGAAATAACCCATTTTTACAACAAATTATCCATACACTCTAGTGTTTTTTTTCTTTATTTTCATTTTAATTGCATTTCGATATATAAGATAAATAAAGTTCGTACATAAAACCCTATATTGAGAAGTAATCTATCATCATAATAACCATATTTGGTTTAATATAAATGATCAAAATTCTATTAAGATTCTTCAAGGAGTATTTGTAATTGTTTAATCTAATTGTAACCATCTTTTGAAGTAATAATTATTTAAGAGACATTATGAAAAGACATGTCTCTTAATGTCAACGCATCATGCTTTTTTGGATAGTTATTTTCAAATAACATATTATTTTATTAAAAAATTATCATATTAAACTTTTGATATATATATGTGTATAGATATTACATAGAAAAATATAATAAACATTGTTGTATGTATATATTTTTATTTTATGACTTATGCCTTTTTATTAATTAAAGTTAATTACTTTTGATTATATTTTCTATTTTAGTTACAAATGATTGCAACTTTTAAGTTTTATATAAAAGAATTGCAATGTTTGTTGTAATGTTAAATAGTAAAACTCTTGCCACATAGCATTATGTTTCCACAATCTAAAGGATTACATTTCTTCCCACATCGTACGATATTATATAAATATATATTAAAAATAATAATTACGATCATATAATACCATTACATAATATATATAATGAAATAATAACATATATACAATAGATAATTAATTTATCAACTTCCACTATTAAATTGTTAATTATGATAATCTTTTAAATAAATTTATTATTTTCTTTAATGATGTATTCATAAAAATAAATAAATCCATACTTAACGTAGAGCTTTATTATTGCAACACTCTAAAATAAGAACATTATAACCCGTCACGTATCATTCTCTTTATAAGAACACGCAAAGACTATGAATTCTAATCCACAAATAACATAAAAAAAAATCTCTAAATTTCACATATAAAAAGAAAAACCTGTTTATAACATTTCATAACCTTCGAATAATTTCATTGGCATAAACCAAACCAACATAACTAATAGTCCCAAAATATTAAATAAAACCTAAAACAAAGTTTATAAAAGAAAAATTGGCTAAACTTCATAAAGTCTTCCAAGTCTACCTTTACGATCCATATAAGTCTAGAATTTTGCAGGATAGTCCATTCCACTAGCGTCCTCCTCATCATTACATAAAATATCATATATTGACAAGTCAAACATAACTAGATCGTCACCTGCTCCTGAAAATGATAAAAGAATGAGTAAAAATGCCCAGTATGCCAAACCACACACAAATGCATATGTACATACGACATGTATAATCAAATGCAACTATATCTAATGCTACAAACACATTTCTTATCTTATATTAGCCAACAAGCAACACAAATCATAACCATATGCATCTAGTTTTAAATTTAGAGCAACTTATGACTCCATAAAAACAACCATATATAAAATAGATAATTATAAATATATTGGTGTTGGAGAATCATCCACGCAGTGTAGCCTCTGCCAAAACCTAGTTTACCTGAATCATTTCTATGCATGAGTCCACTTGGGATAACCTCACACATAGATCATCAAGGTGCTTCGTTAGTATCACACTCTGCGTGTTCTTTACTAATTAAAGCAAAATATAAGCAGCAGAACAATTTAATATGTTATATATAATTAAATTTATCTGATATTCTAACCCTACACACATACAACAAGCAGATCTAAACCTACAAGTACATACAACAAACAGAGTAAGGTCGTACGTTTATCAATCTCAAGAAACAGCTATATGAACTCAAATTCCACTAAGCCTTAATCGCATAAACAACATAATATCAAAACATGTCCTATTCAAGAGTAAATTTTAAGAAAAAATCATTTAAAACCCTAATCTCCAAAAAAATCAAATTTACACTTTTTTTCCTTAATCATAACACCAAAATCCTTTAATCCAACAAATCTCCTCAACCATTTCTCTAACCATAGAATTTCATTTAGAATCAATAAACCAAAATTCACCAAAAACTACCTTATCAAATTATAAAGATCAACAACATATAATGCTTACCTAAATTTTATCAAAAATCTTCCTTAATCAACAAATTTCTCAATCTCTACAAAATCTAGGGTTTTCTCCAAATCCCCTCTTCAAAACAACTGAAATCTTTAAGGTAATTCATAGATTGAAAAGATTATAAAGAAAAGATATGACTTTGATTGCCTGAACCCGATTTCCTAAAATCTCCTTTAACCAATGAAACTAGATCTCCAAACCCGATAGGTGTGTTATCCAATTCTACCTTCAATTCAATAAACAAACTCTAAGTATCTGATAATCTATAAGATTCTAAAACAAAAATAGTGATTTAGTTATCTGATATGGACTTCTGAATCCTTTTGGTGGCTGTAAACTCTTAGGAGATAGATATATAGGTTTAGTGTTTTGTTTTGAATAAAGAACAATGAGAAAACATATAGAAAAATCGTGGCTTTTCATCTCATTCATTTCACGTACGCTAGCAACTTTTAAAACGTATGCCGACCATATACACTGAACGCCGACAGCATAAACTATAAAGATGGCAGCATTAAGGTAGTGTAGAGCTCTTGGGTGATTTTTCTTCCAGAGTACGCTGGCACCTACGCTAGCAATGTAAATCTCAAATTTGACGGCATACACAATTCTAAGCATTTTTCACATAAAGCAACGTTGGCCTCAAGCTGCCTAAGTGACAGTAACGTACATCGACAGTTTTGAATCCTATGGTGGTGGCATTGAGCTGGTGTACAATGCAATTTCTTCATTTTCAATTATGTATCTATTATGTGACCAAAACACGATATCATTAGATTTTGTTGATTATTTTAACCTTATGATTTATATTAATGGACACTTTTATCCTTCTTTATGTATTATTTACTTGTATATTACAATTACCTTTTGTTATTATGGTACGTTTTTATTTTTTGTTTTATTCTATAATACCTTTTGAATGTTATCTTTTTTTTAATAGTATATCTAAATTGTTATTTTTTTCATAACCGAAATGAATTATACTGAAATTTTATCTTACATATTATGCAGGTTTCTAACTAGTTTATTACTCATTTTAAAATAAACAAGATTTAAGAGTCTGTTTGGATTATTAGTTTTTTATTATATATCTTTATTTGTATCAAAATGATATGTGTAAATATATATAATTTTTATCTATATTTAATCTATTTAATTTTTTATAAAAAATATTAATTTTTATAAAAAAATATTAATTTTTTATAAAAAATATTAATTTTTTTATTTATGTCTATTTTTAGATAAATAATTTATTAGAAAAAAGAGTTAAAAAAATAATATCGATATGTACGTCTACGACCCATGTGCCTCTATGCCTCCTGCAGCAAAATGTACCGCAACCACTACGTGTTGAGTGTTGACCCCCAACCTGATGAACACGTTGTATTATTTACCTTTCACACGTCTTTTTTTCTTCTCCATTCTGCTCCTGCACTTTCAACTTGTATTGTTTCATCTACACCTTCTACTGTCCAAACGGAGAATTCCCTGATTTTAATATGGGAGCCGTAATCAAAATAAGAATGGGACTTCTCGAAGTACCTCCTTCGACACTTACTAATGGAAATGCAATCTGGGGTTGTGCATATCATGCAAAAACTCAATTAAAATACGTAAAGGTGAAAGCTTTTGGAGGTTCAAGTGGTAGTAGCAGCAGTAGTGTTAATGGGTTTCCTTCTTTTCTTCCTAAAGAAGTGGAGAGGATCAAAGACCCATTTGCTCGTAAGTTGGCGCAGGAATAGAGAGGCTTCCTGTACAGGTAATGCACTCTCTCTGTTTTTTTTTTTAAACTTCTTTTCCCTTCTTTTTAGATCTCATTTTGGATATATATGAATCTCATTCCTTGTATATACATTGTTTATGGTCCATGGGGTTGAAGAATATGTGAAAACCTTACCTTACCTTACATTTTTTGGTAATAATGTACTGTGCTACTGTCACCATTGATTGTCAAAATAATTTGGTACTTGCTTACTATGATATTTAGTGTAGTGTTGGTATTGGATTTTTTTTCTCTCATGTTAGTCCAAATGAGAATTGATGATTAGTGACATACCCATATTATTAAATTTAAACATGTAAATATGATATTGTCTATAAAACTTGCACGAATATTTGGCCAAAAAAAGAAAATATAATTCTACTTGCTCAGTGTTCATCCTACATATGGTGTATTAGTAACAGTATTACGTTTCCCACCACACACCCCCACAGCAATTCTCTAGCTTTATATTTCTCTGTGCCCGATACCGGGTGTAAACAAACCAGACTGGTTCGCAAATTCAAGCTTGATAAACTACTTGAGCTCGAATCAAGTCAAGTCAAGTTTGGTTATTAATAATTTTAATGGTTTTTTTAGTAAATTGAGCTTAATCAAGCTCTTGAATTTGGATAATGCCATTACGCGTAGAGGTTGAAATTGAGCTTAGCACTATACTGTCTGGACTTGAGAATTATAAACAATAGATTTAAAACAAATTTTGAGACGAGTTTCCCTGAAACAGAGGCAACTTCATGTACTTGATTGTGAGAGAATGCAAAACATGTACCTATATTTTACTGTTAAAGTGAAGAAGTTTTTTGATGGTTGCACTTTAAATGTAAAACAACCGGGTAAATAATTGTAAAAGTGTATAGCAAAGGACTCATGTGGTTATATAACATGGTCCTTTGTATAGTTGATTTTACAAAATTATGAGAGCTGTTATTTCATGTAATTTGTAGGATGGAGTTGGATAGGCCCTTTTATCATTGACTTTTTATGCTTCCCAGGATGCAACTACTGGCCCTCCTCTTGGAAAAGAAAAATGCCCGAATAACTTGTCCTATTATGTATGAATTTGTCGGATTTAGTCTCATTTGTTTGCTCGAGTTTAATTTGATCATACTGGTGCAGCAGTCATTGCGATTGCAACTTGTGTTACTTTCATGCAATAAATATGAAAACAATTTCTTGGGGGAAAAAAAATAAAATAAAAAAATCTGAACATCAGCATTTGAAGTCTTGTTTTTGCAACTTGATGTTTTTCATGTTATATTTTACAATTTAGCATCTAAGAATTATGAGAATTCAAAGCCTCCTTGGGTTGTTGCCTAAACCTTTTGTTTCTAGTAGCTTGAAATTTGAAACTTACAATGCTAGTCTCGATCAGCCTCTAAAAGACAAGATCGATTGTCATCTTTTTTCCAAGTTTCTTCAATGACTATAATGTTACATGGAAAAATGCAAATATACTGATTTATATTGTTGATTGTCACTATTACATATGACCCTGTATGATGCCATCTGGCTAGTTCAGAATTTCCTTTTTCCTAGGCTCGACATAAACATTACTTGTTCTAGTATCAATAATATCTGTGCTGCATATTCACTTTGTGCTAGGAAATATAGTATTAATCTTACTTTTAAAGCTCTGGATGTCCAAACTACAGTTAACAATAGCATGTGTTGGTTCATTCATTTAAATCCATTGAGAGTCAATAATCTTGCGTACAGTTTATTGGCATTTTGGAAAATAGTAATCATGCTATTTCCTTAGAAATAATGACAAATTAGGTTTGACTTTTGCAGATTGGATCCTCCAATATGTGCATAATGAGCAGTTGCGTGAAACCAGCTACACTAAGTGAGGCCAGTCCAGTGGTTCTGCTACACTGCTTTGACAGGTTCATAAAATATGAATTCTTTAGGTGACCCCAGATATTCTTCTTCCTATTCACTGATATGTAATCCTTGTTCCTTAGCTCTTGTTTAGAGTGGAGATGTGCATATCCTTTACTCGAGGAAGAGGGTCTGGAAGCCTGGCTGTTGATGTACTCGGATGGGGGATTTTCGGATTTAGGTACCTTTGTCAACTTTGCAAATATTAGCATTTGATTAATTATTAGCCAGAGACCAAAGTTCTTTTCTGGCTCTGGTTTATTTTTAACAACTTTTACTGTTCATAATAGAAATGCTGCCATCTTGTGACATTTCATCAAAGCGAGATCACCTTTATCAGGTAGATTGCTATTTCCAGGATTACCCTATCTGCTTGTTCCATAAAATGATCACTCACTAAACTTGATCTTTATTTATTACTTTTACATTTTATGCTGTATTGATGGTAAGTTATTTTCTTCTTTATATTTAAATCATAAATTCCTTTAATTATGTGCATTGTAGCTGTGGAAGTCCCATATTAAGAAGCCAATTACACTAGTTGGACCAAGCCTAGGTGCCTCAGCAGCAATAGATTTTGCTGTCAATCACCCAGAAGCAGTGAGTATTTAAATTTGAAGCTAATGCTTGTAACTATGTCCTAGGCATGCAGTGGTTGCATATACAGGGCAATCCATCTACTACAAACTTTTTCTACACCTGTGGTTACTGAGTCTCCTATATTATGAAACTTGCAAAACTCCAACCAACATATACAAATGCATGCAGTTATTATGCCTTTCATATTTTTGTAAGTCAGCAAGGAGAATATGAAGTATCCTAGTGATCAATATACGCAATACTGGAAGCACTATAAGCATGAACTAGTAGCCTGCTAGAAGTTTTTGTAATTTCATTGCCATATGACTGTTTTTTTTTCTCTTGTATAGAATAATCTTTAAGTGACATGAAATATATATGGAATCATATTGCAATCTCCCTATTTGTTCATTAGATCTATCCTTAATTTTGTTATCAATTTGAAAGGAAAATAATTGAAAGGCAGTGGTTGAATGCGGTTATCATTCTGCAAAATATTTGTTGGATGATGATCCTGAATATTGGCCCGTGATTCTCAAGTATCTACATGATGTCCCTCCCCATCATTTCTCTATAAATGATGATTGATCTCTTTATTGATGAGTTTGATCCTAAACATCAACTCATCGTGCCATCTAATGGAAAATTTCAACCAATTCTTAGTCTATATATTTGGCTCAAACATCTCTATATATTACCAGAAATATATATTTCACTGGTTGCATTTCATATCCTGTCTTTTAATAAGCCACATTAAAATACTAAATTGAATCGGTAGTTTGAGGATGGGCTGGGTCAGATATTGGGAGTCCAAAAGCTTTGCTGCATAGAAGAGGCTGTTTCTTGGCTTGTGATTGGTGCAACTTTGTACCCTTATGTATTTCTGTAATTATCATGGGATTCATTCTGTATTTGGCAGGTTGAAAAGCTTATTTTGATCAATCCAAGTGTGTATGCAGAAGGCGTAGGACTTTTGGCCGAGTTGCCTAGAATGATTGCTTATGCTGGGGTAAGTTCTTATAAATTTCAATCCAATGTTTTTGTGGGGAGGACAGATGTAAAGTAGTTTATGCAAACCGAACTTGTTATCACCCACTTGTGGGCCAAATGGTGTCCTGATTTAATTTGCATGAAATTATATTACCTGTATTACATATCAATTCAATTTGTCCGGCATTACATTTATTAATTGTTGAATAATGATATAAAGTTATTGTATATTGAGTTATCAAAAGTTGTATACAATGTGAAAATATATAGAGAGAGATATGTCTACCTACCTACCTACCTAACCACATCATTAAATACAATAACAATTTACAAGACTAATATTTACATTCTCTAACACTCCCCCTCAAGCTGGAGCATATATATTAATCATGCCCAGCTTGTTACAAAGATATTCAACTTGAATCCTATTTAGAGCTTTTGTAAAGAGATCTCCTAGTTGTTCTCCAGACTTCACAAATCTTAGAAATTAACCCTTGCTGGATTTTCTCACGAACAAAATGACAATCGATCTTAATGTTTTAGTTCGCTCATGAAATACTGGATTTGATGCAATATGAAGAGCAGCTTGGTTATCACACCATAATTTTATAGGTGGAGAAGTGTTGAGACCTATTTCATTCAAGAGTTGGTATATCCACATTACTTCACATACAGACTGTGCCATAGCTCTATATTCTGATTCTGCACTTGATCGAGACACAACACTTTGCTTATTACTCTTCCATGAAATCAAATTTTCACCTACAAAAACACAATGACCAAAGTGGATCTCCTGTCTTCTTAGATCCTGCCCAATTAGCATCTGAAAAACACTCAATATTAGTATGACCATGATTGCTATACAGAATACCACGCCCTGGTGTTTCCTTCAAATAGCACAAAATTTGCGTTACAGCAGCCTAATAATCAACTATTGGAGATGACATATATTGACTCACCATATTAACTAAATATGCAATATCTGGACGAGTCACTGTAAGGTAATTTAATTTTCCAACTAACCTTCTATATCTTTCAGGGTCTTCAAACAACTTACCTTCTTTTGTCAACTGTGAATTAGAATCATTGGTGTACTACATGGTTTAGCACCCAATTTTCCTGTTTCAGATAATAAGTCAATCACATACTTTCTTTGGGATAGAAAAATTCCTTTCTTACTTCTCATTACCTCAACACCCAAAAAATATTTCAACATTACCAAATCATTTGTTTGAAATTGGCTGTGAAGAAAGGATTTGAGAGCTGAAATCCCTTTAGCATCATCACCAGTAATGACAATGTCATCCACATATACTACCAAGATAATACTACCAACTGCAGATCATCTGTAGAAAATTGAATGATCAGATTTGCTTTTCTGCATCCCAAACTTTTCAATTGCTTGGCTAAATTTTCTAAACCAAGCACGGGGACTCTGCTTCAAACCATACAACGATTTTCGAAGATGACAAACTTTGCTTGACCCCCCTGAGCAACAAATCCAGGAGGTTGCTCCATATAAACTTCCTCTTGCAAATCTCCATGTAGAAAAGCATTTTTGATATCTAGTTGATGGAGAGGCTAGTTGTGCACTGCTGCCATGGAAATACATAATCTGACAGATGTAAATTTAGCAACAGGAGAAAAAGTGTCAGAATAATCTACTCCATAAGTCTGAGCATATCCTTTAGCAACAAGTCGTGCCTTCAATCGATCAATCGATCCATCAGGATTTACTTTAATGGTGAAAACCCATTTACAACCAATAGCCTTCTTCCCTGCAGGTAAGGTTACCAAATCCCAAGTATCATTCTTATCTAAAGCATTCATTTTTTATCATTGCATTACGCCATCCTAAATGAAATAGAGCTTCATGAGCAATCTTGGGAATGGAGATAGAGTCAAGAGAGGCTATAAAGGAACAAGAAGAGGGTGGCAAACATTCATAGGACAGAAATGACGAAATAGGATAAGTACATTGACGTTTATCTTTACGAAGAGTAATGGGAAGATCGTCCTTAGTGATTGGATCTGATGATAAAGAAGTTGGTTCAGGACATGCTTCAGGGGCGAATTCAGAAGTACGAGGTCGGTGAGAATAAACCTGAAGGGGAGGTTTAGCAGTAGGAATAGTAGTTGTAACCCTGTAAATTAACACATCATCCTCCTCCCCCTGACCTGGATTACTAGAAGATGGAGAAAAAAGGGTATCTTCAAGAACAGTGACATCAATTGATACAAGATACTTTTCAAGGCTAGGACAATAACACCTGTATCCTTTTTGAACACGAGAATACCCAAGGAAAATACACTTTAATGACTTAGGATCAAGCTTAGTAACCTGAGGACGCACATCCTAAACAAAACAAGTACAATCAAATATTTATGTCTACCTACCTACCTACCTACCACATCATTAAATACAATAACAATTTACAAGACTAATATTTACATTCTCTAACATTAATATAATGAAAAGTCACCTTTTCTTTTCACATGTCCTCTCTTTTCGGTTTAGATTTTTAAGATTTTTAAGGTAACATAAACATCAACATGGAATTGAAACTGAAAGCAATTTAACCCCTTGGTGTTGCCAAAGATAGTGGGAAGATCTGGAAATTTCACGTGAGTGATAGAGAGAGAGCCATAATGTTTGTTATTTTCTGATATGCAAAAATGGTTATGGATCCCAGAATTGTGTACAGGGACTTTCTTGGGCTTTCATTTCTTAGCTGAAGATAAATTTCTGCCCTTTTGACAGCACAAATACTGATCAATGATTGGACATCTTCTGTTGTTTGTCTTATTTATTTATTTATTCATTTAGTTTTACTTTTAAGTTTTTTATGATGTTGACCTTTCTTGCCATAGTTTATTAAAAGTTATTTTCTGGCATATGTCACTTTTAGAAGTACATGACGTAAATTACAGGTGTTAGGGATTTAGATTTTGCAATTATATGGCAACATCAACATTGAGGCCCTAGAGTTTGCAATATATAGATGCCATATTGGCACAAACAAGAGGTATTGCAATGTAAGGATTATTCAGATGCTAATGAGATAGGATGCCCTGAATGCAAATAATTATAGCTAGAGAAAAAAAAGGAAATGAAGCAATGCCACTGCTCCTGAAGCATGACCCTTGTTTTGTCTTATGTTGATTTGGGTTTGTTTATTTTATCATATTCTGATTATTTTAGTATCATATTTTTATTATTTTGAAACAGATGTTTATCAGAAAATAGATATCGATAAAAAAATGGTTTTATTAATAAACTGACTAGATAAATACAATACAAATATGATATAATGATTTATATATGCAGATCATATACAGATAAGTTATAGATGTAGATAAGATACATATACGATATAGATAAAAATCCGACAATCCTGACAAACCTTATTTTATCATTATTTTGGTGGCCACAAGGGGGCTGGCAGCAGAATTTGAGGAGTGGAGTGTAAGCTTTATCCCTCCTTGAAGGCAAGGGCCAAAGAGGTCTAGCTGATTGTTAAGTAGAAATAAATGTCTAATGATAAAGCTATTTTATTGTGCTGACAGAATTGCAATTGCATAACTTATGGCAAGATACTGATTAAGTTGTTTAGTTGTGTGACTTCAGTGACCAATCTGTATCTGCAGCTTTATTTCTAAATTAATAATGCTATAATTAGCAAACCTGAAACATATATTCAAGCGTTTGTTTACTAATTGTTACCGTAGTATAATAGTTAATATTATTGTATAGTGGTAATTTAGTCTTTTACTCATGTAATAGGGTTTCTACTTGTATAAATACTTGTATAAACTACTTTTGAATTACAATGAATACAAATCACATATTTGTACATGGTATCAGAGCATTGTCAAAATGCAAAAACAATTAAAGACCCTAATTTAAAAAAAAAAAAATCAATGCACGTCAGTTTCTTTCATCATCTATGACAGCTTGCTCTGTTTTCGGTTTCTTCTTTGGCAAGTCTGCATCAATTACAGCAAGCAAAATAAACAATCAACAGTAGCAACAATTCATGCTGTCATCATCATTCTTCTTCCCTGACTGTTTATGTTGTCTCCCACAAGTCGACACTGGCAAAATCAAGAAAGACAAAAACTTTACTAGCAACGACAACTCAAATCATTGTATCTACAATGGATTCCTCCATCTCCAAGCCACTCATCATAAATCTAACCACCAAGACATCAGCAACCGTGATTCTGACTACCATGTCACTGCCCCTTCCAAGCCCCTCCACCACACCATAGCCCTACCAAACGTCTCCCATCATTATGTTCATACCCCTTACCATTCCTTTCACCACCATGCCACCACAAAGTCTACCTGCTTCCACCACCAACAACCTTTTCATTCATATTGCTCACACAAATCCCACAACTCACCCACATCTTTTCCTTCATTATCATCTATCAATGTCACGGCTGTTGTTCCCATCAAACTATCCAACGATGACTATCAACTTTGGCTCTCCTCGATGACGTTATTCTTTATCTCCATTGATCTTTACCGCTATGATGACGGCACCATCCAAGCACCATCCCATGACATCACTTTAACTCCTGAAAGTGCTTCGCTACCCAACCTGATCTATGCCCACTGGCTTTGACTCAATCATTCCGTTCGATCAACATTACTCGCTACTATCTCCACTAACATTTTAATGGAGATCCATGATATTTTAGCCGCATATGACATTTGGACTGCTCTTCGCCAACTACTTCAGATTTCTATGGATAGGGAAATGGAACTAAAACAACGTCTCCTTTCTCTCAGGTGGTAAAACAACTCAATGAATGATTACCTTCATGACTTTAAATCTATTGTTGACCAACTTGCCTCAATTGGTCGACCACTAAATTCTGCAAATCTCATCACCCATGCTTTTTGTGGTCTTCTACGAGACTATGATGCCCCTTGTCACTATACTTACCCATTCACCAATTGCTCTTACGTTTGAGCAAGTGCATGTCAAACTCAGCAATCAAGAACAATGGAGCAAGCGACAATGATAAAGACGACACTCTTACTTCAGTTCCTACTGCCCTTCACACCTAGACCACCTCTTGGATTCGAGGTCGAGGTCGATTTGGATCCAATGGATGAGGTCATCTTTCCACACACAATTCCGTTTAGATTGCCATTCACCATCATCCTTAGGCAGTTCTTTCTGATCGTCAACTTAGTGACGACTCACTACCACTACGCCTACCTTCAGCTTACCTAATTGGTCTTCTCACTTGGACATTCAGCCCGGTACTGCTATCATAGATTCAGTGAGGCTTATGTAGATGTGCCACAGTTATTTGTGGCCCTCTCTCTTGGAGAATCACATGAGGTTATCTGGTACCCTGATTCTGATGCTACACACCACATGACTTTGGATGTAGGTGTGCTCTCTAATTTGACTCTTTACGTTGGTTTGGACGAGTAATTGTTGGTAATGTTGTAGATATGCCTATCTCTTATGGAGGTGATTTACTTGTTCAAACAAATGGTTAGACCTTGCATTTAAAAAATGTCCTACATATGCCATCACTCACCCACAATTTACACTCCATTATCAAACTATGTCGTGATAACAAATGCTCTATTCAGTTTGATTATTCTTTATTGTCTGTTTGGGACTCAACAATGGGCCAGATCCTTTTCCATCAGCAAACTAGGCGTCCTCTTTATCCAGTTCACCTCTCTCTTGTTTGTTCCCCACAATTCTACTTTGCGTTTACTGTTCCAAGAGACATTTGGCACTTCGGGTTATGCCATCCAAATAATGAAGTCCTCCATCAACTTGTTCGCAATAAATACCTTTAGGTCCAATCTTCATCACAGTCCCCCAGTCCATGTCCTTCTTGTAGCATTGGGAAGTTCACTTGCTAACCTTTCAAGCACTCATCTTAATGAGCACATAAGCCCTTAGAAATCATTTATTCTGATGTATGGCAATTGTCAACTAGATCAAATTTAGGGTTTAGATATTATGTACTTTTTGTTGATGATTGTACACGATCTTTATGGATTTTTCCAATGCACAATAAAACTAAAGTTCTTTCTCATTTTAAACATTTCAAATTCTTGGTAGAAAACTATTTCTCTACTAGCATTAAAATCTTTCATGGTGACAATGGGTGGATTTGTCAATAATGCTTTTGCTACTTTTCTTAGAGACAATGGTATTTATCTCAAACTCTTTTGTTCCTATACACTCCAACAAAACGGTATTGCAGAGTGTAAACATATACATATAGCCGACTTAGCCCATACCATTCGTCTACATGCAAATCTACCACCTAACTTCTGGGTTGATGCTGCTCTCACTGCAGTGTACACTATAAACTGCTAACCATTTGCTACTCTTGGTCATAAGTCCCCATTTGAATTCCTCTATCATACTCTTTCTCGATTATAACTTCTTACGTGCCTTTGGGTGCCTTTGCTACCCCTATACTACATCACAATCTGCCAATAAATTATCAACTCGATCCCTTCCATGCGTCTTTCTTGGATACTTTACATAACATAAAGGCTACTGATGTCTCGACCCTACAACTGGACGTGTCTACATAAGTTGACATGTTGTCTTTCATGAGTCTGTTTTTCCTTAAGTTGCTTTTACCTCCCCATCCCCCAGGAATGTGCCAATAGATCAATCACCACCAACTCTTACCTTCACTCTCCCTTTACGTAGTTCCTCCACTCATATTGACCCACCCCAACATTCCTCCCCTATAACTTTGCACACTCAAATTCTAATGCTATTCCTAACCCCTCAATTCTCGTTCCAAAAGGACCCTCTCAAGATGTCTCTGTACTCACTTGCTCGCCCCTCTCCCATTATCCAGTTAAACTACCTAACCCCTATCTACCATCACACTGGCACCCGGCCCAACCTCAATCCTCTTCTGAACCCCTCGTACATGCCTAATATCACCCCGACACATACTCTTCACCCCCTCCGTCAAGTCCCCCTAACCTACTCTCCAAATGCTCACGCTCCAAAGCTTGGCATAGTGAAAACCAAGACCCATCCTCAATCTTAACACCCACTTCTCTCCCTGTAAGCCTCGTCACTATATCGAAGCCCTTTGCGATCTTGTTTGGGCTGCTGCCATGAGGGAAAAATTCAACTCACTTCTCAAAAACAAAACCTGGATTCTTGTACTTCCATAACCCAACCACAATATAGTTGGCGGTACTTGGAAGTTCCGTATCAATTACAATGCAGATGGTCAAGTTGATCGCCTAAAAGCGCGATTAGTTGCTCAAGGTTTCTCTCAACAAGAAGGTTTGACTACACCGAAACATTTAGTCCTGTTGTCAAACCTTCTACTATTCGCTTCATTCTTTCTCATGCTATCTCATCTGACTGTTATTCGCCAGCTAGATGTTAAAAATGCATTTCTCTATAGGTTTCTCATTGAAACGGTCCTCATAAAACAACCCCTTAGATTTGTTCATCCTACTTACCCTAATCGTGTGTGCAAGCTACAAAAGTCCCTCTATGGTCTTAAGCAAGCTACTTGCGCATGGTTTTCATGATTCAGCACTTTTCTCCTTGACATTGGTTTCATGCAAAGCAATGCCGATACCTCAATGTTTGTACTCTTGGGACTTGACACTCTTGGTCTCCTTCTTTATGTTGATGATATTATCTTGACTAGAAATAACCCACCATGCTCTTTTATTATCTCTGTTTTTTCTCATCAATTTGCTATGAAGGATCTTGCTGACCTCCACTTCTTTCTTGGCATTTTTGTCAAACAAATTCCTCAAGGTATTCACTTGAGTCAATCACAGTTTGCTCTTGATCTCTTAAAGCATCGTCACATGCATCTTTTTAAACCAGTCAAAACCCACTTTCTCCTTGAAATCAACATAGTGCACAAGGTTTCCTTCTCTTGTCCAACCCCACTACCTATGGTGAGATCGTAGGTGCCTTGCAATATCTCACCATGACTCGATCAGACATCAACTTTGCAGTCAATCGGTTGAGCTAATATATGCATTTCTCAAATACGAATCATATGCTGGCAGCCAAGTGAGTACTTTGATACCTTTGAGGCACTCTCTCCTTAGGTATTCCCATTATACAGACATCCTGCATCTCTTTGACCACATTTGTTGATGCAGACTGGGCTGGCTATCTAGACACTCGTCGCTCCACCACCGGGTATGCTATCTTTCTTGATCTCATGGTGATCTAAAAAGCAACCTTTTCTTGTACCTCTACTGAGGTTGAATATCGTGCACTAGCTTATGTTGTTCTAGAACCAACCTGGATTTATCATCTTGCTCGTGAGGTGGTGGTCTACATACAATGTCCCATAATTTTATGTTGTGATAATCTTGAGTAGTATACCTAATGGGTAACCCAGTTCATCACGATTGCACCAAACATGTTCATATTGACTATCATTCTGTACGTGAAATGGTTACCTCTGGTCAAGTTCTTGTTTGCTACATTTCGACACGTCAACAACGTGCAGACATCCTCACTAAAAAGTTGCCTACATCTACATTTCTTAATCATTGTTCTAATCTCATGCTGACTCCATCATCTTGTGATTGAGGGGGCGTGTTGTCGTAGTATAATAGTTATTATTATTGTATAGGGGTGATTTAGTCCTTTACTCATGTAATAGGGTTTCTACTTGTATAAATACTTGTGTACATTACTTTTGAATTACAATGAACACAAATCATATATTTGTACACCAATCAAGATCTCTAGGAACTCTTTATGACAAATTGCATCAAGTTTATTCAAATGCCAACAAGGCCACTTCTTAACTCTACATGTGCAGTGCAAGCTTGACTAGCCATTGCA